>VWZF01006904.1:492185-755087 GCA_013396755.1 Sclerurus mexicanus
ACTATTCCTGATACAAGCCAGGATGCCACTGGGCTTCTTGGCCACCAGGACACACTGCTGGCTCATGGTCAGCTTCCTGTCAATCAGAACCCCCAGGTCCCTTTCTGCCTGGCTACTCTCCAGCCACTCTGTCCTCAGCCTGTAGCACTGCCGGGCCTTATTGTGGCCAAAGTGCAGGACCCGGCACTTGCCCTTGTTGAACCTCATACCATTGAAATCAGCCCATCTGTCCAGTCTATCCTGGTCCCTCTGCAGAGCCCTCCTGCCTTCCAGCAGGTCGACACTCCCCCTCAGCTTGTTGTCATCTGCAAACTTGCTTATGGTGGACTCAATCCCCTCATCTAAATCATCAATAGTGATATTAAACAGAACTGGCCCCTACACTGACCCCTGAAGGACACCTCTAGTGACCAGCCACCAACTGGGTACAGCAGCGTTCACCAGCAGCTCTGGGCCCAGCCAACCAGGCAGTTTCTAACCCAGCAGAGAATGAACTCTTGGAAAAGATGGGCTGCCATCTTTTCCAAGAGTATGTTATGGGAGATGGTGTCAAAGGCTTTGTGGAAGTCCAGACAGATTCACAGCCTTCCCCTCATCTATCAAGTGGGTCACCTAATCATAAAAGGAGATCAGGTTGGTCACGCAGGACTTGCCCCTCCTAAACCCATGCTGGCTGGGTCTGATCCCTTGTCCATCCTGTAGGTGCTGTGTGATTGAACCAAGGATGATCTGCCCCATAACCTTGCCAGGCACTGGGGTCAGGCTGACAGGCCTGTAGCTTCCCGGGTCCTCCTTCCAACCTTTTTTGTGGATCGGCATGACATTCACCAACTTCCAATCATCTGGGACCTCCCCAGTGAGCCAGGACTGTTGATAAATGATGGAAAGCACCTTGGCAAGCTCTTCCCCCCTAGGATGGATCCCATCTGGCCCCATAGACTTGTGAGGATCCAAGTGGCTCAGCAGGTCTCTAACTGTTTACTCCTGGATTACAGGGTGGCTGTTCAGCTCCCAGTCCCTTTTGGAGGCCATTTGTCCTGAGGACAACCTGTCTTACTGTTGAAAACTGAGGCAAAGAAGCTATTAAGTACTTCAGCTTTTTCCTCATCTTTAGTAACTATTTTCCCCGCCACGCCCAACAAGGGATGAAGATTTTCCTTGCCCCCTCTTTTGCTATTGATGTATTTGTAGAAAGACTTTTTGTTATCTGTAACAGAAGTGGTCAGATTAACTTCAAATTTTGTCTTTGCGTCTCTCATTTTATTTCTACTTGACCTAACTATATTCCTAAACCCTTCATGAGTAGTCTGCCCTTTTTCCATAGTTGGTAAGCTCTCTTTTTTTTTCTGTTCAGCCAGGCTGGTCATCTACCCCGCTAGCTCGCCTTCTAGCACACTGGTACAGCCTGCTCCTGCACGGTCAGGACTTCCTTTTTGAAGCATGTCCATCCTCCTGGACCCCTTTGTTTTTAAGGGCTGTTTTCCAAGGTACACTGAACCAGTCTTCTGAATAGGCCAAAATCTGCTCTCTGGAAGTCCAGGGGAGAAGTGTTATTGATGGCACTCCTCACATCTCTGAGTATTGAAAACTTCATCATTTCATGGTCACAGTGCCTCAGATGGTCTCTGACCACCACATCTCCCACAAGCCCATCTCTGTGAATATCAGGTCTAGTGGGGCCCCACCCCTGCTGCATTCATTTACCAGCTGAAACATGAAATTATCCCCCATACACTCGCAACTGTTTCTTCAATACTGAGTTCCCAGCAGACATCCAGTCACCCACAAGAACAAGGGCTGGAGACTTTGAGACATCTGCCAGCTGCTTGTAGAGTAACTCATCACCCTCATCATCCTGGTTGGGTGATCTGTAACAGATTCCCACCAGGATGTCAGCCTTGTTAGCCTTTCCTCTGATTTTGGTCCACAGGTGCTCAACTTTGTCATTACTGGCCTCAAGTTCTACAGAGTCAAGAAACTCTCTGACATACTCTCCTACCTTGCCTATCCCTACTGAAGGAGCATGTAGCCATCCATGGCAGCACTCCAGTCATGTGAGTCATCCCACTATGTTCCTGTGATGGCGACTACATCATAGCTTTCCTGCTGCATGATGGCTTCCAGTTCCTCTTGTTTGTTAACTATACTGCGTGCATTACTGTATATGCACTTCAGTTGGTCTCACCCCTATCTCTGACTCCCCATGCTGAAACTCATCAATGGAGAGCCTGGTTTCAACCCCTTCTGCCTTCAAACCTAGTTTAAAACCCTCCTGATCAGCCCTGCTAACTAATGGGCTAGAGTTCTTTTGCCCTTGCTAGATAGTTGAAGTCCATCTGACTCTAGCAGGCTTGGTACCATAGAATTTGCCCCATGATCAAAAAAACCGAAATTCCACTGATGGTATCAATCCTTTAGCCACCTATTGATAAGATGGGTTTTCCTACTCCTATCCTCATTCATCCTGGCTACCACAGGAACTGAGGTGAACACCACCTGTGCTCCTGTCCCATTAACTAATTGACAAGTACCAGAATTAAAGAGAAGACTTAGTTGCAGCCATCAAAATGGTAATTTTAAAGCATGTTGAGTCTGTGTGTTATGTGTAAGTGTTCTGGGATGACACTGGAAGACCATCCTTCATAGAGGTAGATTAAGTCAATACAGTTTATGCTTATACAATCTCTCTGGACGCAACTCTAGAGAAAATAGTCCTCTGAGTTGTACCTCCTCTTCTTGAGCAGGAGCTAGGCTGGCTTTCTCCAGAAGGAACCTGGGAGGTGACTGGTGTATGTGCACAAGAGACAATATGGGCAACAGGGCTCTGGACTGAGAAGAGAAGAGAAGAGAAGAGAAGAGAAGAGAAGAGAAGAGAAGAGAAGAGAAGAGAAGAGAAGAGAAGAGAAGAGAAGAGAAGAGAAGAGAAACACATTGACAACATAAACATGCTTTCTGCTTTACACTGGGTTTATCACTGTACCATCTGTGCTAAATACTAATTCTGAAGAAAACTAAAGACCAACAGCCTATTGCCTATATCCAGCTTGCAGCTTCATTCATTTAGTCTCATGATTCACAAGCAGACAGACCATTGCACAGGTATACTAAAATAAGCCTGATTTGTTTTCTATTTTTCTACCACTTCAAAGAATTTTTTATTAAAACAAACAAACAAAAAAACTATTCACTTCACTTTGGGTAATAGTTTCAAAAAAATGCAATAATCATACAGAAATATCTTTAAAACAAATTCTTTAGCATCATGATGGCCAGCTTGTATCTCAACAGTGATACGTTCATGTTTCTTGGGATGCAGAACTTTACTACTAACCTGGTGTCTGAATGAATTTGTCATGAGACACTGAAGAAGAATCATTAACACTCAGTACAGCAAAAATAAAACAGTTTGTGGTTACAAAAAAAACCCTTTTTTCTAACAAACTGGAAACCTGAACACTTCCATAGTAGCCAAAGCAGTTCCTGGGAGAAATAAATATCATCTGAAAAGCCAGGTTATATGGCCACTTAGCTAGACTGTAACACTTCAGCTGAGCAGCCTGAGGATACTTTTCCATCTTTTTCAACTACCTTAAGGCTTCTTTCAATAAACAATTGGTTTCAATTTTTAAGTCTATCAGCACAGAGTTCTTTTGGTTAGCAATGAAATGCACCTAGGGATTTTTAAATTATTCTCATAAGGATTTTGAAGTTCACAAGACTAACTGTCTCTCTGTCAAAGGAAAACAGAATCCTGAAGTTATAAATTATATTTTTACAGTGTCAGATGGGGTCTTTACTATTACCAGAATAAGTAATTGTTATAAACCAGATGGAAATCACTTATCTCTGCAGTTTAATGCTGGTAAAATATCAAACAAGCTGTTAAAATATATGTCTTTCAACTACAATGTAAATACTAGATATGTTTATGTATTCCATAAATATTTTTTCCTTACTGTAAGTATCCTTTTGCTTTCTTCAATCAGTTGTACTCATTATAAAAACAATTCATTAGAAGGAAGGTTCCAAACTTTATCTGTATTTGGAGAGGTGATGATTACGGTTAAGTAAGGTTGATAGCAATGGCAGTAGGTAATACTTCTGAAGTGAGAAATTCACAAAGGACAATCCTAGAGCCAAGTATAGCTCTGCTGAAACCCGTTATGCTAAACAAGGTCATGCAGTGTCTTACTTTATATTTCAACTACAATTAAACCTTGTGCATTTCTGCAAAGAATCTTCTGACTAAAAAAACCACACCAGGTATTAGGAGACTTTGATTTCCTTTCTGTTACTAATGCTCCATTAACCTCCAACATCTGTTTTCTCTGTGCACATTCAGCAACTCCACTAATATCTCTTCTCTTTCTCTTCTCTTCTCTTCTCTTCTCTTCTCTTCTCTTCTCTTCTCTTCTCTTCTCTTCTCTTCTCTTCTCTTCTCTTCTCTTCTCTTCTCTCCTCTCCTCTCCTCTTCTCGCTGTAGCAGTCATTTTTAATAAAGCTGTTATCATCTCCCTAGCTTGCTCTCCCTCCTCTACAACACCATGCTGGTGTATGAGTACATGCCATGCCACAGGGGATCAGTATTGCTGCCTAAGCATTGATTTTGCTTTGTTTCAGCGCTTCAGACACTGAAGCAGTGCACTGCAGGACCACTAGAAACTTTCTGTGTGAACTTTCTATGCCTTCAGCACTACATGTGAAAACCTTTGGTGCAGTCTAAGGCCATGGTCATGGCTATTTGGCCAAATTTGTCACTAAGTGGTAATAGAAGCCAGAGACTTAGAAGGTCTCAAAAGTACTTTGCTTCATAAGCTGCATACTTTTTTTCCTGATGCTTCCTAAACTACTGACAAAGCTATACAAAAGTATTACCTCACCTGCTACCTAAATAGTTTTTCCTTGAAGTTCACAGTACCACAATGCCCTGCAAGAGAAATTGAAGAACATAAAGCAGCATGTGTGCTGGCAAATCACAGAACTCTGTGTCAGAAAAAAGAGGCCTGACTATGATATTTTGCATGCTATAGTGTTGCTGTCTCTTGATCTGTATACTGTGTTGATGGTTTTAATTGCCTCTACAACCATATTGATTGATGATTGCACTAGTAATACAAGAGTTTATTTCTATTCATGAAATTAAACAGCATCCATGGAAGACACACTTGTGAAAGTTACATCTCCCTCAGATCAGAGGCAGCCCATTCCTCAGGGACAGACATGCAAACCTTTTTGAAGAACTTCATAATTTCTGGTAAAATTTAACTTCATGTTCTTGCTGTCCTGCCCTCATGAACTGCCACAAACAACATTAATATTCCTTAATGCCTATGAGAAGTTAGGACTGTCTTTTAACATCTCATCTAATATCACCAAGGGGAACACAGTCCTTAAAAGACTTTTCTACAACTCTATTCTTTCCAGTGATTTTTTTCCTCAATGTCTTAAACAAACATCTGCAGTTAGTTTTTTGGATGGTTGTCTGTTAGCTATGAACTAGATTTCTGCAGCTGTTGACCATAGGTATGCCCAATTGTCTGTACTCTCTGGATGATTCAGAGAGAAGATGAGATGCCAATGTAGGACTTTCTGAAGAGGCAGTGAAAGATAAATTAATCTATCAGATGAAAATTCTTCATTGTCAGCATTTCTCTGAACTGAAGGATTAAATGTATGCTGAATTCTGAATGGAAAACACAGTGCTTGATTAATGGCCACAGCAGTGCTATGTGCAGCTATGTGCAGCAGTCCATTTCTAAAAGATTTAAATAACCCTAGGCACCCCTGAATTCAAATCTGACATCCTAACACTGTGGTCCTCTGAGATTCATATGCAGACCAGACCTATATTCTTTAAAAGTCTGTTCTTTTATAAGAGAACGAAAAAAACCATGTGTAGTCTTGTAGGTAAAGCACAGTACTCTGAGTCCAGACACCCGGAATTTATTTCTGTTTCCTCTACAAAATTCCTGGACTACCTAAGGCAAATAATTTCTGTGTTCCAGTTTCCTAATGGTTAAAATAAGATTAGAGCTCTATTTAATAATTGTCTTTTAAGATACTAGATTAATACACATGCTGTATGAAGTTATAAGGGGAAGCAATGACTGTTACTGGATTCAGCCACACTGAGGTGCACACCAAGGATAAGGTGTTGACCAGCCTGCCTGCACCCAGTTGTTGGGCAAGGCAGGTCAGAGATGTTTGCAGTGTTGCTGGAGACATCACTTCAGGGAGGGCTGTTGCCTGGAAATGCTCACGTCTGCAGTACTGTGTGAGATCAATACACCGATCCTGTTTAGGATAAACCATGGAATAGCCTTAATTGCTACCTGGATTATCCACCTAAAGCTAGCTGCCTAACACTAAAACAAGGACCAGTTCCAAATATACCTTGTAGTTTTAATATAACCTCAGCATTAAATCAGCAGGTTCCCAAACTGAAGATACATTGACTTGAGGCCTTTTTCAAGCAAAATACAGAAGGGAAACCCCATAAGTATATGTGAAGGTTGGCAATTAGTGAGTAAGTGTTTAACAGCTGATAAACTAGTCCAAGGGTAGCCACTGGCATGAACAGAGGATGATTAGGAATTTTGATGTGTCTTCACTACTTGATACAGTACTCCCACTTCTAAATTCAACAGTCTCTGAACTTGTTCCTTCTAAAGCCCTGGAAGTTCGTCAAAACAGTCTTGGGGGGATTCTCTTTTGCCAGATGGGAGACTGATTCTGCTCTGACTGATACTGCTGAGATTCTTACCAGGTCTGCACTGCACATAGCCAGTGGACAGCATTGGACCATGCTTTCCACAATAAGTGCTGTAGTGGTTTTGTTGATCACTACAGACTATCCTCATGCCTCCTGCACTGAAGGAGCAAGAGGAAAAAAAGCTTCCAGCTGTGCATTTCACACTGGAAAATAGTAAGACTATGAGGAGTTTCTAAATTAATTTTGTGACACTTTCCAAATTAGTAAAAAATATTCTAAATTCTGTTCTTCATATTTCACTATTCTTATTTCACTATAATATTCATATTTCACTATAATCACTATTCTTCATATTTCACTATTTGCTTAACATTCAGTCACCATCGTTTTAGGTATAAGTGAAATGCATAGTAAAACATACTTGATACAAAAACCTCATTATTGAAAACTGTTGGCCACTGACCAAATAAAAGAAATAAAGCTCACCACACAAATTGAATCAATTTTCTCTTTTGTTGCCTTGCCAGTCTCCCCACAATTCTAACTAGCTGTTCTGAGACCAGATGTCCATGTCTTGCCACACCCATTCCTGAAACATAGATCTATAAGCAGCATTAGCTTACACATGGCTTGTAGATCAACATGTAGATTGAATAGCTAGTAGCCATAACCAAAGAAGAGGTTGAAAAGACACTTTGTCCCTTAGTCCTAAACTGTGACTTAGATGATGGGAATGCAAGAGACAGCAGCAGCTTCCCCGTATACATGTCTGTGGGCTGCCTGTCCATCCTGTCCATCCTGAGCATAGGGTTGTTCTCACCATTCCCTCCCCACACCTGAAGCAACCACCACCACCACAGATTCCCTCTTGGGCATGTGACTGTCTTAGCTGTGTTCTGCCAGGAAATCCTTTCACATGCAGCTAAAAAATATCATAATATCCAGAGTCTGCCTTTGGGCACTGAGAGAGCCCAAAGGATCTGAGTTTCACAGCCTTGTCAAAAAATCTACAGGGATAGTCTTGATGTTATATTGGAACACCACCTTGTTTAGGATTCATTAAGGATTTTCCATGTTGGGAAAAGTTCAGACAGAAAAGTACTGTTTGGTTTTGCTTTCCAGGAAGGGCTGTGAAAATAATTGATTTTTGAGTTCAGCAACTAAACTTAAAAAACCCCACAATTTTTGATCTGAACCAAATGTGGCATGTTTTCTTTCTCTTATTTTCACTTAGACAGCTTCTGCCCTCCCTTGCTGTTAGGAATTCCAGTCAATTTAAAATAAAAATATTTTATCTTTACTGTTGGCAAAACAACCAAAATCTAAACACTTCCAATTTCATTACTATATCTTCCATTAGCATTACTTAGTAATCAGATCAAATTACATGGGGAATTCATTTTGACGTTGCAAATGGTCTGGGGATGCTAAGTCCAGAAAGTTTACTATTTCCAAAAAAAGAGAAAAAAAGAAGATGAAACAAACCCCCAAATCACTTAGCTCTTTGTAGAGTAGAATCTGTGAAATGCCTCTGCTGTATAGAGGAGGAAAAGAAAGAAGCTGCAAATAAGTGTCAGGGATGAGCCTACATGTATATCCTGTGTGCCCTTATAAAAATGCTGATTGTATGCTCCAGATACGCATCCTTTTCCTTCATAAGAATGCAAGTTCTGAAGACACAGAATACATCTGAATCATCAGGGGATACATATGATGGGAAAAGGGGGAATAAACCTCCTTTTTAAAGTTTTCTCTCTCTCATCTCAGTAGCATTTTTAAGTCTAAATAGTCAGAAGGAAATCTTACACTGCTTCCAATAAAGTTTCCCCCAGCAACCTGCTTGTTTTCAAGGAACTAAGCAAAGCAAAAACAGTGATGAAAATTAGCTCCATCAGTTTGATATACCATGGTTCCTTTTCCTTGTTCAGAATGAAGAAATGGGAAAGGCCCTAAGAGGAAAGTTCTGCTTCCCCTTCTCAATTCTTGGAAGTGGTTCTCCTCTTCCATCTGTAACAGCTGGTGTTTCCTGCTTATTACTTATGGAGAATATGTGGGCATCACTCTTGTCAGTGATGTTGGGGGAATGGAGTTGACCAAGTGTCACTGTAGTTGTTGACAGATGTGTGAAATGCAGATCAGAGGCAACGGGTGAGATACAATCTAGCACCATGACTGAACACCAGGGGCCTAATTCTGCCTTTCTCTTAAATTATTCTATTACAATAATTTGAACCTATGACTGTATAATACCACTAGCACTTTCATAAGTACTACAACCTTTCTCAGTTAAAAGATATGGAAGGTATTGATAGTCTGATGACATATTTCTTATGAAAGAAAATCATTGAGCACTTCTGTATTTATATAAAGAAAAGAGTTGCATTTTCTTAATCGATTTTTTACTGTGAAAAATTGCATTTTCATTCTATGACAAATTCTATTATACTCTTTGGGAAAAATATACATCTTCTATCCTTTTCTCCAGTATTGCCTGTGGTGTACATTTTTATTTTGGAAAGCTGGAATCATAGGCCTGGCAAAACCATGTGCTGAATTCTTTAGAATCCTTTCTCCCTGAGAAAGAACAGCTTTCCAGAACATGAAAATTACTCTGTTGATTAGTGTCCTTTACTGCAAAATATCCTTTCATTGCAAAGTTACCGTGTAATTCATTAATTATTCTGTTCCCATTAAGAAAACAAATAAATGTTTCTGGTTATCAAATTCTTTCTTCATGTCCTGAAAACAGCTGTCATAACCAAGTAATCCACAAATGACAGGTGAAGCAACAGAATTCAGAAATATTTTTTTTTGTTAAGGTTCTTAGAAATCAAGTGACTGGCTGGATTCTGGGAAGTTATAGATATCTCCTAGGAAGAACTCCTTATTCAAATAAATAGCTAATATTCTTCAGAATAAAGCTGAATTGATTATTGAATGTACATGTATTAGGAAAGCAACACAGAAAACCTCCACTGCCCAAACAAGAAACAGTCTGTAGCACACAGCATGGAAAAACCACTGTCCTTCAAACATGTTGATCCAATCTAATGCAAAACAGAAATTAGAGAATGAGTCTGTAATTCAGCTATGCATGGATCCAGAGGCAAATCACATCAATCACTTGCCTGCTCCTTCATTGCTCAGTGTATGACTGACTACTGTTGTTTATGAGAAGATTACCATTTGTAGGAATTACTACTAGTGATCATTAAAAAAACCCCACTAAAATTTTCCAGGAACACTGCCACTATCAATCTTCAGATCAAGGAACACAGGTAAACAATATTTACAAGAGGTTTTTAAAGAAACTTCAAAAATTAAGGGATGGAAAACACATGTAAAAATTAACGGAAATAACAGAAGAGAGAGATCTGTTCCTGGTTTTGCTGCTCATCTTATCTCAGGGCTTCACTGCCTTTACAGGGGATCTGAACTTTGTCATGTAACTTTCTAGGAGCACTCTAATATTATGATTCCTCTGCTGCTTGTAAAATATGGGTATTTTGATTTTCTGTTTTCAAATATATATAAATAACTAAAAAAAAAATTCTTCCTGGAAAACCGAAATTCAATTTGATTCAGTGTCGTTTATAAAGTATTTCACTTTCATTCTGTTTTAAAACTAGTAGACTTAAGAGTTGGACTCGATGGTCCATGGGAGTCCCTTTGAATTCAGAATATTCTGTGATTCTGTGGATTGCCCAAAACCTAAGTTTTTAAAGAGTTGCTTTTGAGTATTTATTAAACAAAATAAATATGGTAATAACATAGATTTTTCCTAACAGTTTTCCACTTGAAAGATCTCTTTGTGATGAAATAGTATTTGGATAAATAAATAATTCTTTTTACTTTCCCTCATCTTCAGATCATAAAAAATTATCTAATTAGAATAAGGTCAGATTAAACTTGCAGAGGATGCTGCTCTGGTCTCTAGACAATTTAGTCCATGGATCTTTCCACAGTCCTGTTAGATGTAGCTACAAGCATGTCTTGTAGTGATGCAAACATTGGGAGGGAGATACAGGCACTTCAGCTGCTCAAAGCATGAGAAGAACACTTTCTTCTCAAAGTGTCCTCCTGCACGACTTTTTTTAGAGAGAGAGGAAAAACAGGGAATAGAAAAATTTGTTTAATTATTTCACATTTAATATGAAAATAATGTCATTTAACTTTTGATTGCCTGTTCAGACAAGTTACTCTTTCCCAACTCTCACCAATTCACAGCGGATCAGCCACTGGCCTTGGTCCACACAAGGCTCCTCTGAAGTCAATGTCAAGCTCTCTGTTGAGTGCAGTGTATTTTCTTATAAATCCCTATAAGATGCAGGTTTGTTAGAATCTTTGAAGGCTGACATTCTTTGCAAGACAAAATATGAATGTCTCTGTAAGAACTTCCCTCATTTCTAAAATGAGAGACTGATAATATATGCTTCCAAAGATGACTGGTAAGGTATCCAAGAACAGGAATAAAGTCAGGGAGGGCTTTGTTTTCATTCCTTTCATTTATTCTTGAATGACTTAAAGAAATCCTGCAGCCTTTGAAAAGATCAGGGCAGAGTGATGGATCAGGATTGAGGTAATACTTCCTGAATATGAAAAACAATGTTTGAATTGTTCTCTGAAGGATGTATTGTAAATGCCCAAAATTAAGCACTTTTTTGAAGAATGATCTTAAAAGTTTATCTTCATCTTTCTTTCTTCTTATAATCTGTTGTCTATTTTTCATGCTTTGACTGAATCCCGAGGGCTTACTATATGTATTCAGCTCATAGGAAATCTCACTATTTTTCAATGCTAGGCACCTTATCCCATTGTTGTGCCACCAACACAGGCCATTTCTGTAAGATTCTGTATAGTAGGCTAACTTCTACTGCTGTATCTGCATGAATCATTCAAACAGGAGAATATAGTAGTTCCTCCTGTGGCTCATTTATTTACAGAAGTCAAAGTTTTGTATACCAGCAATACAGCATATTATGTGCCTGGGAAAAAATCTTGCAGAAGTGAATTAGAAAAACCATCCAAACCATGGAAGTTTCTGTTCAGAACTTTGAACTGGGAACTCTCTCTGATCTACTCAATTTCTTCCAAGACTGAAATGCTTTCAAATTAAAAAAAAACCAAAAACTGTAAATGGAGCTCCAATCACTCTAAGTGACAGCGGAGAATCATTAAGAATGACAAATAGTGTATTTTTATAGTATATTTAGAGAATTCTTGAACATACACAATACTTTTCAGCCTCCTTTATCTCTCATATAACTGCCAACTCTTGATGAGATTGCATGCTTTGCTATTCCTTCCCTAGTGCAGTACTTTGAATGAAACAGCTTGAAGCTTTTTCTACTCTAAATGTTGCCTGGGTTCTGAATGGAGCAGCAGCAGAACTGTGACTACCAGCCAAACACTAAAAAGGCACTTAGCTGGATACTGGAGTTTCTCATGTACTCAGTAAACTGGCCACATATGTCAATATCGTATTGCCGCAAATAAACTAAAGTGAGGATCCTTGGGATCTTCACAGAATAACTAACCAGACAGGCAGCAATGAGTGAGCTCCAGTGAGCCCTGGAGCTGTGCACTGACAGTACTGTGCAACAGAGCTAACAGACTGTGTGTTAAGGTAGCACACTATGACCTGATGTAACACAAGAAAACTGAGAAAGTTGCAGTAAAATGCACTCCAGCCACAGAACAGATGAAATAAGCTGTAGGTCTGTTAAAGAGTAACATCCAATAAGGTGTTCACAGTACAGAGTGGTAGTTTACCATTGTAAATCCATGTAAACAGCAAATACTAATGTGAGTGAGATATGTGCACCAAAAAAAAGAAAAAAGACAGAAAAGAAAAAGGGAGCATCTGTTGGCATAACATCTGTCATAATTCGCTGATCTGTATAACATTCTGTAGATGGCAGTGTGGGTAAACCATCTCTGAATTGGTAATATTGCAGTGCTTGGCTTCTGTGCATATATAAGCAACAGCTAAGCTAGCACAGACAGACTTTGTCAGAAAGAAAACTCACGGCATTTTTGGAAACAGAAATCAACTTAATATTCATATGGCAAAGATCTCCTGGGACATATCTGCTTTTTAAACTGTGGCTAGGTAAGATCCCAGTTCTCACTTCCCCTTTTACATATCATGACAAATGTAATTTTGAGTTGTCTGAGGTACAGCTAAAATTAATACTTGTGCTTCTATAATGGCTTATAGTGTTGCAGAATGCCTGCTAGGAATAACTGTAGAATAACTTCTCACAGTTTGATCAAATTCAAGGCACAACTCCGGAGCTAAAAGTCTCTTTACATTTCTCATCTTTGGAATTTTCAGCCCTAGTTTGTGGTGGGAAATCAGGTTCTCCCTTAGCTGGTGATCTGTGATTTCCAGACACATTCATGGGATTCATAGACATACAGTTGGTGGGTACCAACCTAGCCCCAACCAGTTCTAGTAGAAAACAATCAAGATTTTCAGATTTCTTTTCAGAATTATTCCCAGATCCTAAAGTATTTTCCCACACCACTTTCATTGCTGTACTAGGATTAAAAATTGCATGACAAAATGAAGAAGCCTAGTGCACACCATACATACAGACAGACATCAGAAGTATGAAGTGAATGCTTTAAAGCCCATTTTAAAGTACCTGTATGTCTCGGTAAACCCAGTTGTCAAACGTCTTGAGATACTTAACCCTATTATCAAAATACATACTTGCGACAGAGAACTAAGGCTCGCTCTTAATTTCTTTCATCTGCCAAATAAGGATCCTCATATATTTGGGGAGCAAATCTTTAAAGATTATGAAAATCTCAGATGTATTTGAAGTCCAGACCAGGAGCCAGGACTCTTCAGTGGACCAGCTGTGAGGCAGCAGGAATGGGATCACTAGGCCCTCGTCCTAGGTCAGCTCCTATGGGATAGGGCTCAGCGCTGTCCCAAGCCTCCCTGCAGCTCTGCTGTGGAGCCTCACCCAAACCACCAGCAGGAGCCGAGCAGCTCTGGGCCTCTGGACCACTCTGCTGCCAGGCCCTCAGGAAAAGGCGGATATGCTCAGGGCCCTGCCCCTCAGATGCATTTCTGGAAAAAGTCAATCCTCTATAATGTAGCCCTTATTTTAAATAAATGGTAACCTGATGTTGATTTATCAATGAGAGCAATAATTCTGATTCACCAAGCCAGCATTGATGGAACAGTGTAAAACATCCTCTTTTGCAATATAAACACAGACTATTAAAACCTTTTAAATAAGAACCCATTCATAACATGCAGTATGTGTGCCTGAAATGAAATGCAGTATGTGTGCCTGAAATGAACTGATCCATAATATTTAGTGATGATGATTGATTTCTATGCAGAGACAGGAAACAATTCATCACTCTTTGCATCACCATATGTAGCATCTCCATCCTATTCATGTCAAATTGTCATGCAGAATAAAAATTAGACCTTTTGGTTCTTAAAAGAAGATAAAAATACTTTTCATTGCTAATATGCTGTTTTCTTTATAAATTCTTAGTTAAAATGGGTTTAAAATGAAAAGCTAACCTGAGGATTTTGAGCTCTAGCAAGTGAAATAGCTACTAGAATTAGTATATCCTACCCTATGTAATTCAGATGGAGGTTTTTGAAAAAGAGTTTTAACCTGAGACACAAAGCTTATACTCTTACCTCATCTTGTGAAAAACATTAAGGTGACAGCACAATCCAGGCTTCAGCCTTCCATTTAGATTTAAAGTTGGCGTATTCATCGTATTCATCAACTCAATGCACCTTGTGCATTGATCTCTCACTGACATTCATCCAAGGAAATTATATATTTCACAAAACTCAATCCAGATCCACCAACACTTCATGTAGTATTTGCTTTTACTACACAAAATCCTCATCCAAAGTAGACTTCAGTTATACAGATTTTTTGGAAGGTCAGAATTGCTGCTTCTGTGGGGAATGGACACAGCTTTCCTCTGTATTGGTATTGTCTTTGTATTTAGCTGCTATGTTTCTACTGTTCACTGAGTTAAAACTCACAAATATCACAGATATTTTTTTAATTACTGATATTGTATTTTTGTGATAATATTAATCTAATTAAAAAAAAACCAGAAAAAAAGAAGTGCAGAGGAGAAAAAGATTAAAGTCTTGTCTCAAGATATTTATTAATCTTTGCGTTTAACATCCAAGAACAAAGGCTTTCAAGTATCTTTAAGTATAACTCACAGAACACAGACCTACTCAATAGGATATCATAAAGAAACATGGATCTATATGTGTGCAACCCTTACCTGCTCAGCATTCATTATATGAAATATTTATCAGAAAATCTATTCCTTCTCCCATATGATTTACCCATAATTCACCTACCTTCTGTTCTTCCTTCAATAAACTTCCTAGGCCTATGATGCAAATTTTTTTGGTTTATCTTTAAAAAGAATTCTCTGATTTATCCACATATTTGATTGTTTACTGAACACCTAGTTGCTCACCCTTTCATATCTCCCTGACCACAGTGAGTTTTGCAAAGGGAAAGTACCAGAGTGGAGACTTCCTGGAGGGAGGTCCTGCTGACACCTTTGATCAGTTTTGTGATGAAGTGGTGTCCTATCCTCTCATTTCAGGTCAGGCCAGACTGGTCAGAGGCACATTTGTACTCTCACTGATTCAATTTCAGTTAAGGTTACCTCACATAGTTAATGACAGACAAAATCCAAGGTAGGTTTGCTCTTCAGCACACACCTGTTCAGAGGTAAGCTGTGTAATGGTATGAATCCCTAACACTGGGAGAAGGCTTAGGTCAAACATGTTTGTGATGCCTCTATTCATGTAAAAATAGGTAAAAGTTAGAAATACAATTAATTTTGCATGATTGTGCTCAGGACATAACAGCAAGAAAACATTGAAATATTTTAGTAAATTAGGTTTTTAATTCCTTCTGACCATCAAGATGTGTATCTCTGTGCTTAGCACACTGTTTGTGTTTGCTTGTCTGTAACTGACACTCTGCTCGCAGCCCCTGGAGCTGGCTCCTGGAAAATATTTTTTAAAAAAATAATCCAGGACTTTATTCTATATTCAGGTAAGATTTTAGTCTTGGTGTTTTTCATTTTCTAATAGCCACCTGCTCATATCACTTCTTGTTGAAATTGCTGGGTCAATCATAAACACAGCGAACACGTTGTTGCTTTTTTTTTTTTTAAGACACAAAATATATAATATTTTTATATATTGCCAGTGGAATATGATTTGCACAGACCTCCTCTTCATTTCCTGTACAGAAAGGAATTTTAATGACACCTGCTAAGGCTCTATGCCAGAGTTAATCAATACTAAACATACAAATATAAAATAGAAGCAGGCCCTAAAATTTTCAGTTAATGTTATGTGACTGTGCAAAGTGAACAGAAGCTGAAAATTAATGTCTGACTACTCTGATTTTTAAGAGCTGTAGATCGTGTCTCATGAGTTCTCCAGATTCCCACTGAAAATATAAAAGAATGTTAGTTTTGTTGTGATAAATAGCAACTTTGGAAAGCAATATTATGGAGGTTTTTAAAAGGTAAACAACTGAACTTATCTGAACAAAACTTGCTGTCATCTAGTGGCATTCCTTTTACATTCACGCATTTGTGCCAACTGCCTTGAAATTTTGATTGAGAAGGACAGAAGTGGTGATGTAGTCTTACTGTCTCGTTTGGTTTACCTGCATTTTATGGTGCGCTTTTTACCATTATTACTGAAAGATCAGCTGCAATTAATTATGCACACAAAGAATGCACATATTTTAAAAACAGATTTTTTCTCCTCATAGTGAAGGTTTTATTGGCTTTTGAAACATGGCACTGATATAATATATAAAAATAAACCTTCGGTAGCAAGTTGCAAATATACCTAACTGAAGTTTATTTCTAGCTATTTACACTAACAACTTTGTGTTAGTTTAGGTGTCTTTCATTGTTTACATTTGAAGAAAGCAAGTTTAGACTGTGGGGTTTCTTGTTTAATATGATAAAAAGTGTCTGGAAAATTACATACTAAATTTTGATGACTGTAGTAAAAATTTGAATTCTACTTATTGATTGATTTACAGGAAAATCATAGCAGAAATGCATCTTTATATCTGTTAGTCATCTGCATGCTCTGTTTTCATAAGTTTTTTCATTTAAAGAATCAATACTCTCCCCAGATAGGTTGAAATCCATTCTAAACTGAGTTCTGTTAAAGTTTCTCTTCTTTCTTTTATTCTTTGTACATAGTTCTTTCATACCAACAAAGACTATGTGATTGATTTTGATAAACCACTAGATCTAGAGCATACATAGAGGGTAGCCTTGTGATAAAATCAATAGATTTACTCAGCAGAGCTTCAGATTTTTAATTGGGATGCAGGTTCTCTATAAACTTGTAAACAAGTGAAAAATGGGTACATCAGACTTTCATACAAATCGAAAATTGGATGTAAAACAATTGGTTCTCATTTGTCTTATAGAGTCATGCTTTTTTTTTTTTTTTGGAAGAAGTAAGTCTGACAATCCATTTAAGTACTACTAGTGACCACAAAAGTCAATGCTTAGGACCAGCGTGACCTCACTTTCATACATCAAAGAGGCAATAGATAACTAATGTTCAAACACTCCAGCAAATGACTGACTTGCCCTTCTGTGGTTAAGCTAGGATAAACTCCACAGTACTTTCACATAGTAAAAAAACTTTTCCTTCCAAGATTGTATCAGTTAAGCCATACTGAACAATTTAATTTCTCACTCACAGCAAGCTCGTTTTGGAGAGTATTGTACAAGACATATTCCATACAGCCATTTCCTCATGTTCACTCTTCTGTTATCTTTTAGTCCAGAATGATAGCGAGTTATTTACATCAACCAGAACAAATATACCTATTATGCATATACAATATATGAATTACCCCTGCAAGGTTGGCCCTTCCTGAGACAGTCTTACTTGCAATTTATATCATGTTCTGGATTTGTTTCACAAATAACATCTTCCATCAAACTGACAAGTCCTTTTCTTTAACTTGCTTCCATAATAAATATCCCACCTCTTAAATCTGTTTTCATTAACAAAGACATGGGTGAGACAGAAAAGGTTTCTATGTGGGCAGAAGACCCTTTCATTTTCTGTAGCTATTATTGAATGTTTTTATTTCTGTTTTTACATGACTTCAGCATAATGCATCTTATTATGACTGACAGGTTTGTAATAGGATTTTTTGCTATTGTCATCAGGTTTCAGAAAAAAAAAAAGACAAGTTTTACTAGTTTTCACCTGTAAGCATTTGTCAATGTTGGACTTAGAAATTATTGTATATCTTTCAGCTACCAGTTTGTTGCCAGCCATGAGTAACAATGGTAATCACACTCTTGTAACTGATCCATTTTGGATTGTTCACTTTGCTGAAATTATTTTATCTGTTTAGATCTTTAGTGAAATTCCTGCTCATCTGGCTGGAGACCAGAGACACAATTTCCACTTACATAAGGAATAGGGTGTAAGGCTTGTTTTAACTCCAGACTTTGCTTTCTTTTTAATTCCATGAAGATGACCTTCCTTCTACCTTTTCAAGTCTTCAAGCAAAAAACCATGTATTAAGTATCATACAGTGGTGTTTTAAAATTTTATAGCAAATTAATAGAGCTGACAAAATAGTGAGAAAACAAGGCCTTTTGCTTTAAACAGTGCAATTAGAAGTTAATTACCTGACAAATAATAAGTGACATAGAATAATAGTACATGAAATAGGAAAGCACAATATCCAATTATTAGGAAACTGTTAGCCTCATTAGATAATAATCATCAGCAAATAAACCAACAGGTGATCAATCAAGTGCTTTATTTAAAAATGCAGCTTTGCAATGAACAAAACAGCATGTGTTCTATACTGCTCCATTTTCAGAGATTAAAAAAGAATAAATTAAAAAACCCCACACCAAACAAACAAAGCAAACCCAACAAAACAAAACAAAAATAGAAAAAAAAAAAAGGAAAACCAAAACAATACACAGAGGTTGATTTCAGACACTATCTCAAAAGAATACTTTTTTGCAGACTGGAGAGAAAAAGCCAGTTTACATACACTGCACTGAAGGGTGTCATGGTAAATGCACAAGCAGCAGTCTGTATTACCATACAGAAAACTTCAAGTGAGTAATGTGAAATCATCTGGGAAAGAACTGAATATACAATGTATTTCCAAAGAGATGAAAACATCAGAAGTCTTGCATTTTTGTCAAAAGTGACAAGAAAAAAACCCAAACCAACTCTCAGAGACAGATAAAGCATGCACGCTTAATGCTATTTTATTTAGTTTCTTCCATCAGAAGACAGACAGACGGACAACCCTAGCTAGTTGGCAGTTGCACAAATGAGGCTAATTGTTCTTACTGTCCAAAAATAGCTGCATGTGATATCACTCACAAATTTGCATGATACTTAACTACAGCAGTATCTATACAATTATGAACATGATGCTGTTATATATGCCTTAAGAGCTAAAAACCTTCAATTTGGTTTTGGATTAGATTTTCCCAGCAAAAGAAGAATGCATAATCAATTTGAGCACCTTTGCATGCAAAAGAAACAGGATTTCTTAGCATTGATTATTTGGTCAAGGTTTTATAAGTCAGGCTACTCTAGTGCTCTGAAAAGAAGCAAACCTCTACTTCTCATCAAGACCTGAAATTAGGCTTAGAAGCTGCCCAGACCCTACTAGAGAACCAGTGCTAACAGTGGGAGGAGTAAAACTGAAACTCACCATCCCTTTCTACCCCTATAAAGATGTAATTACTGTCGGTATCAGTCTGCATGTTCATTTTCAGGCACTAATGACTTTTGAAACAAAGCTAAAATTTTGCATACAGTTGATATTTGTACTTTTGTTTGAGGGGAAACAAAATCTTTACAAAAAAATGTTGGCCCATCTCAAAATTCACAAAGCGATTGCTAAGATGGGTAAATTGGTCCCAGAGAGTAAGGTTTTGAAAATAAATTCAATTTTTTTAGGTATATGTTCATATGTTCATATTCAGTGAACTCATATGGCAAAAAATCTAGAAGACACCTGCCTTTGTTATGTGATTTACATAAAAGAAAAAAAAAAAAAGAGAGAGAAAAAGCATAGATTCTGAAGACCATGAGAGTTTCAAGAACAAGTTTAAGCGTTTTTATAATTTGATTCTTCCTCTACTTACACTTAAACAATGTTGATCCCACAATAATTCCAAACAGTTTCATCTAATAACAAAATGCTGAAATACCTCTGTTGCCTACTCCTTGTAGCTTCTTCCTTTCTTAACTGTGCCTGTCACTTTATTTGAGTTCCTATAATGTTTAGTAGAGCTGAGTGTTAACACCTTGAGGAAACCATGTCATTAGACTGCATACTCTTACTTAAGGCAACTACCTATTCTGCAAAATGGAATCAATAATGTAAACCATTTGTTCTGAGAAAAAAAAAAAAAGCCATCCTGACTGGTCATGCTATGTTTCAAAATCACTTATTTCAAATACTTTGAAAATGTATTACTTTATATGAATGGTGCAAAGGGCCTGAAATGTTTTGGTCAGGAGAACTGACTTTTTTTCTTTTTTTTTGAGAAAATTTTGAAATGTACTTCTCTGACCCTGTGCATAACAAAGGGCACAGGGACCTGGGGCATGGACTCTGGGAAACACAGCAGAAGCTGACAAATCAAGAGGAAGAGCCAAGACTTTGGTGTGCTTAGTCTGTGAGGGTATAAATGCCCAGGGATTCTTTTGTTCGAGGACCCTCCTCAGAGCCACCAGCTCGAGCTGTGTCTGTATTACCACACTGTGAATAAATTGCTTCAAGTAACAAAATGTCAGAGACTGTGCTATAGGAAATCCAGAGTCAAGCTGGTGAAGAAACCCTGTCTGACTGTGTGAGAGTGGGGCTTGCAGGAAGTCAAGTGGGGCACCTGTTGTGTCACTGGACCCCACCGACTACAAAGCAGCTTCAGCCCCAGCAGTGAAAGTCTGTAGTGGTGGGAGTATGACTCCCAGAGTGCTCCTGAATGGTCAGACAGGGAAATTTTCTTAACAGATTCTATGATGTAGGACCAAAATGTCTGGCTAATTTTATTCTTAGAGTGGTTCTCATCACAAGTCCAAGGTAAGCATGTTGTACTGGTTTTGACTGGGATAGAGTTAACTTTCTTCACAGGGGCTGTGTTCTGGATTTGTGCTGAATACAGGGTTGATAATATAGAGATGTTTTTGTTACTGCTGAACAGGGCTTACACAGAGCCAAGGCCTTTTCTGCTTTTTGTACTGGCAAGGAGGCTGGGGGTTCATGAGAGACTGGGAGGAGACACAGCCACAACAGCTGACCCCAACTGATCAAATATCTTGTTCCATACCATATGACATCATGCTCAGTATATAAAGCTGAGGGAGAAGAAGGAAGGAGACATTTGGAGTGATGGCGTTTGTCTTCCCAAGTAACCTTTATGTATGACAGAACCATAGAGATGCGGCCCTGCTCTCCTGGAGATGGATGAACACCTGCCTGCCCAAGTAAAGCAGTAAATTAATTCCTTGTTTTGCTTTGCTTGTGTGTGTGGCTTTTTCTTTCTCTATTAAACTGTCTCAACTCATGAGTCCTCTAATTTTTGCCCTTTTGATTCTGTCCCAGATCCTACTGGTGGGAAGCGAGACAGTGTCTATTTGGTGCTTCATTGCCAGCTGGGGTTAAGCCACGATACATATATAGCTTATGCAAACTAATCCAGTTTTGATCTTATGAAACTGCCTTGCTCTGTTCCAAAGCAGGATACTATTTTGAATTGAGGAACTCTGCCCACTCCTCCAGAAGCAACACAACGGTGTTGCATTTTCTCTCAGTGATTTTACTTTCACCATTGTCCTCCTTGTAGTACTTGAACTGAAATAAATTTGACCTGTTTGAAAGCACAGGTGGAAATTATGGCAATCTACCAATTAGATTAGAGTAAAAGGTAAGAAAAGGGAGCTTGGAGTGGTATCTGTCATTCACTGAGGCACTGAACATTAAAATACCCATTAAGTTCATGCTCTGCATTGTAACTGCAGGTGTCCTTCACTTGTAAATCTTCTTCTTCCTTCCTTTCTCAGTTAACATGCTTCTCTTTCTCCTTCCTCACCAAGTTGTTCAGGAAGACAGAGGAAGTAAAATTCTAACTGTGTTCATTCAAGGTATACAAAACTGAATCAGAAGACCTAGAAAGTATTTTAAGTTAAAATCTATTGTCTTGTATATTATTCATAGAAGCCACTTTACCATTTTTAGTAAATGGAAGTTTCTACTTCTCCATATTTAATCTGAGACATCTTGAAGTGAATGTTTTGGTACCTGCCTGAGTTCTCTCACAGTTGCCAATGTTTCCCCCTTGAAAGAACAGCCACATAACCTCCATATAGATTTTCTTTAAACATTTATTTCTAGATTTGCTAAGAATTATGAATAAATTAATAAACACTCACAAAACCTTTTTGTGAGAGCACTGTACAAATGCATATCTGTTGTCTTCAGCAGCTAGTGAAAGCATTAACATTCTTTTAAGATAAAGACAAACTGATAAAACATCCTAATTCTACACAAATGTGTAACAGCTCTGAAAAACTTTCCTAGCATTGGTTTATTTACTTAATATAGATATTATTCACACTTTAATAAGATGGTAATTATTTTCATGCAGAAGCAGGTTGCTACATAACAATTACATACAATCTTACTTGCAAAAAAAATTACATCATTATTTCTGCCAGCTCCTCTGCAGAACAAGGTCAGTAATTAATTGTTATCTATAGTGATCCACAGAAGATAAAAATTAAGGACTTTTTACTCTGATATTTATTTTGAAAAATTCCATTAAATTGCAAAGGTTACAGAACACTTTTGCCCTGAAACAGAATCTGAAATCTGTTTTTCCCAAGTAGCACTTACTGTTTCACTTTAATACAGAATTGGAAGAATCAAAGCATCACAAAGATTGGGGTTTTTGCTCTTTTTTTTTTTTTGTACTCTTGTTCTTGATGTAAATTGACACTTTTAGTTTGCTTCATGTTGCAATTATGTCAGCACTTCTATCACAACAAATGCTTACCAATATATTGGAAACAACTCTACAAGTTTTAGCAGACCAGCTGGCAGCTGCAGCATGTATGATTCTGACTGATAACTAGGTACCTGTGTTTCCCCAAGCCAGATGCAAGTAACAATAAAAAGGTGGGATGGGTGGCCACCAGAGAGAGGGAAACAGAAGACTTGTTTTGGTATCTGTGCTGGAATTCTGCTGTGAAATTCTTCTGGGGCACATAGCAGAAAGGGGCTGGTTTTTTTCAGTTCCCAGAAGCTGTGTGTGCATATGTGCATGCACATACCAATGGTGAAACAGTAAAGTGCAAAACGGGAACTTGACTGACATTTCTCTCAGGAAAGCTAACACGTGGCACTTGTGCTATAATAGCTGTTGGCTATGACAGCAAGCTTTGAGAACTCTAGGATGTCAGTTACAGGGTGTCCTTACTAGAGTAATTGTAATCATTGGCACGCATAACAAAGTCTTCAGAAAAGAAGCAGAAAAATCTAAGTGCTTTGCTGAAGGCAAATCTTCTGAAAGATGATAAGTCTTGGGCTTCTGTAGGGAAATTTGATGAATATGCCTACAAGGCATTGTGGTTTTTTTAAGGGAGGGGATGGTTTCTAACATTGTTTTTTATTTACATAAACTCTTCATTAATAGATGGCAAAATAATTAACAACGGATATCACGTTCTGGAAGGAAGGATNTACCTTTTTTGTTATACAGACAGGCAGCTGCAGCAAAGGGACTAAAAGTAAAATTCTCAAAGATGCCTAGCAGGAATATTTACAGCATGAGCTGAGCATCAAGCAGTGGCTTTATTTTGGTGCCACATGAACTGGCTTGGGAACTCTAACTAGTAACATAGACCCCAAGAACACCCTGCTAGGATACAAAGCTAATCGACATGGAGTTATACTGCTTCAAGGCTGCAGGGCAGTTTCTCTGTATGATCTCATGCTGTGGCTCGTTTCATGTTCTCTGTCCCACAAATAATTTTGGTGACTATAGTACTGCATTTTGTTATGTGGACATATTTTAAGATACATCTTTTGAGACTAAGTTCATCAACAACAGGAAAAAATAAGTCAGTAACCTCTGTGCAAGAGGAAGTGATGCTTCAGTTCTCTATGAAATTTTTTGACTTTGATGTTTACAGTAGCCCTTTAAATGTTTAAATGTTATTTGAAATGCACTGAATTTTAGGCCAAAGTCCCTAAGGAACTTTAAATTATTTAACACTTATCAAAAACTCTTACCTAGATGAGAAAAGAAATCACATAATGTTTTTCCCTCACAAAAGGGAATGGAAAATCTTTAATATTCAGAAATAATGATAGTTAGCACTTTGTTGTCCAAACCATTACACGCAAACCTGTATACTTATGTACAGCTCCCTCAGGACACACTCACAAATTCAGAAACATGGTTAAGTAACATTAGAAAAACATCAGTACTAAGCACGTAATCATAATGTGCATATTCTGTCTGTGATGCATCTTATTGGAGGTTTCACTTTCCTACACCTGACAGCCTACATCCACCTAGGTGTACACACACTTGCAGCAATCTTATTTTTCTTAGAGCTTCCAAATGTGTGAAAAAAGAAGTTTGACAAGCCTTGTGCAAAAAAGGAGGAAGCATGTGTTGTCTTGTAAATAATTCAAGGATTTTTCTTCCTTCTGTTCTTCAGCTAATTTGGAACTGTTAGGAGAATTTTCCCTCTTATTTAAAATGTACAAATGCCTTGCAAATTATCTCAGATATTGCAGTATTTGGATTCATGCCAAAAGATCATGGACTAAAGTTCATCTACTTGCTGATTCAATAATCTTGGGATATAGATGATAGGAAATCAAGGATTACACACAATAGCCTTTTGGCATCTTGATTTACTCAGGGGTGTCAGCTAATGGGCTGAGATGTTTAATTGCATAGAGCACAGACTCTGTGATGTGGTGGATAAAGTTAGAAGCAGTTAATTACTATAGAAGATCTTATTGAGAGCTCACAATCACCGATTTTTCATAGCAAGAGCTCAAGGGATCCACCACATTGCTTCTTGCACTTACTTCTCAGCACGTAAAGCTATCAGTCCCTATCAAGTACTAAAAGCCAAGAAAAGAGCAAAATTTTTCATAAAAGATGCTATGCCACTGCATGGATTTTGTTTTGAGCATTCCACACATGACAGGCTTTGACTGCTGAAAAGCTAGACATAATTTTGCATAGAAAGCTATGTTAATACTTCAGAGAAGTAGTCACCAGAGAAGCAAAATATGTGTGTTTTTATCACCAATAACTTAAAAACTTACTGTCAATTGATTGTAGATACAAAATTGATTTATCTTAATGGAAATACTTTAGAACAAATAAAATCTCTGAAGCTTACCATATGCTATGGAACATGCACATTGCAGGATGACATGCAGCAGGGGCACTTTCTGGCACTTTTGATTGCTTTCAGGACTGTTTGGACAATGCTACAGAACAGGCAGGATGCAAGTAGCTCTCCTGTTTGTTGTGAGTATAGCAGCAATAGCAGACGTCTATACTTTTTAGTTGTGGCTATCATCCTTTAACACTGAAAAGTACAATGTTAAGCTCAGAAAAACAGGAAAATACCCTAAGAACTATCTGTCAGAATTCTAATTGCATATGAGAATGCATTCAAGGTATTGACATGAATTCTTACAGCAGACCAATGAATGTAATATCAGACTAGTTTTGAAACAGAGATGTTTAGATTACAAGGGTTGCTTGGAGGCCATGTGATCTCCAGTTAGCTCAGAAAACCAAAGAAGCTAATATAGATTTCCTAGACATTCTTAAACCCAAACACTACCTGGTGTCCTTAACCCTTGCTTTTCTTGCCATCATCAGCTTGTTAATAAAGTTAGATGTTACAGCTCCTTGTAAGAACTACCCGCTGTACAAACTGTTTTTTCTGCTTATTATGAAGTGTTGTGCAGGGCAACCAATGTGCTGCCAAATGCCATGTTGAAGAACCTCAAACTCAGTGGAAAGTGTCATTTGTGAAGGAAACTGCATTTACATAAAGTACATGGAATAGTAGATTTAGAGGGGGGAAAATGATGACTTAACTTCGTGTTGAAAATTTGGAACACTACATTTGGTGTACCAGGTTTTTAATATCTTAGAGGCATGACACAAAACTCAAATTTTTTAAACCTATCCAGGAATGTTTTGGTTTTATGCTAATGTGGATCAAGCTTCTCACCCTAAATATTCACCCAACAAATAAGTAAATGCAGAATTATAGAAGTTGTGGTAGAACAAAAGCATTATTACCCAGTAGCAGTTAGGTTGTGTTTTAGTTACTAACTACTTAATTTTTTGGCTGGTAATGTATAAACTTCCTATTCAGAGTAGAAATTTGCAGAGATAAATTGTACTAATGCAGTCCCAAGGAGTTTAATGGCTTATTTAAGCGTATACGTAATTTAGGATTTTAGGAGCAAGTGATAAATAGTCTCATTTTATCTCCTGCCAAAATCTCTTCTGTTCCAGAAAAAACAATCAACCATGCTGTAAATGAAATTCACAGAACTTCAAACATAGACATCTTGGCTTATATCAGCAATAATGTGGCCAGCAGGCCCAGGGCAGTGATCATCTCCCTGTATTCGGCACTGGTGAGGCCACACCTCAAATATTGTGTCCAGTTTTGGGTCCCTCATGACAAGAAGGACATTGAGCTGCTGGAGCAATGAGCTGGTGAAGGATCTAGAGCACAAATCTTAAGAGGAGTGGCTGAGGGAGCTGAGAAAAGGACTCTCAGTAGAGAAATTATCACTCAATACAAACACCTGAAAGGAGGTTGTAGTGAGGTGGAAGGAAGTTGTTCTTTTCTTCTAAGTAACAGGAGGAGAAGAAATGGCCTCAAGTTGTGCTGGAGAGATTGAGATTGGATGTTAGGAAAAAGTGCTTCACTGAAAGGGTTATCATGCATTTGGGATTGGCTGCTCAGGGAAGTGGTGGAGTCCCTGTCCCTGGAGGTATCTCAAAGTTGTGTAGATGTGGCACCTGGGGACGGCTTAATGGTGGACGTAGTAATGCTGCATTAATGGTTGGACTTGATCTTGGGGGTCTTTTTCAACCTGAAAATTTCTATCATTTGCCAGATTATTTTTTTTTTAAGAAAAACATGAGAGCAAAGCAAATTTAACAATAAAAACATGAAGCAATAAAATTTGAAGAGATATCTATGAAGCAGTGAAAGGAATGAAAAAGCATTGTATATTTTAATTGGGAAGAACAGGAGTGAAGCTGTCCGCTTTTACTTACTGGCAGTAAACAAACTAGTAGAGTACCCAAGGCTCATAGGGGCATGTAAGGAAGAGTCTTCCCTTCCCAGAAAAAGAAACTTTCAGGCCATGGAATTGAATTAAAACACTAATGAGGAAGTAAATAAGTTTTCAAGAATTCAACAGATCTCCAACAGGAGGAAATACTTAATTGGGCAAAGGATGCCTCTGCATCTGAGGTCCGCAAGTGGTTACTGTGTTCAGCTTACTGTCAGTTAGCACTATATGTGCTGGCCCCAGGGTGTGTGAAGGCACCGCAAACTGAGAAGCAGAGCTGCATAGTGAAAAGACAGGTCTTCAACAGAGGGGAAAAAATAGTAAGAGAGAGAAAACCCAAAGTATAAATATTAATAATACAATATTGGCTCTGAGTTTTCAGCGTACCATGCAAGAATTTCACTACTAAGCTTGGATCTGAAGTGTAGCTGCTGAATAAGTCTTCATGAGACAGGAGCTGGAAAAATTTGGCATCCACTGGGAAAACAAACAAGATGCTTGTCCTACTTGAATACCATGGTCAGCATGGTATCAGTGTCACCATGGTGCTGTCACTTTACTACACCAGAAACACCACAAGATATATAGGTCATTATGAATCACAATGGTAAGTCTAAACCCTGATCCCTTCAAAACACAGAATCTAACACTGCATAATCTGAATACTTTAGTTTTGCCTATTTGATTATTGAGGAAAATAATACATATTTGCTTAAGAACAGGACTGTCAGCAACATCCTGATGGTGCAAGAATGCAGCCACACTGCTTGGGACCACACAGCATCCATCACCCATACAGATCTTGGGCCACTTACAGAGGGTCACTGAGAATAAAGGGTTGAACTGAGGTACCTTATTTTAGCATATTTTGTCTTTTAAAGAAACATCCAAGGGAGCACTATTCCAACCAATTAATCTTCCACTCCCTGAACTTTGGTAACAATAGGCCTGCCTTGTCTTGTTACCTGTACTTTAGCCCTCAGAGCCACTTAAATGTGAATTTCACAACTCTACAGTACATCACAAGAAATGCTTCCACGCCCTCATGGGGCTCTGAATGATGGTGATAAAAGCCATGTTAGAACAGGCAGTCATACATGGAGATGCCTAAGGTAGCTGTCCCTGCTGTAACAAAAGGAGAGTGAAAAGGCAATGAACTAACCACAACAAGAGTTTACTCTGTTTCAAGTTCAGCAGCTTCAGGACACCTTAATTGTTGCCTTTAGATTTTCCCAGATGCTGACTTGTCATTCCAATAACCTGCCTCAACTTTTAATGATAATGTCATATGACACAATGTAAGCCCTAATTATCCAGTTTTCATCTTACGCAAAACCTTGAGGTTGAGTATAAAAAGATAAGCTTTTTTTGTCCCTTGATGACTGCATTTCTCTCTATAGCAGATTGCAGTCCATTATACCAGCAGCACTGTTTCAGGGCTCAAATACCTTTCCTGGAGTACCAGTGTGAAAGGCTTGTGGCACTGAAAGTCATTCCTCTTTCAGATATTCAAAATTGCACTGTTCTCTGACTCTTCTTGTACTGAATATCATTGATTTTGCTCAGTTCCTGTCTCTGTTCTTTGTACATGAACATGTTTTAATGATATGCCAAAAAAGTTCCCAGCAGGATATGCAACTGTGCCTCCTTATGGAGCCTTCAATAAACTTTTGATCTGTAAAGAAACTCCAAGATAAATGTAGAAAAAAAAGACAGTAAGGGCAAAATTTAGGCTCTACAAGATAAATACACAATAAATCTGTCTATCTCTGGTATCCACTAGACATCTTATCAACTCAACTGGCTTATATTCTTGCTAATCTTTTACTCTGAAATGATAAAATTTCTCAAAGTTAAATATTAAAAAAAAAAAAAATTGGCTTTTTCTGTCCTTGATTTTTCTGGAGCTAGATGCTCCAGCACTCCAGATCTATTCACTCATGTACTATGGAAGAGGAAAGAACACAGAGGATAGTTATTTGTACTCTCTGTTATAACATTCAGTTTTACTGTGCACATTGGAATTCTTTCAAGATGCCAATATTCTGGATCAGAGTGTGTGGAGCAGGGAGTCACAAGCTGTTGTATTGGCACCTGGGCTCATATCCTCCTTAGTGAGAACACAGAAGAAAATTTCTTCAAGGTATGCATAAATCCTACTAGCACAGTCAGTTGGCCATACTAATGTTAAATCAGCATTTAAATCTGAAAACACAGTGACAGTATTATCAAGGCAATCCCTCTAATGAAAGAAAGATGCTATATGCACAGCCTGAATTTTGTTGAAGTGGCATGGTATTTCTTAACGACAACCTGACATAAGACCATAATATCCAAAATGACTGATACACTTTTGTTGGCTTCTTGTAAAGCCAATAGAAATGGTTGTGTACCCACATAAGTCTTTCATCAATTTAAATATAACATAGGTTATAATGGAAAGAAATATTTATGTGCCTAGAATAGCTGCACACATTAATCCATTCAGAGGAACTAACTTTGCATATATGGAACTTCCAGCTACTTCACACCGTGCTAATGCATATTCATTTCTGTGACCATGGCAGCCCTCGGACTGGGATAATACTTATACTCTTGGCATAGGGCAACACTGGAATTACAGCTGTGAAAAGGTGCTAAAAGCACCTATTTGCACATCTTAACTTACCATACTTCTGAGTTCTGGCCCATTCTGTAGTGAAATGGGATCAACTTTTAATATAAGAAAAGTTCTACTGTGTTTTAACTTTCGATAGCAAGATAGTGAAAATGGCTGTAACTGAGAGGCTGATCTATTCGTTTGTGAACCATGTTGTGTTTAAACCATCCACACTTGGAAACTTTCTTTTTGTTATGTTTGCATTAATATGACAGAATTTACAAAATCAATTTACACACCATTTGTCCTGCAATGTGGGACACTTTGTTTTGACTGACAGTTAAAAAAAAAAAAGTACATCACTGTGGAACAAAAGAGAATGAAAATCTTTTCATGAAATGAATGAATAACATGACCTAGTTTCAAAGAGCATAAAAATGGGGAGATTAATATTCTCCCACCTTCCTGAGGTCTTCTCAGGCTTTATAAATCAAGAATGTGCTAAGGAAACGTCAAATATTATGTGGGATGCTGCAATCTAGATAAAGCCACCCAGTTAGTGAGAAATATATACATATATATATATATATATATATATATATATGCAGACTCTTGCTTCTTTATCTAAAAATTTCTGAGATTTCTGTATCTGAAGCTAAGATTTTCTTTTTGAGTAAATGCAAGGCTTTGTTACTTTAAAAAGTAGCTTTTTTTAAAAAAAAAAAAAACAACAACGACAACAAAAACAAAACTTCTGGAACTGACATATGTGAGGTAAAAACAGTGTAAAGACAATACATTTCAGTTTTCCCAGAAAGTAAAATCACTAAGGTCAATGGGGGGAGGGAATAAAAAAAATAAAACTATATTAACAGAAAAGATAAGCTCTAAACCTCTTATTTGAGGAAATTTGACACCGGAGTGCAATGCCATTGAATATACCTTCATCATGACCTTGAAGAGTCAATGTTTGTACTATTTAGAGATGTTGACTAACTGCTCAGCTAAGTACATCCAGAGGCTAATGCCCATAATGGGTTCATACAAAATGTCTATCTAAAAACTAAGTTCATTTTAGCTACAGAAAATCCTGAAAGACCAAGCACAATGATTAGTTTTTAAAACAATCCTTTTATTGGCTTGAAATAAACTTAGTAGTAACAGAAAGCAACTTGAGGATAAAAGACTTACCCTGAGCTAATTACTGTTATTACTATTAAATTTTCTGAGGAAATATTGACAGGTTTGAGCAGTCTTAACATACTTGTCAAATTGATTCTTTACTTACATGTGCTTTTTCCTTGAAAAATTTTAGGGCTCACTTGGAAGCCCTGGTTTCCTACAGAAATATACTGAAAAAATCTGTGTAGTCAATAGTTTCTTTTCCAGGAAATTGATTACCTGCATCAAACCTCCTGAATCCTTCATAGGCCAAAGGCCTTGGAAAATCCACTTAACTATCATGCATTATTTTAATTTCCCAATCTATTGACCAGCATAGTAGCATTAATTTGCCTCTGCAGTCTTCTGTGGACTTGATTCACACCTGTCTTGTAATCCCTGAAAAACAGAGCCTTTTTTATGAAGATAAGGCATCATCAATTTTCTAAAGAGTAAAATATTCTGAGATCTGCTTCTTTGTTTTCTGTTTTCACTTAGACAACTATTTTTACTGCTCCCAGAATAGATCTATACTAATCTCTTTAGTACACCTTAATTCAGAGAACTTTATGAGAGTGTCCAAGTGGCTAAATCAAAACCAAAAACTTTCAGCTGTGCTTTAGCATTATAGAAATACAAAAAAAAACCTAAATCCTACCTTTGTCCTTAGACTGTTTAGGTTATTTTCCTTTCCCTCCCACTTAAACCTTCCAGGCCTTCCACAGTCAGCTAGGAATACTGCTAGAAGAAGAAAAGAGAAAAGTTTTGTTACCTCCCTCTTGGCCTGAAGAATCATCCTGGAATGATTTGGGTTTAAAGGGACTTAAAGATCATCTAGTTGCAACTCCCCTACCATGGGTAGGGACAGCTTCCACTAGAGTTTGATCATTTTTAAATTATAAATAATAAAAGCTCCCAAATTCTTGATGTCATTCCTGCTAGTGGCTCTAATGTTTCTTTCACCTATTACTGTCAGTTACTGTTATCAATCTTTAGTGTGGCATCTCAAAGAGTGATTCTAATAGTTCCACTTTAGAGCATCCTTTTTAAGACTAAAATGGTAACAGCACAGGCATTTTATGAAGACTTATTAGGCACCCTACAACAGATAACAGCAGTAGAACAATTAGCTACATTCATCAAGATCACTAGAACAAGGAACAGCATGTCAGACACATTTGTATCCACTTCAGAAGAGAATATAAATCTCAATATGTAAGCTTAGAAGACTTATTAGACTTACACAACAGGACAAGTGTTTTATTTTCATTTCATTCTACACTGTGATGAGTTGCTGGCACGCAGTTATTTCTGTCAGTTGTGGAATCTAGACAAGTTTTTTGCAGTCAGGTGTCTCCTGGCGTAGTGGTAGAAAAGGGATTAATGAGACACAATAGTGTTCTAGTAAGGAGTAAAAAATGCAAGTACCCTGAAGATAAACAGTTGCAAACAGGACCTGACAGAGCTGGGATCAGCCAAGAAAGTCTGCTATTCATGATCCTTGTGAGTCTCCAGAGTTTCTGCCCTTTCTGAAAAACATAGTTAGCAATAGAAGATCAGCATCAGCTTTTCCAAGCTACAGCTCATCCTGTAGGCTTAAAAAATTTGATCACTTCTGCTTTACACCCAATTAAAGGTAGACTAATGAATTAGAATACACTTAGTAGTAATGGCAACTTTGTAAGGGCACGTGCACTTACTGATGCTCCCTGAGGTAAGGGAGTATTACACAATCTATGATGAAGTCCCTGTTCATCAAAGATTTGCTGTAAGACTGAGGAAAATACTAAACTTCAGTTCTCTGTCTACAAAATGAGGACATTGAAGACTAGGAGAAATGAGAAATCCCAGTATTTTAGTTGTGATTGTGTCAGTAAGAATCTCCTATGGACAACCAGAAGTTTTAGAATGATAGGCCTAAGTTACTTTTCCTCAAATATGCCAGTTTTATGACAGTCCTTAAATGTCCTGAAACAAATACTAAATTTATCTTTGAAGTAAGCTCACTTATTAATAGGTCTGTAGCACTTACTGACAGACTAATAATACACTTACCTTGCCGACTCTGAGTAATAGTTTCAATGAAAAGCCTATTAAACTCATGACATATTCCATCATATTTGCCTCTGAAACAGCTGTGTAGTAAGTATTAAAATTATGAAGATGAAACTGGGTATTTCAACGTAGCTCATCACCTTAGTAACCTCACTGGGAAAACCATTTTTATAAGAAGGACTATTTTTGAAACTTAGTAATTGGAAAACTACACCAAAGCATTGTTTTTAGGAGGGTTTATTATATAAGGTGTCTGAGTAAACTTAAAGTAGGATGCTCAACTATTTCAGTGATTTTAGTATGATTTTTAGTAATACATGCGAACATCTTGAAGTTTCATCTCAACAGGGTTTTTAAGCAATATCGAATACTCAAAACTACCAATTCAAGAAGCAATTACTTGTCACTGACTTGCACAAATAACTCGTGAAACCAGTGTCTGAAATGAGAAAATAGCTTGAAGATCACTGATCTCGTGACATTCTAGTGATATTTTATAAAACAGAGTAAATACTACAAAGCTACACAAGTGAAGAGCACAGGTATCTTCCTTATCAAAAGGGATAAAGAGCTGCACAAGAAATATCAATCTGAAATAATCAAAGAACATGGAGACATTAATATGTGCCATTTACTTTAGTTAGTACGTTAGAACAGCTATCTGCCATTCTAACAGAAAAGATACTTCAACAAAGCAGAATGAACCTGCACGACTCTCTTGGAAAATGCGAAGCAGAATAACTTCCTTATTTGAAAGGATACAAAATTCAGCACAAAGAAGACAAACACAAAAAAACATAAGAAATTCACCCTCAACAAAATGTTCAAGCAAACTACAAGACAAATACTGTACATATGTAATAATTTGAAAATACAAACACTTTCACCAGATCATCAGCTGTGAAGTACTTAATATTGCAGTGGATGACATCCCTTTCTTTAAATATTTTTAAGACAGCTTTTGATATTTTAAATGACACAGACCTCTATTAAAAGAAAAGTATTTTGCTTGCCAAAATCTTCAGGTAATTGTACTGAGGATGTAATTCAATTCTCTGAAAAATTATCTTTTATATCAGTGTCTTTTCTTATGATTTTGTTATACTGGAAACAGCATACTGCTTGGGAAAGTACTGCTCTACATATGTACTTAAAAGCTCCAATTCCAGTGTAGCTCATTGACTTCATTTAAGTATGGAACTTGCCTGCTGGTGTAAGGCACATCAATTTTAAGACTTTGGCCTTGCGTTTTCCACCTACAGTACAATATCAAGAGACATGCTTACTCACTTGCTTGAACTTCTCACTTACACACTCTGGTTTTAGTCTTTGCTTTTCTCAGTCTTGAAGTCAAGTAAGAACTCCAGTGCTTCCATTTACATTTCTGTAGGGAATGTTTATCTCCTTTAACCATTTTTTTATTTGGATATCTTTTCAATCGTAAACATTTACTACAATACAAATTACTCTCGTTACCCACAGTAGGTCCTATTTGCACTTGTAGTAAAACAACGAAATCAGGACTGTCATCTCCCTAGAGAGTGTAGTCCAAATGCTCAACTTTCAGTGAGATATCTATAGTCATCTGTTTGATGTAAGCTCTTGACTTCATCCAAGAATTATAGCAGACAGATTGAGGAGAGCAGTCCTGGAGTCACTGAGCAAACTCTCTATTGAATGACATGATTTACTTATACACACATAGGTATCCCTGTTTGTAGGATTAGAGATCTCTGAGACAGCACTTGGGAAGAATGTCAGGAAAAACTGGAAAAAAAAAAAAGGTAATAAAAAAATCAAAAACAAAGGAAAAAATTTGCTTTAGACTGACTCATGCAATTTTTCAAATCTTAAGCAAGACTGAAATACTGAATAGATCTAATAGAACTGAAAACAAATAGGTACAATTGCATTCCTACTTTTAGGATGAGAGAGAAGTTCCTGCCTAGTTCCAGAGGAAATAAGAGAATATAATGAGGCCTTAGTGGAAAAAGTCCCCTAAAAGTGTTATAACAGCAGGGATGGTTATGGGAATCAATTGTCTTAGTCTGACTTTAATTAATTCTATAATGAGCATATAATTTCACCCTTCTGCAGTACAAAACATATTAATTATGAGTGCAAGAACAAAAACAGTAAAATTAAAACAAAATTAGAACGATAATTTCTTTTCCTTCAAGTGCTGCTAAATAGAGAAGGAAAAATAAGGTAGTAGCTCACAGCTTTGTAGCTAGTGCCTGATTAAAAAGAAACGATACAAAAATCCTGACATAATTCGCTAAGCATACAGCACATTAATTTTTCTAATTTAGGCCTTAGCTTTGGGGGGTTTGGGGGGGGTTGTTTGTTTGTTGTTTTGTTTGTTTGGGGGTTTTGAGGCAGGGGGTAGGCACAGATTTCATTATCTCAAAAAATCTTACGTTTCAGCCATTGCAGAAAATGTCACTCTTTCTTCAAGGCAAACAATGTAATGAGATGTAAAGGACCTGTATAAATATAGAGAAATTGAGGAGCAGATATCACAGGATTAAGATAATTTTACAAGTGTTTATTAGTTTGCTACAGTTTAAAAGGACAGAAAATATACTTGGCTAATCGATTAAGTCTTAGAATCTAGAGAGAAGAGCCTTGAAGTATCTTATTCTTACTGAATTCTTAAGCCTAGATTGTTAAAGAAGATCAAATATATGTACCTTTCCAGATAACTGGTATGACCAGTTACATCAGTCTCTTGAATTAGGATAACATCTGTCCAGATGCTATAGTATACTTCCTGCTTCCCCCATCCATTGTCTATGGCAAACAAAACACTATTTTGCTTTGCCTCTTCCCGTTTAGGCATAAACAGGGATGCCTAACTTCTAGACAAGGTAGTAAGTGTGGATTCTGTTGGAAAGGATCACTGATTCTCATGTGCAGCTCCATGAATAATTTCCTACAGATTGTATATATAAATGCATTGTATTATTACTAACTAATAAATGTCACCTGAAATATCACCAAGGAAACCGAAAACCTTTCTTGCATAAAGTCATTTGTCAGCCTGCACAATATCGTGACAAAGCTCTGGACACCTACGTAGCAACTCAAATCTCTGCAGTAACAACTACAGCAGAAATTTACCTTTCCCAAACCCATGGCAATATATGTGACACCTGTCATTTCATAGTTCTTTTTTTGCCAGCATAATTCTCCTTCTTCACAACTCCCCACAAGTGAAGAGACTGTCCTAATTTTCAGTGAAACAGATTTATGATAGGCAGCACCACACTTCAGTTCAGAAAAAAAGTAGCAGAATACTTACAGACTTCAAGTTTGTCCCAACTTGCTATTTATTCTAGCAATAGTGCTGACAAATATTAAAAAACACTGGCACACAAGTTAAATCAAGTTATATAAACACTCATCACAAGTTTTTATTTCCTGAAAGTGACAAATCTCTTTGGAACTTCCACTTTGCCTTTATGGAAAGGAAGGGAATATCCCTTTCCTCACACTTATTCTGCTTTGTTTTTGACCTAGGGAAATTATACTGTCAAGAATTACAGATGACGTGACAGCACTTTGCCTCTTTTTTATCTGTAGAGAGGAAAAGGAAAAAAAGGAAAGAATAGAATGTATGCGTGAAAGTAAAAGCAGATCTAGCCAGCAAAACACTGAAATCAGGAGGTAAGACAAATAGATTAATGTACCTGCAAGGCTTGTCTTGCTATTGTACAAAGATTTGATTCTGTTTGTTGGGTTGTGGTAAGGGAGGAGATGAGAGCTATGCTTGGTTTTTCAGAACATTCACCACACAATAGCAGACACTCCTGTCACCTAGTGTGGGATGTACTGAATCCAAATGACACAGCTGACAAAAAGAGTTATGTAGCTCCATGGGTTTATGTACTTTATTACTTACATTAGCTCCTGGGAAGAGAAAAAGGGATCTCAATGGGCAGTAAATCTTCACTGAGGCTCCTTATGACATTGTCTCCTTGTATTAGGGAACATGAAGGTGACATGTGGTACCTGCCTATCATGAGTATGGCCAGCATGAGATGTTTCTGATGCTCTGCTGTCTGACACCTCTCATAACAGACAGCCAGAATCCAAGCATGGACTGAAGGGAATGAAATTGCCAGTACATACTTTTAGAGACAAATTTCACTTCTCGTTATCCTCATGGCTGTAAAAAGTTTTCAGGGCAAGATTTTAAATTCTTTGCAGATGCATACTAAAACAAAGAGTTTGTACTGAAAAAAACATCAAAACGTAGTCCTTCTCTTTGGCAAAGCAATACGTAAAGGTTGCTGACAAAACCTTACAAACTAGCTCTATTCAATTTGCTGTAGAGTTGCAGACCTAACAACTGCTAGTTCACAGCACTTCCTTCCACCAATTGCCCTGCTGTCAACCAGTGAGAATGTGTAAATTATGGTAGTTTATCTGCAGTGGGGACATCAGGAAGGCATCTAACTGCTAGTATGTTGAGTATTGTGGCTAGATTAGGCAAGTTGACAGGAATAAAATCCTGCTTGTTTTTAGCCTGCTGAGTCAGAATTAATAGTCTGCACTTAGATGGTTTTGACATTTTCTGATTTCCTTTGGTATTCCTGCAGTCTAATGCCATCAATTCCAGCTGTCTGCAAAATTTATGCAAATCGAAAAAACCTACAAGGGTTAAGTACAAAAAGCACATTTCACCATCATTAAGTTCTGACCATTACCTGTCACTAACCGGTGTCTCTGATGGCACAGAAGATACTTTGCCTATGTATCCACATCTGACAGACCACTATAGTTCTATTCATGGTCTCTAGTGTCTTGGCTTGTAGCATGTTCAGAATGACTCAAACTGAGTAACTGTGGTATTACTCAAACTCCTTTCCACAGCTACCATGGTCAGCATCTTCTTGTTATCTTGTAGGTTTATGGAGGAATAAGACCTTCTCATCCTTGCTTAAGAAAAGACCTCAAGACATGTCTTGTTTCTTGTGCTTCATGCTTTTACTGGTGAGACCTAGAAAAGCAGGAAATTAAGAGGGCTAAAACTGTGTAGCCCTGTTCTGTCATGTGAGATGGGATTGATTTAAAATGATTGGCCTCTTGCATATCCCTCTTACCAATTTTGTTATTTCCACTTTAGGGTTGTTTGACTACTGTGTTACTAATGGCATTAACTCTGCTGCTGGATCATGCTGCCATGCATGTCATAAACTTTCATACACATATGGCATTACAAGCATGACAATTTGACATCTGCTCAGTTTAAAGCATATTTACAAGAGATTACACAAGCCAGGAGAGTTTATCCATCTTTCTTTCAGAGATTAGCTTTGGTAGGCAAAGCCAAGAATAAATGTATCCTATGAATAGGGAAAGACTGTCACTTGTTTCAGCAAGTCAACATAAGAGCTGTTTCTTGACAGCACTGTCTGCTTTAGCTATGGCTGTATAAGGTCGCTGAAAACAAATCAGCTGGTTAATATCTATTTGCAATGCAGAGTTCTCATCTAGAACATACAGTATTAAAAGAGCAGCTTTGTATTTCAGTGCTTTACATAACTAAATTTTGGCATGATAGTAAGGCTAAGGTGAACAATGCACAGTTATTTCTTTGTTCCGTTCATACTCGATTAGTTGCGCTCTCTCCAAGAGACAGTCACATACACCATGTTGTTCCACCTCTCACCACAGCTTGGAGCGCTTAGTAATTTTGAGGAAAATCCTTACCATGGAGTATAGAGAGCTAAGATTTCTTTCTGCCTGATCTGAGGTTTGAGATATTACAGAGCATATTCAAGGCATGCTTTCAGCAGACTCACCCAGGCTCTGCTTTGTACAGTTACTGCATGTATATTTTATGTATATATATATATATAGTAGTGAATAATTCAAAGAGCAGGATACACTTAGTACAAGTGAAACATGATGTGCTCATTTGATCTGCTTTGGTAAAGTTATTTTCCATCACAAAATTTGCAGAAATTATGTTCACTTAAATATTTAATACTATGCAGAGACATCAGCATGTATTTTTCTGTGAAAAATACTTAATTATATCAGTTTTAAATGATGACATTAAAGCTAAAATTATTTAAATTATCTTTAACATGGGTAAGGAAGTTTTTGCAAAACTTAATGCTTTTTCAGCATCCTGTGAATACTATGTACTCTGCACTTTTAAGTGCAAGCCCAGTTATAAAACCTAGTCCATAAAAATAACATTATGAAACTCTTTCCCCAATGTGTCTGTGTACAGTTTGGTTGAATTTAGAAGTCAGAAGATGTGCCAGACATGCCCATATACACAGATACTGTAACTAACAGTGCTTCAAATTCTATATAATTACTTGGCTTTATTTTTTCTATCATCCCTTCCCCCTACAGAAAAGTAGAAGCACACCAGAACTCTGTTTTGTTGATAACTCATAAAACAGGAAGCGAAACAGCTGAGTCCCTAACCTGGAATTAAGATTCAGTGGTTTTGATATCAGTATTTGATATTCAATAATCTGATGAGACTTTCAAGCACAGTTAAAGACAGAAGGCTTGTAAGGTGTGTGCATATGTGTGAATTTTTTCTGCTTTCATTTCCAGTTGGCTAATGTGAGTCAGCTATGGTCCAGAAGCCATATACAGCCATATTATCAGACAACTGCATTTCCTCTGCTGCATTCTAATAGGGTACCCAAAGATTGTAAACAAGATATTTGCTCACACACTCTACTACAATGACTCCTGGATTAGAGTTAGGTTACACCCATGCACTTTGACGTTTGAGCAGAACAAACTGATGCAAGCATATTTGTCAATGTAAATCTGCATAAATCATAGGACCAAATTAAAAGAGTCATTATATTGCTTTCATATGACTGCATAACCTAGATAAGAGAGTTTTAGTAAGTGTTTGCTGCATCATTCACATATCTTCTGGTTGTGTGATAAGGAGTTCTTCTGGGATGCTATCAAGTTTTACTGTAAAAAAATGAAAAAAAGGGAGAGTATTTCCTACATTAGTTCTCCAATAAAACTTTAACACCATACCAAATGTAACTAAAACCCTGGAGCCTTAGGTTCTTTATTATTATACTAGTCAGATTAAAAGCAATTCTCTCAGAAGTATGTCTCTCATAGGTGCTTACATCCTGTGTTTAACTCACCATTTAACATTTTGCCTGTGTTTACCAGCAAAAGGTCATTATCAAGAGGCTGAAGATAATCTCTACAGCAATGAAAAGAATAATCTCTTCCCTATGTCTAAGTGTTAGCAAAAGTTACAAGTGCTTTTGAGAGAAGTTATACCAGTATTCTGCTTGATCAGATTCTCCACCATCATCATCATCATGTAAATACTAGATCCGTATTGCACCTGGTATTTGACAGAATTTGACAAGCAACCCTGACTGTTCATGTGATCCCTGGCATCTACAAGTCTTCCACTCTACCTTTTATGTCTTAATCTGTGCTGCCTAAGCACAAACCCTTCCTTTCTTCCCAGCTATTGCAAACCCAGTAAAAGTGTATAATCATACTTTCACAGTATGATCTTATTCTGAGGTCATTAGATGTATCAGAACATATAAAATTTTTGAATACAGTGCAGCTGAACAAAATGGCTACAGGCTTGCTACAGCAGTCTAGTACACAGCCTCTAGCACACAGGGGGTACTAGCACTCTAGTACCCCCAGCCCTGTATACTCACTAACAGCACCCTTGAAAATTACCATGTACTTAGAAATAATCTAGACACTAAACTAAACACAGAAAATGTTCTTAAAGGGCATGGCACTTTTCCTAAACATAGGAAAAAATTGTTCCAAAAATTAGAGTGTCTATTTTTATCTGATTTTAAAAGGCACAGAGACAAAATCCTTACAGTTTTCCACACCCAAAAAAATTCCTATGATTAGGTTACTTGATACACAGGCTAGATCTTTATCCTAAGTATGTATTACTGCTAGCAAAACCTCATTAAACCACTATAGTAAATTCTTCATTTACTTTGGTGTGCAAAGTGTTTGTACATAGTTTATCTTTTAACTCATCCATTTGATAAAGTCTCCTTTTATCTTTCTTCCTCAATCTCATGCTACCATTTCACATTTTCTATACAACACCAACAGAACAGGCTGCAATTTAAAAGTATTTCCATTGATGCAATTGGCATGTGGTTCAGGTGCATGGTTTTCCTCAGCAAATATCAAAGAACTGCTCTTTTCTGTCACCATAATCCATTTTCCAGCCAAGACTCCAAAAATGATTTCTCGTTACTGAAGAAGACGTAAAAAAGGACATCAAGAAAATAAGTTATTTATGGGATGATTCTTCTTTGCCTCATAATTAAATCCACTGGGCTCCAATACTCCATTGAAATTAATGTTAAAAAAAAAATTAGACCTTTATGCTTGGCTTAAAAAATAATAAAAATAAGCATCTTGCTTTGTTTTTCAAGAAGTGCAGACAATACACTTTTGTAAATTGACACTCACTGTCAAATACCATTCTCCTGAGGCAAGATCAAAACAATACAGCTAGATATATGTACCTAAGCTGCAGATGGAGTTTGTGTATCTAGGCACTGTACAGATAGAGAAAGCAATCACTAAATAGCAAAATGTCATATTAAAGCTTGGGAGGAAGTTTATCCCTCCCTCTCCAGAGTATAAAATAAAAAAGTACTGTCACTGAAACTTTAAAGTACCAAGTGTTGTTGGAACACATTTCTTGCTCTGAGAGGAGCACTTTAAAACAAACATCACTGAAGTGTTTGGTTAAGCAAGTCAGAAGAGCTGTCAATGACCACAGCTGCCTAAAGCCATGGTTCTGCCCTGCATCCCTCAGCCCCTGCACTGCCCTGGACCCCATGCAGCCACCCTTTAGGTAGTGACCAAGGTCTGGTCCTGGCCCCTCTGGGCCCTCACCCACACCCACTCTGGTCCCCTCTGGGAGCAGCAGCACAGCCCCAGGTGAGGTGACAGTGCCCTGGACCCAGTTCAGATGGGGCCACAGGGCTGATAGCAACAGTGCCCATGGCCCTGATGCTTTCCACTGTTTGTTCCTGCCCCAGTCAGTGCTTCTGTCCAGCAGGTAACGACACTCAAACAGCCTCAGAACCATGGGCAGAACCACATCAGTAATTTTCATTATCACATTCCACTCCAATAAATAGCTGTCATTAATTAGCAAACCAAAAAATATCCTTACTGTGTTGTACACGAATAAACACCTGGGTAATATTCCTTTCTTTGTGATACTGTCTTTTTATTATAGTGCTAGATATTTTCATTTTATTTCTCCCTCCAATCATTTATAATTCAGCCATCTCTGGTGGAAGAGGCTGGAAATCATCCTGCAAAGATCAGAATGATTCCAAAACAAGTGAAAAACCAATTAGGCCAAAAGTAGTTGGAGAGGACCCCACTGGCTCTTGGCCAAACAGAAGAAAATAAAAAAAAAAAAGGGGGGGGGGGGGGGGGGGGGAAAAAAAAGAGGGATAAGAAAGTGTTCAAAACCCAGATCGTAATTTTCCTGCTATAATCTGCCTGAACTGACACATGCTTCAGTCTTTCATCACACTGTGTGGTGTGAGAACATTCAATATCTTCTTATTCCTACATTTAATATTACAGGTGAAGAAAATCAAGTGTATGAGGAAAAAAGTTACTGAACAAAGTTAATTAACAGGTCTTTTACTGTTAAAACTATCTACGTAAATTAAAATTTTGGTAGAAAGTTATTTGTTGTGACTTCTGTTGCCTGTGGCTGTATGATACATTACATAGAGTTGCTAGTGTTAGTGTGTAATAACAGAAAGACTCTTCTAGCAACCCCACAGGACACAGTCAACTACTCTCTCAGTAAACTCATACAAGAAAATATATCCATTATTTATGCTTCATAAAACTACACAGAATTTAATTTTTTAAAATGTGGCAATTATGTTTAGTAAATCCTGGTTGGTAGGTCAGTCCTTCCACAATTTTACAATGCATGTGCTTTGCAACAGTTTGCATCTCCATAGCCCAAGCCATGTTAGCAGCTGGAAAAATGGTCAAAGATCTACACTCCTTTCCAGGCCATTAATGAGGTCTCTGTTCTCATTGCATAATGTTGCTGAAAACATAATTGTATGTGTAGCAATTTCAAGAGCCTCAAATTGTGCAGAATGATTGGAAATATTCCAGTCAGTTGGAATAACAAATGTAGTGGGACTGAAAGATGCTGCATCAGACCCTCACAACATAACAAGGTCAATTTTTGTGTTTCATTTTTCATTTATGCAGGTGAAGCAAATGTTTTCCTGTGAGAACTGTGTAGTTAAGTAAGGCACTTTCAGTAAAAATTTTAAAAGTACCAGATGGAGAAGGACCAGAGGGTAGCAGTCACTCAACAGTATCACAGAATTAAGACATACCTTGTTCTAAACCACCCCTCTAGCAGTTTTATTCTTAAAATGACTTGGGTGACTTCACAGGAAATGAGCAGATGAAAAACCATTCCATAGCTGAGACTTCCATCCTTGTAAGAGAAAAATCAGGCATCAAACACGAATATGTCAACTGACAAACAGAGATAGGAAGTAATAGATTCATTTTTTTCCTAGGCTCCATCACCCAATTTGAAATCTGTGCAGAGGAGAGAAACTCTTGAGAGTATGGGCAAAAAAAAGGAGGAACAAATAATTTTTAGAAACCTATTTACCACTGGCAAGAAAATCCTCAACACATACAAGTAACTTAGCCATGGAAGACTTCAGAGCTAGAGTACATTTCTTTCTAGTGAGAGGTAACCAAGAAGGATAATTAAACCTCAGAGGCATTTTTTTCTCTTGTGCAATTTTTCTTTGAGTAGAAAACAGTCTTTGAGGCTGCCCCAAGACACTCTTAGGTTTGCTATAGCCACAAATGTGGACAACAAGTGAAAGCACAGCATTGATTTGCTCCTCTGTTTCATGAGAGAAGACACCTTAATATTCAGTGGGCACAAAGCACTGACAAAAAAAGAAACAAAAAATAAACACCTGCTATTTCTGTATTTAATGGAATAAGAGAGAATATTTTCAAGAAATGCAGGGTTTTATTTTAAATCACCAGCTGAAGTAGCCTGTCTTGCCTGTCAACGAGTGTATTTGCATGAATAACAGTTGCTTGCTAGCTTTCAAGTGGGGAGAAAAACAGAAAAAAAAATAAATTATGTGTAAATTATTTTTTATATGCTGTAAAGGCATGGTTCCGGAATCAGCAGCAGTACAACAGAAGTATTTACTTGTATAGAGGTAATTTCCATGCATTTGGGATGATCACCACACCTCACAGTTTACAAGGCCTTTCAAGGCCTTGTCACATTAAAGTGACTTTCCAAGTCACATTAAAGTGACTTTCCAAGTCACATTAAAGTGACCTTCATATACTTAAGCCCCACATTGTAAAGCCTTTCTTGTTACATCAACTCCCTTCTATATCCAAGAATTATCTAACCAGTTACGGAGGCACATGCACTTCTTTCCTGGAGGGTAGTATCTGTTCAACCACACAATGTTTTATCTTGGTACGTGCCTTCTACAACCAATATAAAACACTGGCCCCATTTTGACCAGTGCAGTGTTGCAGCATTGTGGCCTTTGGGGACTGGGATTTCATACACTGATCCATGCCAAGTACACAACAGTCTTTCCAGCTACAGAGTTTCTGTGGGTGCTTTATGATAAGGCAGTCAGGGATCACGTCTCAACCACTTCTCAAACCTTCATTAGAAGGGGACCAGAAATATGCCACCTACTCTCATCTTTTATTGTGCCCTGCTTTCTATGAAAGGAATTCCAGGGCCAGAGACTTCACAGATGAGCAGGAGGTAGAGGCTACACACCACAAAGCCTTGCACAGAATGCCCTTGTACACAAGATAATTGCAGCCCTTAGTAACATTAAAGTGCCTTGAATCTGGTACTATTTTTGAGAACACCTTTGGACATAAATCTTGTCCTTTTTCCTCTAACAAGTTTGAACATTTCTGGAAATGGTGATAAATAATACTAGTTTAGAAGTCAAGACAAGTGGCAGATTTTTAAAGCTCTGTCTCTTTGCAATACAAAAATGGATTTTTACAGAAAATATTTTTGATTTTCAAAGATGTCAAGCAAATCAAAACCCATCTTCAGAGAAAAAACTTATGGATTCAGAAATTCAGGAAAGCAGGCTTTATATTATTTGAATAATAACTCTTAAATTTTGAAGTGCTGTTCCTGGCTATCTTCAGGGCTTTAGTATAATTATACACAGTTAGAAGAGAATCTGTGGGACAGTAGTCTCCATTTATGATTCTCTTGTAACCTTTAAGATATCTTGTTTGCTTCTGTTACAGTCAAATGAATGCAGTAATTAATGTTAATTTTTGTATTGTTGCATGTTTTGTTTATTAATTATTTTTAGTTCATTTTCTCCAGGAAAGAGTACACCAACTTTTGGAAGTACAGAGATAGCCCAGGGGTTCTTTCAGCTGTGCACAGCCCCAGCATCAAAAGGATATTATCATGGAAAAAGGTTGCCAGGAGGCAAATATTATTTATGAACCCTCTGGTTCTATAGTGCTGTAATGATAAGAAATGTCACTGTGGCATATTGTGCTGAATAATAAACATTTCTCACCTACCCACTTTAAAAGTGTAGGGAGCTGATGTTTCTGGTTATCATTAGAAAGGAAATAGATATTTTGCCTTTTCTTGTTGAAAACACACTGAAAACCCTGTTAATTATTTCTGTGATGGAGCAAAGAGTGAAAAGTTCTCAGAATATCTACATTATGCACATGAATATAATTTGACTATTTTAATTAAAAAAGTTCTAAATATAACTCACTTTAATTTCATAGACTAAATAAAAATGTAGTTAGCACAACTGTATGACATCATTCACTAAACTGTTTGTGTAAAAATGCAAAAATCCCTATAGGATACTTGGTGTGTTTACTTGGAACTTTCTATGATGAACTTTAATGATGAACACCACAATGATGTTCTGCATGCAAATAAATACATCTACTGGAAAACTTTTGGGCATTTTCAGGATTGTATTGCCTATATAAAGACTGCAATAATATAAAGTAGAGGGGTAATGAATTCCTTGAGTTATCTTGATAAAACTCTTGCTTCTTCCAATATGTCCTTTTTTTTTCTTTTTTTTTTTCTTTTTTTCCAAGTTTAGCTTGCATTACTTTGAGAAAACCCTTAGCTGAACTAAACTGAAGTGCCTGTACAAAGGATAAAACTAGCTATGAATGACCCACTGATACTACAGCAGTCATGATTCTGAATACATACAATGTGAAATTACATCATAGTTAAGAGTTGCTGACATCATCACACCAGTCACCAGATCACACGTGCAGGATTTGTATCTGCAATAGAAGCCCAGTGCTATCATCTCATAAGTCTTTTATGATTTTGCTACTTCCTGTCTTTCTTCATTGGTATGAATTGTGACTTGAGCTATCATCTGCTCAATAACTCTACTTTAGGGCTCCTCTCTCTTCCCATAAAACAGCTGGTGGATTTGAAGATAGTAATGGATTGATGAAGGACCCAATCTGGAGGATGGAGAAGGAGGCATTTCAAAGCTGCCTCACACTGGGGTTGGATTTAGTTCCTCACAAGCTTTCCTGAGTCCATCAGACAAAAATCAGTCAAAGCATTGTTTAATTCCTTAGTTTCAATTATGCCAGTTTTACATCTCATAAATACAAACTCTGGGTTCAGTTACAGAATATTCTGAGTTCATAGGGACCCACAAGGATCATCAAGTCCTGCTCTTAAGTGAATGGCCCATACGGGGATTGAACCTGATACCTTGGCATTATTAGCACCATGTTCTAACCCAATGAGCTAATCTCTGTTGCTGTCAATATAATTTTTTTTTCTATTGTTTTTTCTCATTTTTTTTTACATTTGTCCAAAGACAGCATCATAGGGCAAGAATTCCTTATTAAAATTGACATACAAATTCATTTTTCTGTAAACAAACAAAAATTCAACAGGGTGCATGTATACACTGACTCACACATAGAACAAAGATATGTTCATTGCTCTTTGCAATAGGGTGGCTTTCTCTGCTCAGAGATTATAAAAGCATTTGTACAAGCAGTACCTCCACCGTCAATACCATCTTCTGGTTCTGTACATCATTATATGCACAACTTTGAAACTAACATTACTTCAGTTTAATTACACAAATATATGCAGAAGTGAGCTCAAGAGGAGAAGGCACATGAATATATGAATCCATTTGAAAACATGAATGAAAATTTGTGGAAAAATTTTATGCATTATTGTTTCAGCTCTGCTCAGCACATAAGTTAATTCTTGAATACTTCTAATCACTGTTTTGTGAAAAGAATTATTTTTCTTACTGAAATAATACCGTAATACTCCAACCCCAGAGCTATGGGTTCACAGTCTCTGCTAAGAGTTTTACTTTACTATTTATATATATAGGGATTTTTAATACCTTAAGAAAGCATCCAGAGAACAAATGATGGACTTGTTCCCAAGGAGTTTCTTTATTAATTTAGGACAGAAAATAGCGGAACTTGGCAAAGATTCAAAAAGGGTACTACACCAGCTAAACAAAATGTTCCACCACAAAACCAACTCAGCACATACTAACCAACAACACCCAAGTCAATATTGAATCAATTCACCACACTTAAGTCAAATCCAGTGCCCCCAGCTCCAAGTCATCCAAAGCATCAAGGAACCAGTAAAGAAAAAGAAGCAGAGGGAGCAAGAAGAGAGAGAAGGAGAAAGAGGAAGAGATAGTTACTACCAAGAATTTGTGGAACACCAGCTCTCACACATGCAGGTGACCGGACTGCAACACGTGGCACCCCAAAACCTCTGGTTTTATCTCTTCTGGTCTCTACAGGCAAAACCTCAGGAGGGCCTCTGACCCACTATCCACTCTGGGGTTCCAGGCCAGGGTGAGAGGCCATTGTCCCTGCCCATCCAAGCTGGGTCAGGGGCTCCAGGACCTGTGGGGTGTTATAATTTTCCTGGGTTGTTTGTGACTGGCAGCCTCTGTGAGGTTCGATCCATCCCTTCCCCCTCCACACACACACACACACACACACACACACACACACACATACCACAAGGTGGTTCTCACCCAATAATAATTGATCTGGTGTGTAACAAATACCCTGCTTGATATTAGTCCTATTTTACATTTTTTTAACATTTCTTTGGGTAATAAACACAAGGAAAACTAGAAAGAGTTTTAAGAACACCTGTGATTTGGAGGGGACAGGAAAGGTGATTTTTCTGAAGAAAATTTCCTATAACGGCAGGGCTAAATTTTGAGTTGTATTGCTGTTTAACATTAGGCACCCCTAGTTAAACAGAGAGAACATTATCTAAAGTGTTCAGCTGAAAGTACTTATAAATGAATTGGTAAGAAGCCTTTCATCTGGTTGTTATGCTCAGTGTCTTCCTGGGTATTTTAGAATGCTGGGAATAACATGTCAGAAGCGTCTGAGAAGAGGGAATATAACTTCAACATTTTTCCCCTTAAAACCACTATAATTCATGGGACTAAACTGAGCTACAAGAACTTGAGGAAATCATCATAACTGTGTAAGGAAGTGTAAAGAACCACCACAGATGGGTGGTTCATCATTTGAGTGCCTAGCATAAATGAAAACAACTTTGGAACTCTTGTAAATGGATGGGCAACATAATAAAACTAAGAGTAGAAGTAAAGTATGGAAAACTGAGAACCTTAGACAAAAAATAGCCAAGCAAGAAGTATTCCTAAGGGAAAACATAATTGATTACAGTTTTTCTGTCCAAAAGCAAATGTAGAGTGTCCATTCCTGAATGGATATGAGCAGATGATCTCAAGAGGTTCCTTCCAAACTAAACAATTCTGTGATTCTGCAGCTTTAATCCCTCTCTGTGGACATGCATTTCACTTTGCAGATTCAGTAGGACACACCATTGTACCATAGAGAATGAGCTACATTATAATCATGTAGTCACATGGAGAATCAAACACTGACATATATCTCTATCTAACTGCTCATGCATGAAAGAAGACTATAAATAGCCACCAGAGAATTAAAATGGCAACTTAGGTGAATCTTAAGCAGTGCTTAAATTTATTACAGAAATAAAAGTCACAGTAGCTCATTTTATTTTCCCTCATTTCTAGGGATAAATATACAGAAGAAGTATAAGAAGTTGCTGATTTAAGTTTATTGCCCATATTTGTAAGTAGTCAAACTGCATTTTGGCATACATTTGAGATACCCAAGCACTGAGTGCACCAACAGGGTCTAATTGCCCTGAGTAGCCAGTACGCACCTTCTTTTTCAGTCTTCTTGTACAACTTTTCTCCTCTCCCATCACAACCATTGGGGTCTATCCTGCTAAAGTGCACCTTGAACCAAGCTTCTGTGAAAACAGCTAAGCTGTGAGAAAAAAATGAGAGAAGCCCCACTTTGAGACTCCATCACCCTACAACCTTTGGGTCCAGAGTGGCACCTGAGCTCATGTCCTGGCCCCTGGTCCTTGACTGAGCTACACCATAGGTATATCATGCCTGGCCATGTACCTTGCCAGTCCTCACCTTTCTTTGTTGACTTGACTCCATGGCTTGACTGTGGACTCCCATGGGATGGAGCCCTTGTCAGAGAGGTCCCTGTTCTGCCTTGTTGTCAGCTCACCTTCCCTCATGGGGCAACTCCATTGCTGCTCATTTGGTAGTTTTGTGCTAAGAGCAGAAAAAGCAAAAGAAATCTAGAATCTAGACACTTGTCTGTTAAAAAGGTGTATTTCCATAACAGTTAAGGTTTGTTGCAGTTAATAATGTTGTCCAAGGTCAGGTGTTTCAATTAGAAAATTTTTGGCCAGTTATTTGTTTATGTATAAAATAAAGGAAATTTCTTTCTCCACTACTGTTCTACACTATAACCTGTATTCTTTCTAGCTAAAGAGATGGTGCTTTTATGTTTTTGCAAGTTCTAGTCAGAGACTAAAATAACTCATCATAGAATCATAGGATCGTAAAATATTTGGGGTTGGAAGGTACCTTTAGAAGTCATCTGGTCTACCCTGTCTGCAAGGAACAGGGACATCTTCAACTAAATAAGATTGCTCAGAGCCCTGCCCAACCACCTTGAATGTTCCCAAGGATGGGAAATCCACCACTTCTCTGAGCAACTTGTTCCAATGTTTCACCACCCTCACTGTGAAAAACTTCTTATATCTAAACTAAATCTCTCATTTAGTTTAAAACCATTACTCCTTGTCCTATTGCAACAGGCCCTGCTGAAAAGTGTGTCCGCATTTTTCCTAAAGGCCCACTTTAAGTGCTGAAGGACTGCAATAAGTCTCCCCAGAGCCTTCTCTTTTCCAGGCTAAACAACTTCAACTCTCTCATTATGTAAGAGAGGAGTTCCATCCTTCTGATCATCTTCATGGTCCTCCTCTGGACCTACTCCAACAGCTCCACGTCCTTCTTATGTTGGGAATCCCAAAGCTGGATGCAGTACTTCAGGTGGGGTTCTCATCAAAGCAGAGTAGAGGGATAGAATCACCTCCCTTGACCTGCCACACTCTGATGCAGCCCAGGACACAACTGGCTTTCTGGTTGAAAGTACACATTGCCAGGTCACGTCCAGTGTCTCATCCACCAGGACCCCCAAGTCCTTCTCAGCAAGGCTTCTCTCAATTTATTCATCCCCCAGCCTGTAGGGATACAGGAATTGCCCTGGCCCAGGTGCAGCATCTTGCTCATGGTTTTGTTAAACCTTATGAGATTCCCACAGTCCCACTTCTTGAGCTAGTTCAGGGTGCTGTGGATGGTATTCTGTCCCTCAGCTGTTTCAACTGTACCACTCAGGTTGGTGTCGTCTTGTTCATGGAAAGTAAGTGCTTCAATGTCCATAGAGACAAAAAGGAATCATATAAGTGAAATGTGTGTCATCATCACAGCCATTAAATAACTATGTGGAAGGTTCATAGATTCATCTGCTTTTTTTGGATACCTGAAGACATTCCTTCTAAATTTGATTGATTATTTTAATTATGTATTACTCTGAGAGGTTTCATTATTTCCTATGTATTTTAACTGTATGGTTGTGAGGTAATTAGAAGGTTTTGTTGAACAGCAACATAAAAATTAAATGAATTCTTATTAAACTGTTACCTTTAGTGGTATCTATTGAAAGCTTGATGGGCTCTTTACATGAATTTCCCTGTAGGCTTCTAATTGAAAATGAATCACAGTGCTGTTTACTCAGTTAAAAGATGCCGCAAACTTCCACTGTTTGGCAGCAGATATTATTGCGGTCATCACATTCATATGAATAAACAACCAGCTTTAGAAAATAGCAATGCTTTGTTGCATCATATCTTTCATGCCATATATTAAGAATACTACTCAGGGTTTCTCTCTCACTGAGCAGTCCTCAAGTTTAATTATCCTAGGGGTTTTGTTGGTTTTTTTCTGTAACATAAATCACAAACAGGATATAGGCATACTATAGGCAGAATGAGGAACTGAGTTTAATGATCATCATTCCTATATAGTTTAAAAGCATTAAGAAATCATGCTTCTCACCTTTGCAGTTGATTTTTTCTGACACTTCTTTAAGTAGAAAATTTAAAGCATGAAACACACAGATATATTTCAGTATTTAGAAATATTCCTGACATATGAGTAACTTCCAGTTTTTACTTCTGAGACACAAAAGGAAAGCTGTGGTTAAGAACATTAAATAGTTTTTCATTTGAGATAGATTACCTTCTGAGAAGAAAATATTCACATAATTTCTCTGTTGGTGTTTCTTCCTGCCATCCTATCAGCAAGGCAAACTTTGTTTTCTCACATGGAAATAGTCATGAGATCAATCCACTACACATCTCGCAGGTCCTTACAGGTAGGTCCTGTCAATATGTGTGCAAGCCTCTTGCCTTTCTATGTTCTCTATTTCCACAGCTGCTTGTTGGCTATCTTTGAAGGTTTTGGCCTGTTCTCTGCCTTTCATCACGTTCATTACATTGCAAATGACCACAAGACTGGAGCAAATTACAGAACATTTTGTGCCCATTTTGGTTCAAACCAGCATATGAAAGAAAAGTTCTCCTGTAATGTCTTGCCTACAAATAATTCCAATGCAAACAACATGGCATTACTACAGTCTCCTGGCACCTGTGGGCTAAATAAACTGTATTCATATGCTACTCATAAATGACGTTTCACACTTGCTAAAGAGCGAAGTATATTTTGTGGTTTTAATTACCCACAATTAAGGTAGCAAATCCAAATTCACAGACTTTTGTGATATTGCAGAAAGACAGCATAAGAAAATGCTCTGTGAAATTACCTATTCTGTTTCTGACAGAGTTTTAATCAGATTGGTTCCACAGAGGAAGTCCATCCTTATATGCATATGCCTACTGTCTGCTTTCCTACAGTTACCTCCTGAGGAAGAATCAGATTTGTCCTCTGTGGCTCTCTTGGAGCAAGGGTAGATGTTATTTGGACCTGATGTGCCTCCTACATGGTACACAATATACCATGCAGATAAATAAATCCTATTTGAGTAATAAAAATAGAATCAGCTAATGGCAAGAGAAACAGAACTACTGGAAAAGAAGCTGATTCAAGCTTTCCAGGTGTAACACTAACTGGATAACAAGGTCTCTCAAGTCTAGTAAATCACAGCCTGGAATATTTATTGGTGGCCAAATGGCAACTGTATTACTATTCATTAGATTGTAACATTTTCAGATCTAGTAATTTCTCCTAATCTGTTGTTGTCTTCCCTTTTCTGTCTGTAAAGGTCCTGTTACTATGCCTATTCTGGAAGAGTCTATATACTAGCATATGTAAGCACAGTCTGATTGTTACTACCTGTTGTAGGGAAATGAAATTGCTTGAAAAAGAGGATTTATGGATTTGGCCATCTTTAGCTGCTTTGGTGCATATACCTGACACAGAGATGACCAGTCTTATCCTGGACAAACATCAGCTACAGGAAGGAGCACCAACTCATCTACTCAGAGAAGGTAAATGCTAACATGCCTTTCATAGGACTTCAGTAGTCTTGTCTCTTGGTTTCAAATGTTTAGAAGTCAACCATTCCATGCCATCAACCCACACCACTCAAACTAAACTTTAAAATCAAGGGAATGAGTAAGCTCTTTTTCTTTTGGCAAATAATGTTTTCTTTCATAATGGTTAAGTACTCATATATTCAATTGACTGAACTTCCCAGAGTCAAAACATTAATATGATAATAAACCACAAAGATCGCAATAAAATGGCAAGAATTGAGAGTATAGAAATTATTTTGACTCAGAAGTCTCTGTTCTTAATGGGATTTAAAATTGATTTTAATTTTCCCTAGTGATAGGAGCTCACTGAACAAAGCATGCTGTCACTGATAAGTTTCCAGAGGGGAAATACAACAGTTCATACTCACTTTTCATACATAGTACATAGGAATGATGGCTAAAGTTGATATGTAATATATGACAAATTGAGAAAAGTTTACTCTTCTGCATCCTTTTCAACATTAACAGTAATTGTAGTATTGATTCTCCTTTAGTGTTCCTTTGTTTGTTTTGGGATTCGTGTGGGGGGCTGGTGCTTTTTTGTTTGTTTTGCTAAACAAAGGCTTTCAATACTGTGATGGTTAGGGAACTGATTTGTACTGCATATGTCCAGATTCAAGTCCATTCTGCACCTGGCTCACAGTGGCCTTAGATAAAAATCTTTGTACCGACTGTAGAGGAATAGGAGCCTTGGCTTCCTGTATATGCCAATGTCCTAGCTAGTAGATAACATACATATCTACCTATTTTTGACAACATAAAACTAAGACTTTGGTTCTGAAAAGATGCATTAGCATAATTCTGCTTTTGCAAACATTCTCAAAAGCGTTCTTTTTGGTTCTGCTTTGGAAAAAAGAAAATAAAATTGAAGACATTGACAAAATGGAATTGTCAGCTTTGGTTGGCAGATGTATATTTCATCTCCCTGTACCCATCATTAGTAGTCTTTTGTAGGAGCAGATAATGAGCCACTATTCATATGGTACTTTGGAAAGTGTGTAAGTGTTATCTTTTATGGAAATAAAAAGAGTTTCTGAGTATTGTAATGAAAAAAGACTTCAGCAGTGGGGACATAATGACTGTAAGTCTGGAGAAAATTTATCACTATGAAAAAATGCACCCACTTTTTCCAATAATTCTCTTTCATTAAGGCAATCTTTGGCTGTTTTACCTTTGTGGATCTCCCTGCGTTTCACACTTTCACAAATCTTGTTCCACCAAGACAACCCTGTAATGAGAGTGAAGTGTTTTTATTATTGTTTTTGTTAATCATGCTTCCTGCATCCTGCAAAGTGCTTCTTATTCTAAACTGTGCCAGAATTATTGGGGAATGAATCAATACTTGTTACCAATCATGATCACAGCTGTTAATCACAGTTGTAATTACCAATTGATTAATTAGCACAGTCCTGTTCAAAAGTCAGGAGTCATTAAATTTCCAGTACACGTAACTTTAAATTAAGGCCAATATCCACAAAGCTCTACAATTACATTTCAACCTACCTTAATTTATTACGCATTGCTTTTTATTAATAACTTTCATTTATTATTTTATTTTCCAGTAACCCAAGCTGAATTCTTGGTCTATATATAGTTTCTCATTGTATACCTACTTTAAATATAATAATTCATTACAACTCCTAATAATAAATGATGATAAGGTCAATGAAAACCCAACCTGCACATGTTTAGGGACCTTGCTTTGAATTATCCTTTCATTGTGATAAATGCCTTAGCTAAAGAACAACAGTTGGGTGTAGTCCAGAGGCTGATACACTAAATTATTTACTTTCTTCTGCTACTGAATGCGATTTATATTAGCAAAACAGCATTTCATTGTATTAACTTAGGTACTGGTATATTTTTACTGGACAGTGTATATCATCAAACTCCTAATTCATTGACCTTTTTTTTCCCACAGTTCCAAGAAGAATCTGAATCTGTTGTTTGATGTTCTAACAGAGTGAAAAGAGCTAAATTGCCATATTTCCTTTATTCTTTCTTATTACTTAGAAAATTTAGAATATTTCCTGGTAAAATCACCAGTCTGCTTCTGGTCTCAATACTCCATTAAAATAATTTTGATTAAAACTCAAAGGTCAATCCTTGGTTTAAAACACACACTATTCTTCATTTGAGACAGTACAAACCTCTGGCAGCTAAAGAATACTAAACATAATCTACTTCATTTGTCTAATAACTTGAGTTTATATTTGGATTTTGCATTACAATTGTATTTGAAAAGATGTGTTCATCCCACTGCTTTTCTGCCAATGACATCTCTACTCCTCAGCCAGTTTTTCTTTCTCCTATTTCCTGTACCTGTGCTACTCTTTCCTTTATAATCACCAGCATCTTTCTGTTATCAGATGCAATTAGTGACTTTTTTACCTGATTACCATATTCTTTTAAGATTTAGACATAAGGAACTGATATACCATTGTTCATAATAATCTTGTTCTGAAATAATGCACTATTTGGAGATACCATCACCAGTTGCACATCTCAAGCAAAGCATAAGGATCAGCTCCTATGACTTCAGTGTCAGAAAAGAATACTGGGGAAAATTAGTTCAATGTTTAAAATAGTGCCACCAATCCTGCCCAGTGATCAAGTGAAAATAGTACTCTGCACACACACGTATCTGCCTGATCTAATCACCCTGAGAAATCAAAAAGGGCTCAGCTAATAGGTAAATACTATATATTTCTCATATGTTAAATGCTATTTCACCATCTAATGAAAACCAATATGAAATAAATTTGCTTTATTAATACTTAAGTATTTTAGCTGGAGCAAAACACATATATTTTAGGTTGACTTAAAGATATTTAACTGTAGCTAGACTTTATTTTTCTACACACATTTGCTTATATAAAGATATATGTACTGATTGACACACTGTACCACTATGCCAGAGCTAGTGATTTTTTCAGTTCTAGTTGTAGTTACATTGTCAAACAGCATGTTTTTCTCTTACCTTTCAACTAGATAAAGCATAGTAGCAAAAATAGAATGTGTTGAAAACATAATGGCTGGATCACTTGGATTTCTTGATAGTGTTACTCATTATATCCATGTTAAAAGCAAAGAGCCTCAGCGTGGTTAGTGGTGTCTTACAAAAAATTCCCAAAGAATTAGAGGCTATTAGCCAGGGGTTGAACAGCTCTGCAATATCTCTATGAGGTCTGGAGCTGGGCTATGTTTACTCTTCTCAGTGGATCTCTGTTGGTGCTACTTATATCTGTCCTAAGTGCTGTCATTGCAGCTTGCAACTTGCTAAGCCGTGCAAATTTCAATGCTCCTGGGAGCAGAATAATAAAGGTTATGCATTGTTAAATGCATTGCTAATTCGAGTCCCATTTTCCTCACTACAATTCTATAGTAGATGCCCATTCAGCCTCACAGGGACAAATAAAAGGGGGTGTTTTCAAGCAATATCCATCTAGAGGATGAAGTGTCATGGTCTCTTGGCAAGTGACTACTTTGATGGCAGTGCAGTTTGATTTTCAACAGTTGTAAAACAGCTATTTCTGACCCTAGAGCGTAGCAGAGTTAATTACGGTAGTAAGCAGTTTGGAGCAACTAATTTATATTGTGATGCCTTAGTTAGCACAAGAAAGAAGATTTGTCAAAATATGCTAAGATGGCTCCTCCAAACTCTACTTTATTTTGTAACTCAGTAGTAAAAATCTTGTTTTGTTATGACAGAGACAAAATATAATCAAAGGAAGGTGCATGTTCCTTGTCCTTAAGGCCATATTTTCAGTTCCAAATTGTTAGCTGACAGAACAAACATGCTGTGCAGAGTCTTTCAGTAAAAGAAAACTTTTGGGTTTTTTCTGTTTTCACAAGAACTATAAGCTACAAAATGACAGCCTTTTGGCTAGGCTAGAGCAGACTTTCCAGGCTAACTTTCCAATAAATAAAAAACCCAGTCTTCCCCCTGCTGCTTGCTTCATCTCTTGTCATCAGTCAGTAGAAGTACTAGTGACTTAAGACAGCTTTTTTCATCATTCTCTACTTGGCACCCCCCTTGAATTGTTAAATAAGAAGGGAATTTCAATGACAAGAATGCACAATTAATGTGTCTACACTTTACAATGGATTATTATTAAAAATTGAATCTTGAACGGCAGGTCAGAACTACAAATACTAGGTACTAGTAAAATTTTCAGCAACCCCGGTTTTCTGAGCTGGGTTCTACCTCACAGTCCCCATAGGAGCTGTTACCCAGAAATTGAGAAAAGTAACCTGAGCTGCACTAAGACATCATCAGGCTGGATCTGTGTAGTGTTTAATAGGACTTTGTCTGGAGGCTTCCAGTTCTGCATCTTCAACTAAGGTCCTTGGAGTCCCTATGAGTCATTATTTATTGTCTCTGTCCTCATTTAAGTACCCATCTGACAGATTAGCAAAGAAAAAACGTATTCAGGACAGTGAACTAAACATTTGTTTCTGTCAGGTCACACCTATAAGACTAGATAACTGAAAATGTGAGATGGGAAAAAATTAGCTGGTTCCTATTTACTTTGCTACTCTTTCAATTATCTTTTTGTTTTCTATATGCTACCTCTCCCTCTTCCCTCTCTTCTGTGCCATAAGTCTAGAGGCACTGTTCTTCTTTACCTCACCTGCTCCTCACAGTACTATGTTGTGTATGATACTGGTTCTAAGAAGTAGGGTGATGCTTTCTGCATATATATTATCTAGACACCTCAAGAAACCGTGTGATTTTTGCCAGTGAATAAAGCATCATAAACTTCAGTTTACAAACCAAACTTCTCTATTGGTCTTGTTTGATGTCTGCCTAGTGGAATAAGTTCTGGGAGAGAAAAATAACCTTTCTCATTTTCTTGCTTAGTAGCTATTTTGTTTCAGAACAGTGGAATATCAATAAAAAGTACAGCTATTTTATCACTGTCATTTACCAGAGTATGGCACTTTATGTTTTGCTAATATGTTAAGACTCAGTTTTGACACAGTTCACCAGTTCTATTTTATAAACAAAGTAAACAATATCACATACTTCATACAGGAGAAGAGAGGATCCCGATTCCAAATTCTTGACCACAGCAGAACAAAAATGTCATTATTAATAGACAAAAATTAGGGCACAGACTTTGCCTCCATTTGAGAACACACACTCTAAGTAATATATGTACAGATTTAACAGAAGTTCAATCATCTTCCTTTTACATCAATGCCAAATGATTAATTGGATCTGTGAAAATTAGGCAAAAGGTCATCCCTCTTGCAGCTGAGTTGTCAAAGTCACTAACTAATTTGATAAATATGGGCTCTGATCACTTCCTGAGGCTGCCTTCAACCCATTAGATATTCTTATGCATATTTAAAAATTTAATTTAACTTCTCATATACTTTATTTTTAGTCTTGTCCATTCCTACAAACAGAAGAATGTAAACAGAATGAGAAAGAAATATTTTAGAACTGAAGTCTCATAAATTTATATCAGAGAAGATTTCTCATCCCAGATTTTTAAATAAGAGAAGCTGAGGAGGATTTGTGTGCAAGAATCTGAGATTTTAGAACATGTGATTTGACTGCCTGTCCTGGTTTTGACTGGGATAGAATTAATTTTCTTTTGAGTAGCTGGTACAATGCTGTATTTTGGATTCAATATGAGAATAGTGGTAACAACACACTGTTTTAATTGTTGTGAGTAATGCTTATTCTAAGTCAAGGGCTTTTCCCTTGCTAAGGCTCTGACAACAAGCATAAGCACAGGAAGCTGGGAGGGAGCATGGCCAGGACAGCTGACCTGAACTGGGGAAAGGGATTTTCCATACCATAGAATGTCATGCCCAGTATATATACTGGGGGAGTTGCCCAAAAGGTGCTGATTGCTACTCAGGGACAGTCAGTGGATGGTGAGCAAGTGTATTGTGCATCACTTTTTTCTCTGAGGTATTATTCCTCTCTTTCTCCCCTTTCAATTAAAATTATTATTGTAATTTTAATATTTTATTTTGTTTCAATTATTAAACTGTTCTTATCTCAATGCACAAAACTTCATTTTTTCCAATTCTTTTGCCCACTAGGGAAGAGTGAGGAGGGGACTGAACAGGCTGTGCTGTACTTAGTTGCTGGCTAGGATGAAACAACAACACTGTCCAAAGGTGAGAAGAGGAAATCTTTTTAGGGCTATGGCAGTTTCCCAGACCTACAGAAGTAAAAGATATATCTGGTTAGATATGGAAAAAATGCTGGAACACACAGTTAATATAATTATGCTCTGCAATATCTATGCTGTCAAAGCTATGACATCAGTAAGGATCTGCTCAGTATTCACACCATTGTAATTTATCTCACAGGAATAAAAATTGTGCTGCTTCATTCTTGGAAATTATTTCCAGTAAAGCAGTGATCTTTAGAAGCAGAATAATCAGATGTATGCAATCAGTGTACTGCAAGTAGAACTTCTTAGAGACTGACTGAAGAAATAAAAACCACTCCTGTAAAATCTCCTCAAGGATTAAATCATGACCAGGTAAGCAAACCAAGACATAATTTTGTCATTATTTACCCTTAGCAAGTTCCCTAAGACTCTCTGGGGCATGATGAAAACACTCAGTCAATGTCCTTCTTCTCAGTCTGATGGTAAAAACTGTTTCCAAGCCACAGGCATGGAAAACTGAGCATTATGTGTGCCTTGGTATGCTATCATACCATCCTCCAGAAGGATCCCCAATAACATGGCTCTATTCAACTACTTTCTGACAGAAGACACTTGAGCAGAGAGGATATATAGTCTGTATGGGTTTTAACTTACAGAAAGCAAAAAAAATTCTGGAAGACTTACTGTAACTGTCTTACCAAGTTGCTCTAAAATTGTGCAATTTGTGTGTACAAAATATGACTTTTTTCTTGCCTGTGGGGGAATAAAGTTGGAATTATTTGTACAAGGTGCACTTTTGTCTTAGCAACTTCTGCTCTCTTCTCTGCACATGCTGTGGTACCAAAACAGGGCCAATTAATATTGTCTCTGGGAGGGGGAAAATGGACTTTTTCAACTTAGTGAAATTCAGTCCTTTCTGTAAGAAATTGGCAAGTACAGCCCTCCTAAGAGAAAGCCATCTGGAACCTAAAGGTTTGTAGTTACTATCAAAGCAGGCTGTTGCAAATTTCTAAGGGATATGCCATTATTAATTGAGACTGAAGAAGCCAGTGACCTATGCACTTCTATGTATGACATAGCTGTCAAGACCTTTCTTAGAAATTTTCATATATTTTTAGTGAAATTCCCCATAGTAGAACTGTATCTGCCATAGAGATTCTACTTGCTATGAAGAAAAAAAAAAAAAAAAGGAGGCAAACTAGAATTCAGGAAACATGTCTATTCCTAAAAAAGTTTTCCTTTAAAATCCAAAAACACTGGAAAGCTAGTTTCTGCAACAGATGCAATCAAAACTTATTATAACCAAGAAAAATCTGAACTCTATTAAACACTAACAAACTCTTGTGAGGAATCAATACCTTCCAGAGAAAGCAAAGTATTGACAGTATATCAGTGCAGATTACTGGCCCAATATTTCATACACACTAGTTGAGACAGGAGTTTCCTATGCCTCTATGAAGCTGTACTGACATGACGAATATGACCTCACTGTATTAATTTACACAGTTTTGGTCCAGGTAACAACTTCCATTTCCTGTTGTCTTGGTTTTGTCTTCTGCTATTGCTGGCCACCAGAACTAAGGAAACCTGAATAAGTGAATATGTTATACCTGATAAAATAAATTGGAGTAAGGGAAGGAATGAGAGTCTCTTATACTTCACTCTCTTTCTGCAGTACAGTTGACTTGGAGAGAGTGTAGGAAACTCGGGCAACTGCAACTTCCCTCACCTGTGTTTTCCAAGATAAGCTGGTGTTGAAAAGTAATTTGTGACCTTTGTGGTCCATAGGTTCTCTTGTAACAGATCCACAAGACTTCTTGGGTAATGCTGAGTAATGCTGTCCCTACAGGTCAGCACTATCTAGCTCTTAGAACAGCCTATGCCTTTCAGTTCAGCTGCATTTTGTATTCTCTGGGTGCTCCAGGGAAATCTATTAGGATGACAGTCTACCAATATGCCATTGAAAAATGACACCTGCAAGAGAGGAGGGACTTGATTTCAGTCATGGAGCTTGAAATGATCCTTTTCTCATGCCAAATGAAAATAAAGACAGTAACACAATTTATTGAAAAATGAATAGACAGTATATTACAAGATTTTATCAGGATATGAACATCAGAAAAGGATGAAAAGCCATGCTTAATCTTCTTCAAATTGAGGTATACAGTGGGCCTTCCTCTTTCTCTGAATCCAGTTGACAAGCTACAGCTGAAATATCTTGAAAACCTTGTCCTCAGGAAATAAGTGTTAGCTGTAGAGGCATGGCAGCTCATGAACTTCCACTCTTGTTTGATATCTGCTGGTTCAGTCTTTCAGAATCAGAAGTGATGATGACTGACTCTCAATGTGGTTATGATACAGCATGTGACATATTGCTTCATCAGAAACTCATAAGAAACCTTCCTCTGCCTTCCCAGCAAGTGTTATAATCTGACCCACCAGAAAAGCCCATCATAATTGCAGCTTGCTTATCATGTGAACCCATTTTCTGAAGGTTCACTGTTAAGTGCTCCCGAAATCACTTTCTGACAAATGGTCTTTCTGTACAAAGAAAGCAGCAATCTCTGATAAGAGGCAAACTATTAATGCTTATTTTGTTATTCACTATCACATCATTAATTACAATAAAAATTCCTTAGACATCATTCATGTTCAGTAACTAATATTTACTCCTATGGGAGAAAGTCTGGTGACACTATTAATAACACAGCATGTACCTTTTAAGGTCCCCCCTCAATATGCATCTCAGACATGAGATGATAGTACATAAGTTAAGAGGAAGAGATGATAATACAGAAAATCTTAAGGCAAGTGCTCATCCAATTTTCCAAAGTAACCACTCATTCTTTCTTGTTCATCATAAAAATCCTAGTCAAGTGAACTGCTCAACACACAGAGATGCCAGAAGTTCTTCTCTTGTAATGTCATCCTAACATGTCAGTTTTCTCACCTATCAAACAGACACAATAAGATGACAGACATACTGTGGTCAGTGGGATTGGTGAGCTCTCTATCTGAATGATAGTGGGTTAGTTTTTCCACAGCACTGTTCCATCTTGTTTGAAATAAATGACAAGGCAAAGTCTGCCTGAAAGAAATGACAAGTCCATAAGGATAAACAAGTCACCTAGGGCATATGCTATGTCTTTACATTATTTTCTGTATCTGCATGCACATATACTTAGCAGTTAGGTGCTCTGCTGCCTAAAGAAGATGAAAGTACATGGTTCTTTTTATACACAGGGCTGGCTCCCCGCAACTCCACATTAGTAAAAGAAAAGGATATAACTGAATGATAAAGTAGCAGCAGTCATTGCTCAAATTATTTATAAGTCATTCATTCATCTTTATATATAGGGCTGTCAGGTTTTTTAAACCTACATAAAAGGAAAATAAAACCAAGACTTGGTGCTTCCTCTTCCAAAGAACTCTGCAAATATTAACTAAAAACAGGTGGAAAATATAGATGGAAGGAAAAGGACATACAAAAATTAAGATTTAATGTAGCTTTAAATATAGCTTGTTCCTAAGAAATTATAAGAAGATTAAAAAGAAAGAAATCTGCACCAAGACCCTCAATATGTTATCATTTAGTCTCCTACAAGGTAAGTGTAAATGTATATGAGAAATACTATTGTTCTGATCTGGTGGTGTCATGCTCTCCCTTTGCATTGGTGTAAAGTAGCATGGAATTAGACAATATGGAATTTGGGTTATTAAAGACAGCATTCTGAGATATATGGTGAGTGACAACATTATTTTTAAGAGAGATAAAACTGAGCTGAATAACCTTCTAGTGCCTAACATCCAGAAAATAGGATGAATCCACAACAGAAAAGGTATTTTGTACCTTGTTACTGTTGGTTTTGAACTCAAGCTGTAGCAGAAGAACTTGTAAGCAACTTTTTTTTTTTCTATAAAAAAAAGGTCCAAGATTCCTGAAAGAACCATGGTAAATTAAGCACCATAAGTCAAGTCTCCTTCTCCAAAGGCAGGTCAGAGAAGTAGAGAAGTATGCAGGCTGCCACAGTTGGCAGAGAGCCCTCTCTCATGTTTTTCTTTTTTAAACTTTTTCTGTTAGATTACTTCTGGCACTACATTGGTCCTGATGTCATAATTCCATGTGTTCAATTTCTTTATTTTTTTTTTTATTATTATTATTTTGGACAAAAGACAAAATGGAATCAGTCTCTGAAGAATCTGGAGCATCACCTCATCAATACAAATATTTCAATAACATGCTATAACTAATGTTCAAATTCTAGAATTCTGAAAATCTGGATATAGCTTCAAGTCCAGCTGGCTGCTAAGGCCATCATCTGTTAAAAAAAAAAAAATGCCTGGGGACAGAATCTTGGCTGTCAGAGAGACTTTCTCTGTTGTGTGCTTAACAGTACTGTGAAAAATTTACAGCTTAGCATAACTTCTCACTCCCTCAGACTCTCAGGGTACCCCAGGGAAGCTGTTGAGTTTGGTAATATTGTAGCATTGACAAAGACAGATAAATCTCTTTCGTTCATTTCTGGTTTTGGCAAATAGTTTAGAACATGATCCTCCAACCCTGTGAATCATGCCTTCAATCATATGCCTTTCAAATATACATCCACCTGACCAAAACAGGAAAGAGAATCTCTGGAGGCAGGCTAGCCAACTTGGTGAGGCAGGCTTTAAACTCAAGGACTCAGGGTGTTGGGTCCAAAGTAGCAATGCTCACAACATCAAATCCAACTGGGGAACAAGTGAGGCCAAACAGAGCAGCGACAAACATTTCTTGTCTGCCTCCCAAGATGAGATTCAGAAGGCAAACCACCTCAAGAGTGTGTATGGCTGTGGTGGTGCCTCTTGCACCCTTGCTGGGAAACCTGCACACTTTACCTCTCTGAAATGCACACAGTGTGGGGAGTACATAGAAAGAATGAGAGATTCATGTATGGTCACAGTGCCATGATCTCATTGCAGTTACAGGGACATGGTGGGAAAGCTCACGTGACTGGAATGCTGTCATGGATGGCTATGTACTTTTTAGGGAAGACATGGCAGCAATGTGAGGTGATGGAGTTGCTCTTTATGTGAGAGAGCAACTGGATGTATCGAGTTCTGTCAAGGGGTGGATGAAGAAAAAGTTGAGAATTTATGGGTAAGAATTCGGGGACAGGCTAAGATGGGTGACACTGCTGTGGCTGTTTGCCACAGGCCACCCCACCAGCAAGAGAACGTGGAAGTCCTAGAGACAGCTGGAAAGAGCATCACAGTCACAGGCCCTGGTTCTCATGAGGAACTTCATCCACTCTGATATCTGTTGGAAGACAAAACAGCCAGGCACATACTGTCCAGGAGGTTCCTGCAGACCATTGATGATAAATTACTTGGATGTAGGACCTGAAGGTATACTGAGTAAGTCTGCCAATGAAAATAAATTGGGATGAGATGCTGACTCCCTCAAAGGCAAAGAGATGCTGAAGAGAGACCTTGACAAATTAGAGAGCTGGGCAATCAAGAACCGTATAAAATTTATCAAAGAAAAATGCCAGATTCTGCACCTGGAATGGGACAAACCTGGATGTATGTATAGCCTGGGGAACGGGAGGCTGGAGAGTAGTGCTGTGAAAAGGGACTTGGGAGTCCTGGCTGAGGGCAAATTGAATATGCGTCAGCAGTGTCCTGGCAGCCAAAAGAGTCAGCTATGTCCTGGGATACATCAGGCAAAGCATCACTAGCTGATCAATGCAGGTGATTGTCCTGCTCTACTCTGTGCTGGTGAAGCCTCACCTTGAATATCGTGTGCAGTTTTGGTCACAGGAGGAGACGCTGAGGTCACCTGGCTTGTTCAGCCTGGAGGAGACTGAAGGGAGATCCCATAGTGGTCTACAGCCTCCAAACAGGAGGAAGCAGAGGGGAAGGCACTGATCTCTTTTCTTTGGTGACAAGTGACAAGACCCAAGGGAATGGCACAAGGCTGGTTGGTCAGGGGAGGTTTAGGGTGGATATCAGGGAAAAGTTCTTCATTCAGAGGGTGGCTGGGAATAGGCTTCCCAGGGAAGTGCTCATAGCACCAAGCCTGCCAGAATTCAAGAAATGTTTGGACAATACTCAGGCACATGATGTTATTCTTGGGGTTGTCATGTGCAGGGCCAGGAGCTGGTCTTGGTCCCTTCTAACTCAGCATATTCTACCATTCTGCTGTGAGTATTTTTTTAAAGCCTTTAAGCTTCAATTTTTTTTTTTTATTTTTGAAAGTCAAATAAAACAGTGCAGAGGATACCACAAAATTGAGAAGTCAGAATGGCTATTTTCAGAAATCTGTCTAGAGATGAATGTTCTCTGTTCAAAAGAAAACTGTCACTGTTTAATACAACTGTTTAAATAGCCCATCCTAAATAGAACAGTAGAGTAGAAGAATCAGAAAACTTACAGTTGCACAAGGGCTCGGTGAGGCAAACGCCTGGAGCATACTTTTTTGTTAAACAAGGAAAGGTAGAACCATTCTACCATGTTCTGACTGTTCAGATATGTGCTACAAGGCCCATTGCAAATTATTATTTCCACGTTCATATCATCTTTTATTATCTCTGCTCAGTCACTGTGAGGCAGCCTAATCTATTCCTCACCATACAGGCCATTTTATTCTAACCACTAAATAGCATTTCCCGTTTGGATTCTTATATCCCAGCAATAGGCTCATTTATTTAAAGACAGTTTCAACATACCTTACTAAAAAATGACATTTTGCAGCCGGGGAATTTAAATACTTTCCCAGTCCAGAAGTTTAACCCATTGGCTGTGTGTATGTGCTTCTGTATGCATGTAAGTGTTATTTAATGGTATAAATGACAATTACAAAGTATTATAGAGAATGTCTGATGAGTTGTCATAATAATGACTTCAAGATTCTTTTTACTGATGAATAACTAGTAAAAATCCTTTTATGAGCCCTAAGTTGCTAAGCACTTATACAGCTGCTTAACATCAAGCAGTATGTATTCAGGGGGACTGATCTAGAATTAACTTCATTTCACATTAGTATTAGATAGTGGCTAGTTAGTGGTGGTTACCACATTTTTCCCTCATATGAGGCTATAAAAATAATATGAGGATACCTGGAAAATTGTCTGTAAAATAAAAAGGCTAACTATCTGTTGTAGTAAGGAGGTGAATGAAGACAGAGGCTGTCTTATTTCTTATTACCATACCTATCATACACTGGGTCTTATTGAGAACTTTTTTTGTACTTGCAGATGTTAGTTAATTTGTCCTTGTGCACTATCTCTCATTGGCATGCAACTTTGCACCTCATATTCAAACATGTCATTTGGGTGCTCCTAAATCAACATGTGGTAAACTGCATGGATACACAATTCTAAACATATGAATAAGCTTGTAAGGAGATCATGTATAAATGATGACTTCTTCAGGTCACAACAGATATTTTTTATAAATATAGGAAGTGTTTTCCATAACAACCATGATGTCATGGAAAATGTAGGCCTCCACAAGATAACATTTTCAGGAAAATTTGCAAACTGATCACTATCAGGAAAAACAAACTATAATGTTTGTTTTGGGGGTGATCTACCTTTAGACTGTTTATTGGCCTAAGTAGTCACAGTGCCCTTGGGAAATCCCTCTGTTTCTGATCCCATTTCCATACCTCCCTGAAGAAGGACTTCCAGTTAGATTAACATAGCTTATTGTTATGGAAAAATGGATATATTAGTATTATCAATTCAAAATATAAATCAGAAGAAATTGAGGTATTTCAGTATTTCAGCTTGATTTTTGATGAAAACAAATGTGAACATATCAAAATTTGCCATGGGAGAGATATAATTTTAAAATTTATTTCTTAGCTGTCCTTAGCTGACTTAAACATTAACTGATGAGAACACTTGGAAACATGATTTAGAATTACATTCTCTGTTGGCCACAAAATGAGTACCTTCTCTAACACTGGGCATGACCAGCCTATATCTCATAAGTCATATAAGTTATATGATGTTACAGGAGGTCAACTAGGTCTACTTACCTGGCCCTCCACCTGCTCTTGAATACCATTTTTCTTGAGATTGCCTTCTGGCAAAAGACTTCAGGCTAGATAAATTATTCTGATGGTGACAGTCTGCTCCTGGTTTCCTTTTCCAACATTCTGAGCTTCATTGTTCATGTGCACACATTTTCAAGTGCTCTGATAAGTCTCCGGGAAAAAATTGTGGCCAAGAACACACTACTTATCACTGTCAAAACCATGAGCGGCTTCTCTGCCTGACTTCCAAATTGCCTGTGGGCCAGAGAATAGCTGGAAGTGCAAACTAACCCAGTTGGAGGAAGACACCACTTATCCATTTTCCTGGGACAGTTACATGGCTATTTGTGCTCCAGCCTTAGGTATAAAATGTTCTTAAGCCTAACCTGAATAAAAGTTGTAATGAGGTGAGGGTCAGTCTCTTCTCACAGGTAGTGACAGGAAATGGCCTTAAGTTGTGCCAGGGGATGTTTAAATTAAATATTAGGAAAAAATTCTTCACTCAAAGGGCAATCAGGCATGGGTACAGGCTACTCAGGACAGTAGTTGAGTCACCATTTCTGGAGATGTTTAAAAAACATGTAGATGTGACACTTAGGGACATAGCTTAGTGGTGGACTTGGCAGTGTTAGGTTGATAGTTGGGCTCAATGATCTTTTTCAACCTAAGTGATTCTATGATTCTAATATTTTGGTCAAACCAAGTCATTAAGAGATTTACATCAAAAAATTTACTGCACATATTGCAGAGGAGACTTTGTGCAGCTAAAACAAGTAGTAGAACATGGGAATGCTAAAGCTTCTTCATTGGAGATAAACAGTATTTTTCAGCAAACATGTTTCAGCAAACCAACTTGCTGAAGCCTAAAGGAAAACTTTTTATGAGCTTCCAATTCTGTCCATTTGTACAAGGACTTAAAAGGCCAATTAACTGCATTACAAACACAGTGTTGGTAACATGTCTGTGTCCTGCATATATCACCTTGCTGTTGGATGCATCCCTGAATTCTGGAGTGCAAACCTTTTAAAGCAAGAAGTCAGCTAATGTACAAAAGTGATGTCTGATTCTAGATGACTCTAGACATGAGAATATTTCTCACATATTACAGCAGTGGTTTTCCAATGAGATACACCTTTTCCCTTTTCTTTTGCATGGCATCTTGCTCATATGTTATTAAAGGTATGGTATTCACCACCGGAATCTAAATAATTGATTTCAAACTGTTATTTAGTCTTCCCAGCCAGATCTTATATAGAAAGGTAGTTTGTTACCAACTGGTATGGTCCTTCAATTTCATTGTCCATAAATGATTTTATAACAATAATCAAGCAAACAGAAGCTCCTTCTTGTTTTTATGATTAAAATTTCTTTGAAGACTTTAGTAGCAGATCATCTGCCCAAGGGTGTATTGTCTTGTTTTGATTTCTTTTTGAGTGTGAAAGAACTAATATATTCTCTGAAGAAACAAGACTCTGAGCAAGTATTCTACTTGTGTAGGGAAGCTGATTTGCAAAACATAATGATCCACCTAAAATTCCCCCAGTTTGAAATTACTTTTAAAATATCTATCATCAAAGAAAGTGAAGAATTCTTTGTTTTAAACTATATTTCAATATTTCATTTGTGTTCCAGCTTTACATGGTATTGTGCTAGTAATAACTCCCAGATGTGAAAATACTCCCCTTCCTCTGAAAGAACTTCTGACATTTTATGCCTCATTTGTCAAGCCAAGCAAAAAAAAGAAACAGAGTTGATAATAAAAATAAACAATGACAACATTCAAGTGGATATCTATAGGGCAACAGGGTTAGCAGTTCTCAGAGATGAAGGGAACAAGTACCTGCCATTGCACAGGTTAGATTGATCAGACTCTGACATGGTCAGCCTTATTTTCTGAGGCTTTAGTATGCAACCCACAGGTTCACTAGCCGTGACCTTTATTAACAAATGGAAACATATTCTGGTAAAGCATGACATGGAATTATATAATAAAATAGCAAGTTGCTGTTTCAAAAACAGAGAAAGGGAAGCCTGATGGGATACAGACAAAATTGTGCATCAGTTCAAGGGGTGAACTGCTGAATTGGTTATATGAAGGAAAAAAGATCTACCTTCTTTTTGTCACAAAATTATCTTCCTGTAAGACAGATGGAGTTATTTCTGAAAGCCACAAAGCATGATAGACAGTTTTTTTGAGTGCTGTGGTATATAAGTTCATTGGAATACATATTCCTATGAGCTTATTTGGGTTTTTTCAGAGCAATGAAATGTCATAAGATGCAGCATTGTGACAGGCATCTCATTTTTATTTGGCATGTGCTGTATCATGAATCACAGTATTCATATTGGTTTCCTCAGAGTAGAACATAAGAGTTTCAGACACTGATTCATGCTCTTACCTGAAAACATTGCAACGACAATTTCATGTCAGCTTGAGTCCCAAGAGGGCTAGAGGTTCAGAAAAAGCACAGAAATCCCAATCAAAATGCTGCAGAAAGAAACAACAAAGAAATAACAAACAGTTGTAGAAGGCAAGCAACACTTCTTCCTGCCAGGGCTTAAAAAGATAGAGTCAAGGACTTTTATGCTACTCAAAACACGTCTTTCATTCTAGTAACAAAAATCCAAGTAATCAAAGGAAAAATTATCAGTGTAAAAATCACTCCATGACACACTTTTTAGAAATAAACTGTTGCATTTCCTTTGGTAAATGCAATGTTCAGAAGTAGTTTGAAACAGCTGGTACAAATGAAAATTAATAATTTTGCCTAGGTCACAGTAAATGTTTGTTGCATGCATACATAAAGCAAAGAACAGAGACAAATTTTATAACATAGCTGAACAATTTATCTGCCTCATGGACTCATGAATATTTGAATTGAGCATTTGTGACTGAGGAAGCCGTCTGAAATCTCAATCTCTTGTTATTTCCTCCACTAACTGTGGAATTTTGATGCTTACCTCCACAAGCAAATCTGTTAAGAATTGTATCCTTATATGTAAAGTATAAATATTTAGTGGGCAAAAGACAAGAGGTAGAGTTTGGATTTTATCCTGAAACAGAACTGTGAGACAAAATCTACAAATGTGGAGTGTTCTTGTAGCTGAAGTGCCATTGTGTTGCTCTTATATGCCATGAATTCTTTAAACTGCTTACCTATTCCCATAACAAAAGTGAAAGGAACAGAGACAAAGAAAGACAGTGGAATGGAAAGTGATCTAGTGTATGAGGCACTTATCTGAATGAACTATGAGTGCTCTGAATTAAATAAATTGTTTATTAATTTCCATGACAAATTGAGAGTTGTAGTCTTAGGCACAATGATTTATAATATATTCTGAGTAAAAAAATTAATTTTATCATGTGCAATACAACCTATGAAGTTACATAAATACTGGATTTTCTCTATTTTTCTCGATAGAGAAAAATAATTGGTAGTTTTTCTGCATGGAGCAATCTGATTCTGAGTTAGAAGTTAATTTTGAGGATAAGTGAGGTACTAGGCTTGTATTTTCTTAAATGAAAATGAGAAGAGGTGGACTACAGAATTACATATAGAGTCTTATAGAGTCCATTTTCCTAAAACAGCTATTTAGAAAATGTAAAAGAAAATAAGACTAGTCTGATATTTTTCTGCTATCACTGAACTTATGAGGATTAAATTATTACTTTAGTTGAATGTAACATCCTTCTGCATCTTAACCTCAGCCTTTTAATTTTAATCTGCATTTTTCAAAGTATTAACAGGTAATTGCCTGTCACTGCTGAGTAGTCACACACAGAAACAAAAAACAGGTTCCCTTTTTGACAGGAAAGTAACATTATTATGACTGGACAATTTAACAGTTAAGTTTTAGGCTTAGAAGTTAACACCCTGCTGAAGCATTTATATTTCTCTAGGCACTTGGACAGAGAGAAAGACAGGTTATAACTGTCTTATGAAGATAAGTTTTTCTTTTGCAGTCTGCAGCCTTGAGATTTCAATTGTTGCAATCAAACAACCAAAACCAACCCTGAATATTAGATTCTGGACTGAAAGAAAGCTTCCAAAACCAACCAGTTCCCCAGACTGCCTTACAGTAGCCTAGACAAGCTTGTAATTTTTCAGTATTTGTGTACATCACCGAATTTTTCAGGGAAATATTAAACATATTCCTTTTCAACAAACTAAAATTTCATATGGCAGAGCTAAAGGCATTTTAGCACAGATACCCTGATTAAATCCTAACTGTGACACTAACCTAAAGCTGTCTGAATGGGCTGACAATAGTTACCTGTGTCACACAGCTCTTGCTTTCACCAGTAGAACAGAAATGGAAAGAGACTAATCTGTCATATGTAGACCCTTTCTGTTCTAGTGTGTATTCAGCCCATGGAAAGACACTCAGTCCTCTCTATCCTCTTTATCACTATCAGTCTTCCTTTTCCATGATTTGGGAACAGCATCTTTGTGGTTTTGGATTTATAAAAAACCAATAATTCAAGGAAGCACAGTAACTTTCTCTTAGTGGAAAAGGAACTTCAGCACAAACTCCTTACGGGCCTACCTGCACAAGCCACCTGTGACAGACCACTGTCAGCCTCTTTCATAATACCCCTTTCATTTCAAAATAAGATCTTCTAAAAAAATCCATATTAGTAGGTGATATCAGTGCTGAGGCGATGTATAGAAACTGCCAGAGCAAAATATAGTATTTGTTGTTTATTTATAACTAAATAACATTAATTGATTTGTAGAGCAGATTCATACTAGACACAAATTTGAATAACATAAATGAGCCTTAGTTTACTTATATTGACAGCAGTCAGGTTTTGCTAATAGAAATTCCTTGTTTTCTTCCAATTTGAAATATATCTCAGAAACTTTACGCTGGTTTTCATTTTCATTTTTTTCCTTTTTTTCTTTTTCTTTCTTTTTTTTTTTTGGAAAAAGTTGTTTAGTGGAAACATGCAGCTTGCTCTCAAGACAGCTGGTCAATCTTCCTCTATTTATACATTTCATTTGCATCCATGCTGTCACTTGTTAAAACTACAGACAGAAAAAATAATCAGTATCAGAGCTGCAAGGATAATTCATTGCTCATTATTTTACCTATAATATCTCTAGTTGTGGGTTTGCTTTTTGTTTGTTTTTTTTAAAGAGAGAATAAACAAAAGATATTGCCACATATTTCAAACTGTAAGCTTTTAAAAAGCATCGTTATCTTTTTCTTTTCTATCCAGTTACAGAAGCAGAACAGCTCACAAGTGCTGTGTAGGGTATTTTGTATCCTCATTTATTTAGAAATTAATCTCACCTGGCAAGGTAAAAACTATTTGCTATTCCCGGCAGTGATGACCTAAAAAGTCAGCATTAAACAGTATTTGTTAGACACTTTATAATGCTATCAGGCCTCTTTGTTGATGCTTGCTGCTGAGAAGGGCATAAAGGTTCTCCCAGAGAAAGTAGTAGAAACTTGGTTTCAGCAAATCACTTAAGCAGGTGCTTATTTAAATATGTGTTTCAATTTAAGCAGGTGCTTATATTACATCAAAGTAAACTAGTCTCAAAAATGTACTTCAGTGCTCTGTTAAAGCTGGGCCAGCACCTCGATTAAAACCTAAATTTGCAAACACTTACATTTCTGGCCTTTCTCTAAAGGTCTTTGAGAATTTCAGAGCCCCAAGTGTTATGCATTTGCAGTGAATGAGAACATTTCCTTCCTCCATATGAAATCTCGTTGGCTGATGAAGAAAATACAATTTAGCATTAAAAGTCTTACCTCTCTTGAATTAAAAAATGCTAGGACAAAATGAACTTTTATTCCTCTGACAAAGTGAATAACTATGCTTGTAAAGAAGACCAACTGTGTAGAAAGGCAGAACACACACAGGCACTTGCATTTTTACCACTGAGTCACAGCTGAACCTGAAAACCAGACTCCTCACTTCTTGGGATCTATAAAGGCCCTTCAGCCTTTTCATACGAGCCTATGAAACACATACCCTGCCCAGATGTCACATGTCAGTAGCCACATTTGCCCTAATAAAACAGCCCATTTTTTCAGTAATTTCAATCTAGAAAAATAGCTTATTTATCTAGTTTCCTAACCTCTATGGTGCCTCAGAGTTACCACATTCCTATGAAAAATGGACAACATCTGTTTACCAAATTACCAGTTCTAAATGTTGCAGATAAATTGATGGGTTATCCCTGATTGGTAGTGGTAGAATAAACACTGGCAGAAAGTATAACAAATATGTAGAGTAAGCCATGCCTCTGCTACAAGCAGTTTTGTATATTTTGTATATTTACATGTGAGCAACTGAGAAAGGAAAATGACATTCATGAAAGAAATGCAAAGAGGGAGGAACAAAAAGAAATGTTATTACAAAGTACAATTCTTTGAACAATTTTGAGCCATTAAGAAACGCTTGGGGCTTTGGAGATGTGGTTCGCACACTTGGTTTTATTCTTGTGTCTCAATGACTTTTTATGTTTAAGTAATTTGACCTCCAAAAATCAATGCGTGCTTCTAGTAAAGACTACAGGGTCATCAGACACATAGGTGTTAAAAAAGCCATAGTCTTTCAAACCACCTTCATCAAGGATTTGCATATATCCAGAAAGATCATATTTCTAATTTGTAAAGTACTTAGGGATTTTTGGAGATGAAAGGCACCATTCAAATGTTAGCTATTACCATTGCAAGAGGCAATCTTTATTATCACAGTAGGGATAAGTGCTATAATTAGTGCCAGATAGTGTTGCTACTGTTATTCATCTATATTACTGACAGTTCTGAAGTTATCTTGTGGGAAAAAAGCAGAAATTATTTGAGAACTTATTCCTGATTCTGATCCCAAATTAGTTGAATGCATAATCCCTTAGAGGCATATATTTTTTTACCTGAAATATTACAGAAGTTACTGTTAGCATGAATGCCAGTATATTGGTCTTTATATGCAGAGGGGCACTGAATATGATATTGTACAATTTTATACTTTTACTTTCCTTTGAACTTCCCAGTTCAAGCTGTTACTAACTGATTCACAACTGTGTTTCTGATGTGCTGAGCAAGGTGTGGTTGATTTATGGAGCAGTCATTATTACTGCAGCATAATTGAAAGGTTTGAAAATATTTAAGATCATTTCACAAACTCAGTTCAGTTTTTCATCTCTTTTTTGAAACACTGGTGTATATGGCTTTTATATTTGTATATTAACTTGACATTGCAGTGTTTATTTCCCCGCACTTCACAATATACCATTTATCTTAATACCAGAAATTCTCACCATGCCCAAGGAAAATTTCACTTCTTCACTAAAGATCTGGAAAAAATGTTACTATTAGGTAGGCAGCCAGTAACAGAACTGCAGTAAAAGTAGTAAAAACTGGCAGCTTAAGGATTTACCATGTTTGTAGAGAGCATTCAGCACATTCAGAAAATATATTATGTAAAAAAAAGTCTGTTGACTCTTACATTTAATTATTTTTGTTAATACATAAGAATAAAATCCAGACGATGCCTTCCTATGTCTTGGCCCTATAGCACTAACAGCAGTTAAAATATTTCGGCAGCAGCTCAGCACCAGATATTTACAATCTGTAAGAAATGTCTGTTTATCATAGAATCATAGAATGGTCTGGGTTAGAAGGGATCTTAAAGATCATCTAGTTTCAAACCCCCCTGCTATGGGCATGGACACCTTTCACTAGACCAGGTTGCTCAGAGCTCCATCCAACATTTGCAGGGATGGGGATTCCATAACTTCTCTGGGCAACCTGTTCCAGTGCCTCACCACCCCCGCACTGAAGAATTTCTTCCTAATATCTAATTTAAACCTGCCTTCTTTGTGCCTGAAGCCATTGCCCCTTGTCCTGCATGTTCTTGTAAAAAGTCTCGCTCCATCCTTTAATGCTCACCTTTTATTTCTATACTTGAAGACATAACTAGCTTCCTAAACTGATATATAAAATTGCAAGGGGCATAGGTATACGAACAAAAATACTTGTGAGGAAATTGCTTATATTTCCTGAGGGTTCCCATACTTACATTTCTGAGCAACATGTGAATCAGTATTTGGCATAGCATGCACTGTACTGTAATGACAGCATAGATCCAAGCCAAAGGAAAATATCAAATGAATCTTTCCTATGACATATATGATTATTTCCTGTTTAACTCTTGACAAATCATTTAAACTTCTTTGATACTTGTCATACAGTATTTTAAGATAAAATTTATTTCAACGTTGTGAGAACTGAAAATACAAACCTGTGTGTGACTTGTTTCAGTGAAGTTTAAAAAACTTATACTTTATTGTTAATATGTTCAACATACCACATACTGATAGATACTTGGTATTGACGAAATGAATATTGACAATATTTATAAAAGCTGCAGAAGTTCTGTAAGTCCATCTTAATCTACTGAGCTGTTTTTGCAACATGAAGGATTATTGCTTTCAAACTATTATTTTGTCTACTTTGGCTTTCACTATGCCAGATTGTACAACTTCTCTGTTTTCTCATGAGATGTATTTTCCCACGTAAAGAAATCTTTACTGGCAAGGCCTTAGACCATATATCCATACACAATACCCTAGTTAATCATCACTCTAACACCTCTGTGACTAAAACAGAGACTTGCCATTTCTGGTTTAAAAGCGCTAATGGAAATTTACCTATAATTTTTAAACTTCTGTCATAGGTTAAGACATTCCTGGCTCTCTGAACTTTTAGGGTGATTGCGTGTTTTTGTACTTCTGCAGATTCCCTAGACAATTTACTTAACTTACAACTCTGTAGTCAGGTTATGACTTAATATCCAAATATCCTATCTGTTTTTCCAAATCATTTACTTCAACGTGACTCAGATGATATACACATACTGAAGGTAGGGGTCTTGCAGCACCAAAGAATTCTAGATAGATATGTTCCTGCCATGGTAGATGATACATATGTGTGTGCAGACCAAAACACATCAGAAATCCATCCATATTTCATTTTTGCTGTACAATAATTTTCAAAAAGCTCTGTTATCATACCTTACAAGTTCAGGTACCTCCTTCTGAGGCTTTTCTCTCCAATTGAAGCCACATTATTGCATGCCTTTCATACATATGTTATATTTATGCATGTCTCAGGAATTTCTAAATTTCAGTTAATTATGTAGTGAAAATAGCAAAATTGTAGCACATATATTTCCCAGATTGATTCTAAATTAAATTTCTGACCCTTTTCCTGGGCTTTTCAGGTGTCTTAATGTCTTTTGAGAGGGTTTGTAACTTCACAAAGTCATCAGTAGCAGCAAATTTCATTAATAATGTTACCACTTTGGTTCAAATTATTAATGAGGATACTTAATAAGAACAGGCATAAGATCCTGCACTATCCTGTTTTTAATAACATTAATATATTTAATACTTGGAAACTACTCTGCTTTTTTATGACATACTATATCTTTGGTATTAGACCTCTGCATTTCTGTTGTGCAGCAAGCAATCAACTTTGGTACTGCATATTTTGATTTGTGCTAACACCTCTATACACTAGTCTTACTAATATGCCTTATGTTTATTTATGTCATAATTCAAGCTGCCATTGCATCCTTACTTTTTGCAACAGATATTCATATGTTATTGCTTCTGTATCATGAGTGGAGATTAATTTTGAAATGATTTTTCTGCTGATTTGGTAAAATTATATTTTTGCAATGTGCTGTAAACATTTTCCTTCATAATGTATCCATTATAACAAAGGTTAAATCACTTTGCTATGAGGTGTATCTCATTTTTAACTCAATTTTATTACATGCACTGTTCTCTGTAACCCTGTAACACTTTAAAGTATCCAGTAAGTTCTGTAACAGCCAGTATAACTTCCATATCAACAGCCAAAGACAGCCTTTGCATTTAATGTTGCATCTTCAGTTTACATCAGAGCTCTGTGTGATGCTCAGAACATTTAAATATGCCTGATTTTGATTATTAGCATGAGAATAAACTGAAGCTCAAAGTGACTGATAGCAGCCCTGCAGAAAGAGACTTGAGGGTGATGGTTGGTGAAAAACTCAATGTGAGGTTGGCTGTGTGCACTCACAGCCCAGACAGCCAGCCCCATACTGGACTGCATCCAAAGGAGTGTGGCAGATATGATGAGGGAGATAATTCTCCCCCTCTACTCAGCTCTTGTGAGATGTCACCTGGACTATTGTTTACAGTTCTGGTGTCCCCAACATAAGGAAATGAAACTCTTGGAGCAATTCCAGAGAAGAACCACAAAGCTGATAAAGGGACTTCTCCTACAAAGACAGGCTGAAAAACCTGGAGCTGTTCAGCCTGGAAAAAAATAATGTTGTGTAAAGATCTCATAGCAACCTTCCAGTATCTGAAGGCGAGCTACAGGGAAGCTGTAGAGGGACTCTTCATTGGGAACTGTAGGGATAGGACAAGGAGTAATGGATACAAACTGAAAGATGGGAAATTTAGAGTAGATACTAGGAAGAACTTTTTTATTGTGAGAGTGGTGAGGCACTGGAACAGGGTGCCCAGGGAGGTCATGGGTGCTCCAACCCTGGTGATGTTCAAAGCCAGGTCAGATAAGGCCTTGAGCAACCTGGTCTAGTGGGAGATGTCCCTGCCCCTGACAGGGGGGATTGGAATTAGGTGATTTTTAAGGTCCATTCCAACTCTTTAACATTCTATGATACTGGGTTATTTGCCAAGACTCCTGTAGTGAGCTAGTAGTAAATCTGTTAAAATAACTGAGAAATCCTCCCAGACACAGATTGTATCTTCTGATCATAAAATCACTTAGATGCTTAATCTGTACAGCGTTACTCCAGCTATTAACTTCATCCAACCAAACATCTTGTCTGTATATGACACATTTACGTTTGTTATAATAGTATACTCTAACCATTCATTACGATGAGGATTTTTTTCATTTTACAAGTATTTCTTTTTGCAGTTATTATAAACACTTGCTCAGTCACAAAAAGTTCTCAGTACTTACCTGTGGAGGCTATGACTTTCCAGAAAGTACAACAACAGTTGACACGCTCTGTCTAGCCATGTGATTTGTACTGTAGCATTGGTGTGAGCAAAAAGAAAGAAAGGCCAAAGGAATACATTTACCTTTGTCATTCTGTGTAGCTGGTTTAAGCCACTTCTTGAAATAAGTTTATTCTCCCTCTGTATTAGTGATGCTGAGCACTAGCTATACATGAAGTCGTGCTTGCACGATGCAGCGAAAGTCACAGGATTCCTTTTATTCTTGAGTTGCTGGACTCATCATCTCGTTCAAAAAGGCTCAGAAACAGGTAAAAATAGTGATTCTGCGTCACAGAGATGATGAGGAAATGTTTCCAAAAGTGGCTAGCAACCATGACTGCATGCAGTGCAACGATCTCTACCTATCTACCAGCTCTGCCAGCTCACCCAACATGGGTGTCAGGATCAATGGTTGTCTACTGTTAGGATCTGATCTGCAATTCTCTGCCATTTTAGGAATTGGCAATTGATTTCTGCCTTGCCAGAACTACAGAGTCCAATCAGCTATTCAGTTGAAGGGTTTCATGCTGCTGGCTATTTACTTGCAGAGTGCTGAGACATTTGGATCTGACTGTGAGAATACATCTCTCCGTTAATGCTCCAAAGAGTGTAACTGTCACACACTGCAAATTCAGAATACCCATGTAGGCTGTGAGACTACCTTGGCATGAGTATAGCACAGGTTTACTTGTCCATGCTACAGAACAGAGTTAAACATTTTGTTGCTATTTTGTTAGCAACAAAATGTGAAAAACTGTAATGATGACAAAGTGAAAATGTGTTTAAGTAGCACCATTAGACTCATACTTATTACATCTGGCTCAAAATCTATCAATAACTATCTATCTTTGAAATTATAAGGCTATTTAGTGTTATATGATTACAGAGTTCAGCATTAGTTTTACTAAGGAACTAGACAGCATTTTTCTTAATGAGTGTGAAATACCTGAAACATCTCTGCTTATCAGAGATTCAAAAAAATAATAACTCTTAAAGAATCAATACACTACACTTAAGAAACCTTCAGCTCACATGCAACAAAATCCATATGGAAGTATTTATTAGGCATAAGACTGATTGCATATTCCCATGCCTTATTATAGCATTAATGTTAAAAGTAATCAGTTTAACTTCTACCTACTGAATATACATTAAGCTGTTCTATGTGGCAAATACAGAAAACAGTGTAACAACTGGGTGATTCAGTAGAAATTTCATCTTAAAACTCAAACAAAATCAGAATAACTAAAAAAAGTTGTATTATAGAATAGGACGCGGCACTTGTGACAAAAAGAGGCCTTAAACATTTCTGTGTTCCAATAGGAAAGATTTTCTTCCTTATTACTCCTTGGCAACCAATACAAAACTCAGTTAAGTCCCCATCATTTCCTCATCACAAAAGTGGAAATTATTAAGTACGTTTTCTTCATAATCCTGAATCTTGACCTTTAGAAAATAAAAACAAGAAACAACTTTCAAACTCAAGATCTGTCTGATTTCAAAACATCCTAAGCCTGTTTCTAAAGCAACTCAAAACAGATAAAAATATCAAAACATGTCATGTAACACTTTAAAGATTGTTTGAAAGGGCAACTATTCCTCCCTCTGCCCTTCTGCATGGGAACCACTAGCACTGTCAAAGTTTTTGTTCTTTTCAAGATCAAGGATTTGCTTTCTCTGAGATTTTCAAATATTTTTGTGACATGATTGCACAGTGAATCTCCCAGTTTCTTCTAGGGTTGTTTTGTTAATGTGTGCTGCAAGTTCCATTTCATGGCTGATTGGGATAAGTGAATACCACCCTTCTGAGAGGCTTTAGGAACATCCCACAAACTGAGTGGCAGATGGGAAAACAGCTTTTGGCAGCACTGGCTTTCTAATTACTGCAAGAAGAACCCAGCATCATGCCTCCACCCCAAGCAGCTGTACTTTAATTTGCAATGGAAAAAATCCAATCAGATCTGTCTTTTCCCTCTCTTCACTTAATCCTGTCTTGTTTTATTTTTTAATGTGATCATGTTATTTATTTGGTTTAATATTTTAAACTAAGTCTCTGGGGTTTTTTTCTGAGAACTGACTGCCAAGAATTTCCCCATGATGGGATTACTTAGAGATTAGCCACAGCCAAGAACTTTCCTTAAGTATGATAGGATTATTTAGGGAACAAACTGTTGTCATGTTCCATCATCACAAACTGGGATTCCAGGGGCAGACCAAACTGTCCAAGCTGTGAAGTCACAAGTGTTCCAAGGAAGACTCAAAGTGAGGGCAACAAGTAAGAAACTGATATTTCAGGTTAGTCAAAATGTAAAAGTATCTACTGCCTAGGCAGAAAGTATCTGATTCCCTGATAATACATTCTCTGATGTATTATTTCAGAGCTAAGTTCAGATGTAATGTACATATAAAAGGAATCAAAAGGCTTGCTGATGATTTCTTTCCCCAGTTCTAGCAACCACCAGAGTTCCCACTATCTTGATTTCTTTTAGAGATATCATGCAATCTGACCGCAGTTATGCTCACAGTGTCCCACACATCCCAGAATAATACCTGCAAAAAAAAAATTAGTCTTACCATTTTTATATTAACCATGTGTACTACCTTCTTATCTTGGTTCTGGCCAGGATGCAGTTAATTTTTGCAATAGACAGGAGGAGGCATGGCCAGGACACAGAGGTTATTCTATACCACCTTACATCATAACCAGTGGTGCAGGGAAGGGAGTTCCTTCTAGTTAAGTAAGCATGGCAGAGGGAGTAGTCAGGTGGCCCAAAGTTCTGAGCCAGAGGGAAGGTGGGAGTAATGTGATGAAGGGAGTGGCCTGGTATTGTCTATTGTTGTGTATACACAAATTTATTTTTTTTTCCCCAAAGCATGGAACTGCAATACTTTTAAGACAGTACAGAAAGCAGATAGAAAACCCTCACTACTCAATATAAATCTACTGGCTTCCATTCTTTCCTAGCCCTTTCATCAAACTGATTTCTATTAAAATACAATATTTCATCAAAAACAGTTTATCTATATCATTTTTTTACTCAGGAGGACAACAACAACTTTCAGTGTTTAAGATATTAATTTACGTAGGGCTTGAATATCTTCTGTTAATGCAATACTCAAGTAGTTCTGAAAGAAAGGTTCACCCATTCTGACCTACGAATTAAACAGACCTATACAAGCACTGGTTAGAAGATAGTGAGTATTTCGTACTAATACTCTAATAAGCCATTTATATTAACAGAACAAATCATTTTCAGGGCTTGCATCTTAAAATCAAAGTGTTGGTTTTTTTTTAATTTTAGACTAGAGATAGAGATTTTATTTAAACTTGTCATTAGTTTTAGACCAATTCATCCACTGTTATTGACACATTTTACAAAATGGAAACTGACTTAATGAAAGATAAAGCCAGAACACAATTAACATCTACAACAAAGCTAAAATGTGAAGTCCTGAAATACAGACTCAAGCATAGGCTAAAAGCAGATTTAAAGCGTCCAAACAAATCTTGCACCAAGTCACAGCTCATGGGCTAATTTCAAGTCAATACAAACAATAAGAGTGCTTACTTTTCACCACCATCCCTAAATTCATATACGTTCTTCTCTACATGAGATAAATTACTAAGAGAATTGGCTGAGAAGCAGGTTTATATTTTTTTTTCAGGAGATAAATGTGTTTACTAATGGAGACAATCATAAAAATCACAAGGAAACATATTTTAAGTAACTGGAAATTAAGACAACTCCCATTCTGTCATAAACAGAATTTTACTGTATCAGAAACAATTAGAAAATTATTTTGTCTAAAATTAATTCCATTTCATAAAGCATTTGATTCTTGTCAATAACATTGCCTCTGTTGTTAAAGCATAACTAAAAGTAATGTATTTGTAAAGCACATTCTAACAAGAAAGTATAAAAAATTACTGTTATATACTGTACCATTACACCCTTCCAGGTATGAGAAATTACTAATACCGCATTATACTTGGTTTTAAACTTTTGCTTGATGAACTTTCAGTGTCAAAATACATCCCATGGCAATGATCTGCCTGCATGAGGCAGCAATTTTCCTCTGTTTCCTGCTCCGACTTCATATTTTGCATTATTTGAAATGAAATATATATAGTATATAGAGGGAAAAAAAGTTAAATATTAAAGAAAATAAACAGTCTGTTTTAGCTTTGGCTCTTATATGGTCTAGACATAAAAATTTACAGAGCCCGAATCTAAGATTCATGAATGATGGAGTAATATTTTCCTGAGAGCATACAAAACATACTGTTCCATTCTCATGACATTGACCACTCAACCCTGGTGAGGAAAAGGCAAAAGTATATTGGTGTATATCTGTTTTATATAGGAATATAAAATATACAACTTACATCAGTTCTGCACAATCTTTCATGAGGTATCACTCCACCACTCATTCAGCATATGTCATGTTAGATGCAGTACCTAAGGTGTTTTAACTGTATAATAGGTGAAAAGTGCATTTACAGAGACAGTACTATCTCATGAGTCTGACTCAAAGAGTCTTATACTGCCCTCCTAGAAAGCTAAAATTAACCAGCATTATACAGGATCAGGTACAACCATGCGTCTAGGAACATACAACATAATAAATGTCAGCATCTAAGGTACCTGAAATTCATATTTGAAAAGCATTGATTTACACAGAATTGTGAATCACATAGGTTTGCAACTGGCAATTACTGACTGTTATGTCTCCCTATGTGCCACAGATATCTATCACAAAGCCTGATAAGACACTAGGAAGACTAAGGAAAACAGTGATGTTGAATCCACAAATGATACTGTGGACCACAGATAGCTATACTAAAAAACTCAGAACAGAGGAATAGTCTAAACCAAGTATTACCCACACTACAGTAATTCTAATTTTGCACAGCAGTAACCATGGTTTAAGCTCAAGGGGAAGACTCACTGACCTCTAAAACAGCATGTTTGTGTGAGTGTATTTGGACTTGCCTCAAGACCAGCATGTGATCCCTGTACGAAGTCACCAAGTCAAAGGGCAATTGAAACTGTCACACAGCAAGACCTAATATCATAAATATGAAATGCTACATGGAATTTCAAAGTTACAGGTCATTTGACACCTTAAGAAAAACAAAAACCAGCCAAACAAAAAAGGTAAACCTGAGTACTGGCTGAGATCATTAATCATATCCACATCACTGGAAAGACATTTTCAGATAAACCTAAGATTGCCCTTTCCTGCAGGATGTGAGCAAATTATCACAGCCACAATGAAGCAAAAGATCCTCAATTAGGAAAAAACTAGCTGAAACAAGTTTTGAAGCATTACCTGTAGAAGTATCAATTAAAATATTCACTCTTCCCCCATACTTCCTTGACTGGCACATAGGAATATGCACGCTCCAAGACATCTGTGACAATACTGATGCATAAAAAAGGCCAATTTTAAAAGGAGGACATCCATGCATGGCATTTTCAACAGACAAAAGCCTCAAAAAATTCTGAATTTTGCCAGTTGGAAAAAAAGAAATAATTGTATTGTTTGGAGCTTTCTCTTTTCTAATTTTTGTTTCCAGTGTTATCAACTAGAACTTAACTCATTGCTTTACTATGGTTATACCTTTTCAGTAATTAAGTCCGTCATTATGAGTGGTCTCAGATAAATCAGACAGATATAAAATGTAGGGGTTTGTAAGTTTCAATGTATCTATCTTTTGGTATGCAAGTCAGTTTAGATTTAGAATACCTTGACAGAAATATGGTATGAATAGATTCTGGAGTTCCATGAATGCCATAGAATTGTATTAGCCATAAAACAAAAATGGTTGTCAATTGCCTGTGTCACAGCACAGAGATGTGGACAGACATTGCATATATGTAGGGAGGATGAGAGGAAAAAACAGTACTTTTTTTATTCTGACAAGAGACCAAGGCCCTCCTGTCCCTTCCTAAGAAAGATGAACGATGATAGAAAGGGACAGAGAGTACAGAATTATTTTTTTAAGTGTGTGGGCAGGAAAAAGGAAAAGTTACAAGGAATAAGGGAAACTTTGTAACTCAACATAAGATGCCTTCCAGGGGGATGCTTGCAAAAACATGAAAATATTATTTATTCAGTAATGTGTTCCTGGTGATTTCAAAGTTTCCATTGGCCTCTTAGTAGGCCACATTAAGTCTTTGATGACCAAAGGTATTAATTTGTGAATAATGCTTTGTTATCTATTTCTTGATTCAAATCTCTACTTTGTAATGTTGCTCTAGTTAGGAAACATTTGCGGCAAGGAAAGAATAGCTGACAATAACTTTAGATTGAATATAAGCCAATGTCATAAAAATAAATTAGTCAAGTCAAACTGTAGTAAATCTTTAGAAAATCTAGCAACTACTTTGAAGTTATTACATGTTAGAAGAGGAAAGTATTTAAGATATTAAATGTATATCTGAAAGTGTCTATAATACCAAATAATTTGAATTGCATACTATATATTAATAGTCAGAATAAGAAAAAAGAAAAAACTCTAAAATCAGCCTTACAGAAATATTCTTTACTAAGCACAGCACCCTTAACTTCAAATTATCTCAGCTAATATTTCCTATATATTACCTATATAATCTTAAATGCAATATTTGTAAATTTATGCACCCATCTATCAGCTTTAATTATCAAATCTCAGACTGTTTTATAGGAATTTGATCTATACTCTGAGCCATCCTTGATGACTAAGACCCATAGAGAATTCTCCTTTCTACCCTTTTTTTTCACAGCATGAAACTGCTGGTTTTATTACAAATTGTGCAGTAATTAAGGACTGTATGGAAAGCCAAACAAATACCACTGCCATCTTTACAAAATCATTCCTGTGAACCAGTTCTTTGGCTTCAGAATTTGTAGATCCTTTATATACATGCTGGTGCAAAGTTTATCTCTAAAAAGATTATAGGTATCTATATACATAAGCATATAATACATATATGAAAGTTGTATCTTATTAATCAACTTCTAAAAGTAAGATTAGCCTTTAAAATAGTAATATGGGTACCTCTGGTTTCAATATTATTGAGAAATCATCTTTTTTTCATCTGGTACTGGAAAATATGGGAGCTTTAGTGTACAAATCTACAAGTAGGTATCAAAAATATGTTCTCTTGAAACATACCTCGTTGTGATTAGGCTAAAAAAACCCAACCAATAGTAGTGTAAGACCTTTTCCTGCTCAATCTCTATGAATATGATTATTCGGCATTTTCATGATGCTATGACTTCACTCATTTGCTAAAGGAAAGAATGAGTGGTTTTGATGAGAAATGTTTGACCAACATTTGGTGAAGCAACTCAGTCTTATTTTGCACAGGTATGCAAAGGTCCTTGGTGAATATTATTTATATACAAGCAGCAATACAATAATTTCTTGAAAAGGGTGTTCTTTATTATTGTCCAAGATTTGTAAATGACAGTTTGTTGTAGTGACATCCTAGTGGCTGCTTTGGTGAAGTTTTCTCTAGAGGCTGATGTAACATGAGGTCGCTCAATGAATATAAATTTTTCCCTTTTTATCAAGTGAGAAAATCAATTCCTCCATCTGTAAATTGCAGCACATCTGTGCTGCAGCTGTTTATTACACCACAATATATATTGAAATTTAGTGTCAAATATGATGACAGAAGTAGTTTCAAGTGAAATTAAAGAGATGAAGAAACACTACTTAGAACTAGCTTTCTACTTTCCCAATACATACTGGTATGTACTATTCATGAAAATGCAGCAAATCACAGCCTCTGGCTGTTCATTGGGTGATGTTGTTACTGACCACTTGTCATTTATACAGTTAATGTTCACTGAGAAAGCAGATCACTATATTTACCAAAATAACCTCCTTTGTATTTTCCTGACAGCTCTTGACTACACTCCATTCTTTAGGTTTATACCACTTTTTCTAATTTGAATACAGTCAAATAGTCCTATGTAAAATGCTAAGGAGACTGATGATTGATTGAAACTTTATACTCTTTGAAAATTAGCTCACTTATAATGAAGCAGACTGTGCAATTTGAAACAAAAGAATTTCCAAATGTAGTTATGATTAATTTGGGGAGGTAATAGGAACTATATCAGTTTTTTATTGCGCTATCCTCTTGCTATTTTCTTTGTCTCTGATGAATTCCTACAATAATACTTACTCCTACAATATTTATTTTAGGTATGACTAAAAACGCTGTCCAAAGTCAAAAAAGATCTATTTAGAATTAGAAAATGGACTGAGACTGTAGGAAAGAAAGGCTAGATATACTATACTAATATTAGATATACTAATTATAAGTCTACAGGGCTTTAAGATTTACCTATCTCAAGATGAATGGTTCGATAGGTGAAACCTTTTGTTGTTGTTGTCATCTTTAAACACAAAATATGATCAACACAAAATATGATCAAGATCATGACTGATATTAACCACATTTGATGCCTGCCTGATACCTATTTCACAGGCATTTACCTTTAGGGGTGACAGTAGTGGAAAGAAGTTTTCCATTTACATTTGTCTTTGTAATAGTCATTAAGCTGACATTGTTTCTGCTTCCTATTTCTTGCTGCTATATGACTGCAAATAATAAATATTAAATCTGGTCTCTTTTCTTAGAAGAATAAGTTGCTAAGCAGCCGGAAACCTTTTGCTATTTAGCTTTTAAAATACATCAAATTTAAGAGGAAAAAACAATAAAGGATTTTGGCACTTCTTAGGCCGCAAGGACTGGCTATCAAAGCCAATGCATTGCAATATATTCTGGAGCATGTGCACTTATGAATAGCATTGTTGGAGATGGTATGATTCATAGTACAATATTAATACTAGTTGACATTTCAGTTTGAATGATTAATTTTATTATAAGGGAAAGATACAAATGGAAATAAGAACAAAGATAATGTATCTCTGGGTTTCAGGGTTTTTTAGTTGCTTGCCATTGTTTTTGATTTCAGTGTGCTTAGAACTATTATATTTTAGAAGAACAAATAGATGCAAGATTATCTTGCAAGAGGGTTTTTATCACATTGTGTTTCCAGTTCAGTTCCCAGTCCAGATAGCTGAGTCATGAATACAACTCCAATGAAACAACACAACCCAGGACTTTATAGTTGTTACCAAGCAAAACATGGAAGACTGCACAAGAATGAAGAAAAGTGAGAGATATTGCTTATGCTAGCTAATCTGACAATAGAATCACAAAGCAGAAAACAATGTTCACAGATCCTCTAAATCATTCACTGGTGGAATAATCAGTGTGCTTATGTCATTATTCCTAAGGGCTCTTCTAACCTGTTCTTGATACCATTTGATGAGGAAGACTCCATAATTTCTCCAGACCGTTTATTGCAGGTATTGTTTTCCTCAGAGTCACAAAAAAAAAAAAAAAATCCTCTATCTTGAAATACTGGCTACATTTTAAGAGCAGATTATTCTGTTCTCTACAACATTGCCTGATCACAATATCTTCACTCTTTTTTTTCTTTCAGAGTATCTTAGGACCTGTACTTTACATGAGATCTTATTTTCTAGATCTTTGCTTATTTTTATTACAATCTCCTTGATAAGAATACAGGTGTATCTTTGTACATTGATTAACATTTTCTTTCTCACAGTCCCTCATTGATGCAAATCATTGGCATTATACTCCCTTTCCCAATTTACCTATAGCTTTCCCCAGGAAGAGCTTAAAAGTTCATTAAGCAACCTATGATAGCATCATTTATGATATAAGACTAGTAAATCTAGAAAATCCCTCAAAAGAATTCCAATCAATGTTATTCTATTTTAAAAGTAAATGTTGAAAACTGCTATCTTAATATTGCATATAAGAAATGAAAGTATGTTTCTTTCAGACAAAATCAATATTTAGAGGTTCTAATTGGACTAAATATACTACTAAAAGCTAATTGTTTTGTAAAATGAAGATTAGGAGATAAGAAAGGTGAACAAGATAGTAGAAAAAAGATTGACACAAAACATACAGAGGAAAACAGAATTGTGTGATAATAAACCTGGAACTAGTTCTGTAACAGGGTTTGACAAGTGCCTTCACCTTCCTCTAAATCTTTGCTAAAAGTCAACTTGATCAAACCCCCAAATTTGCTAAATCAGTGGTTTCTAATTACAACAAGATGATGAGGCTTTCAGACGCTATTTTGATTGGATGTTAATTTTTGCTTGGCACCTAATAGACATGGGATAAAGATAAATCATTACATGCAGAGCAATTCCCTACCTTTCCTAAGAAAGGGTTTCTGATTTCAAATAATGCTCTACCTCATTTTATTATATTGTCTTGGTTTAAGACAAATATTGGGTCAGGAACTCCATTAAAATAAATTCCTTCCCCTTTAAACAGCCACCAATACAGAGAGAGAAAAAGCTAGGACCTTACTGACAAGGAAAGAACAGCAACCACAAAGATACAAAGGAAATTATTCAGTCCTAGTATCTCCTAATACTAAAGTAGCACTTATTTTGTATAGGGCTTTTTCACAAAAAATATTACAGCTGTGTACTTCAAGCATCTTCAACAAACAGAAAAGGAAAACACTTTTGGACTCTATGTGTAGAGGGGTTTTTAACCACTTTGATCTAAAATTTGTAGAATTATATTAGTATGTAAAATTTATCAAATTAGGACATGATCTATTGTCATAACATGAAGCAGATACTATGCCGCAATCTTGCCGAGGGATAAAGGAAGACACACACTCTTAGAAGGGCACGAGGAGAATGGCATTTATTAAAATGGAGGATGGCTTTTTATAGGGTCCAGGGAGAAGGTACTAGAAGGGAAGGCGAACCTGGGCGTGAACTAACCTATTAGGGTAAAGGTAGGGTGGAGCATGACCAAACTAGGAGAACTGGGGAGGAGATAACCTTGTAAGGTGATGCTGCAGTGCAGCAAACATCAACCAACCGGTGAAAAGGATACAATGAAACAATCAAGAACTGGGGTACAACTGAGGAGAACAATACAATAATATAAAACAAATTATGACAACTGCGAGAACTATAACAGTCCATAAAAGACATGTGTTCATTAATCCATGCTCCTTCACACCTTGGCATCACAATATTTGTTGATATGATTGGCTTTCCATTGATGGTAACTATTCACCCCAACAATACTATATAGACATAATTATCTACTACAGTTAGAGATGTCTTCAACATTTCTTCGAGGCATTGTAAAGAGAGTCACAGGTTATCTTCTCCCCTTCAACTAAATTGAAGAGAAATTCCTGCCTATTTATTTGCCACCCATGCTCCACCAATTTGCAGATTTAAATCCCTAATTTTCTGAACATTTATATCCCATAGATAAAACTACATTGGTAGCAAACTCTAGAATCATACAGGACTATATAAAAATATTGATACATACAGGAAACTGTTTCAGATGAGGTGCTTAGACCTTCTTCTACCTCTACATGCATTTTGTAATTACTTTTAAAGTTCCCCCTCAATGTGTAACTATGAAATCAAAAAGTTTACTTCTCATTTGGGGTGGATATCATTGCAAGAAAACAAAGTTATCACTGTTCACCTCCCTGAAAGTTCTGGGTAAACAGTTATGCATGTCACAACTTGGTTTGTGAATATGAAAATCTTGAAATAAAAGAAGTATTACCTACAGAAGCTGAGGAAAAGAAACTGTGAACTGCAATGTAATGGTTGTTTTAACATTCAACTGCATGACTAGTGTATTTAAACCGAAGTTACTCCAAACAGAATAGAAAGAAATAAGATTTTGAGTCTGTTTCTATAAACTGATGAGTGTTCACAAGTAAAAGGTTTATTTTATCTACATCATTATTTTCTTTACTGTGAGATGTACATCTGTGCAGTTTTGCAAAGAATTTCTTACAATTGCGTACTTTGGAAGTTATCTTAGCAGATACCTAGTAGGTGATTCAAGCATATGCTAATGCAATTCTTGTGGGTTTAAGAGATTCTTCAGAATTAGCCTAGTGCCTTACTGCAGTTGTTTAGGATTCTAATTACACATTAGATAATGAAGGGGCTTAAATTTCATGACACTTAATTTTAGATATTTCTTTTCTTTGGAAATAGACACACACTTTTGCCCATATCCTTACGCATGAATACTCAAGGATATGAAAATCTAGAAAGGGGGAGCTGGCTTCAACACTCAGTAGAAGTTAAGTGTGACTGAAACACTGTCTCTGGATGAGAAGAGAAAGAACTGCATAGAAGCAGAGACTATTTCAATCTGGCCTGACCTATGCATATGACTTTGGAGGGAAAAAAAACTTCCAACCAACCCATCAAGAAACCACTAAAAAAACAAGCAAACAAAAAAACAAACAAAAAAACCTCAAATAAAAAAGAACCCTGGGAATGGATTTTGGGACAAAATGCTGACATTTTGGTGCTGTAAGCCAAGGGAACTATTCATGACTTTCTGATTCCTCTTCTGCTAAATAGCACTTGAATCCAAGTACCCAGCTGTGAACTATTCTCTGAATTTGAAAGGTCAAGAACATCCCATGATAACTATCTCAGTCTAAGATTAGTTAAAGACTATTTCATAACAGAGATTCACTGGACTTCATTATAAGCACTCATTAAAGTATGGACAGTAGTTCTGTTATGCAAAGTATAATGAGAAGAAACTTAAATAGGAAAAACATATGAGGTGAAGGATCACTCTGGGAGACTACAAACATAGGAGAAATGAAAGCACAGGCTTTCATTGAAAGGCTCAATATTAGGAATACTTTGCTATCAGATAGCACGCAATCTGCTGGGGTCAGATAAACATGTCAGCCTAGACTGAAAATAGAGCCATGGATGGCCAGAGCTTGGACTGATGGATGAAGTTTAAGAAATCTTTATGCAGTTTAAGAAATCTTTTCTATCCAAGCTAGAATGTTCCATCAGTGCCCATCTTCATATACTTAAGTGAGACACCAGTGACAGGGGCATTACTAATGCAATTGAATACAGTGGTACAGCTCACCTTTGATCTAAATAAATGGAATGAAACTGCAAATTATAGGGTCTTTTTGTATCAAAGGTAACAAATGTAATCAAGGACTGTTTTTTTCCTGTAAGCTAGTTGATTAAATTTCAGTACAGATACATATCTGCCAAAAAAAATTGTGTCACAAACTGTTCAATTTGCTTGCTACAACACTCATGTAAAATATTTAATGTTCATGATCAATAATGATAAATAAATTTCCTCTGAAAACAATTTTTGCAGTGTCCTAATGACTGAATTTAAATGGTAAATTGGTTTCTACTGAAAAGACAAAATTTTATGTTTGAAATACTTGCTTGGTATTTTACTTTATTTGGTTGAAACATACATATTTAACACTATGTGAACACATAGCTGAATTATATCTGACAAACCACTCTGGTTCTACAGATAACTCAATATGAAAGAAGTTGATGGGTTGCAGTGTACTTTGGCAGCAATGGTGGCATACAAAATCCATTGGCAGTGTTTCTGTGAAATGGCCTTTCAGTGTTTTCATCAGAGACCACATTCTCAGCACTCACGGCATTGTGATGCTGGTAGCTGTTTTCCATTCTTTTCCTCTCTGACACAAACAAACTGGTATGTCACAAATGCCTGAAATTAGATGAAGGGATTACAAAATGAAGAAGAGGAAAATCAGAAGAATATGCATATACTTTAATTATATGCATTAATAGCTGAGCTACTAGGTGCTAGAAAAAATTTCTACCCAATACTTTATTATAGAATAATCAAATCTCAGCTCACTTCTTACATGATATCACTAATGTCCATGGAATGAGTGAAGTAAGGCCACTGATGTTTTTATACTTTGCTTTGTTTTATTGGAAGTACTTCAGTAACGAACATTTTCAATTACAATACTTATGAAAAGCAGAGCTTCCTACACAGATATTAAAACATACATTTAAAGAAAGAGTGAACAAAATGCTAACAAATGCCAAAAGATTAACTGAAGCAAGTATCCATGTAGCCTATCAAAAATAAATCGCATAATTTCTTAAATAGACATTTTAAATGGAATACAAAACACTAGAGTAGATGATATAAAACCTTATGTTTACAATGGATCTTGGAGAATGAAAAGTATTGATTTGTGTAATATCTTCTTTCATATTACCAAAGCATCTCAGTATTTCTGCTACAATGACATACTGTGAGTAGTAAAACAGTTTTACTTACTTTGCCATTAGGATTTAGACCTAACCTCTCAATTATCACAACAGCCATTCACAAAGTCACAAAGTCCATAAGTTATTTGCACAAGCTCAGGAGGGCAATGAAATAAAATAAAGGATAATTTTTTTCAATGGTAAGTTTTTGCTTTTTAAATTCCCATGTAGCTAGCAAAGTGACTAGTTTTAAAATAATTGACCAAATGCAACATCATTCTACATGTTGCTTTTATTCTGAAAAAATGCATTGATTTGATTTTTCAAGTCATAGTATTTTTAGGAAGTTCTAACAGAGCAGAACATTTGACTAGATAATTTTGTATACAATTTCTCCACATACTGAATATTCATTCAGTTCTGGTATGTCTTCTTAAAAACATTATTGTAAAATCAAAGATGAAAGAGGATAATAAGAATAACTGGTAGAAAAGAGCTACCATACAAGGAATGACTAAATAAAACCTTTCCATTTGGAAAAGAGACAGCTGAAACAGGTTATGTCCTAAGCATCTACAAATCATAAAAAGGAAACAGAAAATTAAGGCAGCAGTGCAGGAACTAGAGGGCTTGTCAGGAACTTGTCAGGGAACAGTACTACTGACAAGAAAGGAAAGTGCTTTCTTGTGTGATACATATTAATCTGTGGAACTCATTGCCTAGGTTCCTAGGTTCCAGAAACCTATGTGAGCTGAAGATGGGATCAGCGGAATTTACTGAGGATGGTCTCACTAGGTCTTAAAAATAGTGCAGATTCAACTTCTGCAAAAATGCCTCAGAACAATTCCATAAAAATTAACCCCTGTAAACTGTCCAGATATACAAGGATAATGATCTTTCCACGTAGGTACTGATATAACACACTTTTCAAAGTATTTCCATAGCTAAAGAGTCAGCCTAATCACTATGGCATTTCTTTGGTTCCCTGGCACATGAAGTAAGAGGATTGTTTGTTTTGTCATGTGAAGCTTATTGCTTGGTAGTAGTTCAGATTTACTCTATAGAGTATCTGGAAATTTAGCAACCTCATAATCTCTTCAGGTTTTTCAAGTTTATACATTTTTTTTTCTAGCGGTCATATAAATAGAATCTTAATGACCCCAGCTGTGTTTCAGTCTATGGTTTTGTTGAATATTTCTCAGATGAAAATCAAGTAACATCTATAAATACATTTCTAAATGTTAACCAGTGTAAATATCATTAAAAATATACTTCAGATGCAAAATAGGTTAGATTAAATACGGTGTATAAACATCAGAATCTACTGATCAGAAGATTCACATAATCTTCTGATCAGAAGGGGATTTCAAAATGCTCATTTACAATATGCCTGTAGTTAAAATTAACCCAGCATCGTCATCCTGAAAATCTAGTGTGCATATTGGTTTTCTTTAATACATTCATTTTGATGTGACACTTAAAGTAGGATAGTATCATACAGGGATTCTGGCTTCACCATAATAAAATCCTTAATGAATTCAGAGGATGTCTCAGTTGGTTTAACTGCCATTTTAGTGCCTTTTTTTTGGTCGTACTTACATCTTCTGTAACATATTTTTCCCCAATGTATCTAAATTTTTGCAGCCCCACTGTAGTACTTCCACTTGTATCATGTAGAAGCAGAAATGTTCCGTGTCAACTTGTTAACAGCCTTCATATCTGGAGGCTATTGTCATATACATGTTCCTAAAATACTCAAGAGTTTGTTGCTTAGCTAAGGATAGAAAAATAACTCGTATAATGTTTCTATTTTCTTCAAATAAAACTGAATTAACTAAGCAAACAGCAGGGTTGAGGGGAAAATATGATTTAAATGTGCTGATTCTATCCTTTCCTCATTTTTTGTTAAGACTGTAAAATATACAGGGTTCCTTGGGGCAAGAGCCACATTTCTCTTTATTCTGTGAAATGCTTAGCCCAGAAGGAACCTCAAAAAAAATTTACAAGTTACAATTCTTCTCAAGCATTTCCTTCATTGTGTTTATACTGAAATTTTAAGAATATTTAATTCTCTCGGAGGTTTTCAGTAATTCATATAGTAAAACAGATGCATGTAAGTACAGTGAGTGCCTGGGAGGGGCCCTTGAACCCATGTTTAAAAAAAAAAAAAGTGACTTGAAGTTTCAGAAACCATATATTTCTGAGTATGGTTACACAACCATACAACATTAATGCAGAAACAAATTTAAATATTAAGCAAATGAAAACACACTCTTAGGATGGCAGACAAAAAGACTGTAAAATCAGTTCCTATGGAATGTTAACAGGGAGCTGTTGTGTTGCAGGAGCCTGCCCTTATTGAGACAGGAATGAAAGCTACACTGTGGACCCTGGGTAAGGTGGACCCTGGGTAAGGTCTGCAAAACATCTCTGTCTGAGTCCTTACTTTTGCAAGTACTGATGGGATGTGTTGTCCTCTATTTGCATAAGAATCAAATGATGTTAGAGGTTTGGATATTCACAATTTCTCTTGACAATAATCTTGCATAAACTTGTGGAACTCAAGCAATGTGGAATGTGGCAGATTTTTTTACAATCACTTTTCTTGGAGAACTGGAATGATTCATCTCCTAATTCTGACATAGCCTTCTCTAACAACCTCAGCTGACTTCTTATGTATCAATATTATTCACACAGTCAGTTGTTCTATTGATCTTTTGCAAAATGTGGTGTCAGTTTTAGAAGTCCAGCAGAGGAAAAAAATTTTCGTCTGCGCTTTTTATCCTCTTTCAAAGGTAACAACACTCACATTACAGGAATCTTTAAAAATAACTCTCAAATATGTAAGTTCTTTCTATATTTGGTTACAATGCTTGAGGGTACATTTTACATGTTTCATAAACTTGGCCTGTCCTGTCAACACTGTTGGTTGCCTCATGCTTCAGAGCTATACAAGCATGCTGTGGAAATAGCTGCATCTGCTTCCTTAAACCTTGAGGTGGCAGACAGACAGCAATTATATCATTCAGGCAGAAGAAATGAAGAATCCAGTAGCATTTGGTGGGGTTTTTTTGTTTTGTATTTTTTTTGTTGTTTGTTTGGTTTGTTTTTTTGGGGGGGGTTTGTTGTTGTTTTTTTATCATTTTGAAGCAAATAAAAGGAAAAAGTGGTCAAAAAATACTCAGTTTTACACTTTGTGAAAAAAAAAAAGAAATCCCTAAGCAATAATATTAATTGAATAGCCTGCTTTTATTCCTTGTGTTGTCCACATCTGCAGTGGAAAAATATTAAATGAGTAGAATTTTTGCCCTTGGCAACTAATTTTTGTAATTTTATACTTGAAATGGTTCTTATAAACAGAATATAGATGCATAACAATTTACTCACAGTCCCTAGGAAATTAAGTCATGTTCTGTTTTAGTCTCTGTGTCATTGTGAAAGAAGCTTATTTTGGGCATCTTCTACTTCCTAGTCCCATAAATATCTTCAAATCAGAGAAGTACGTTTAACTTCAATTCAGTAGGAACTAAAATATAAGAACCTTTCCAAGACTGTATTTGGTTTATGTGACAAGGTTTTCTAGCAAGGGTTCAGGAGGGCTGCAGGGGTGGCTTAAGTGCTGTCCCTGTGTCAGAGACAGTTCCCCCATTTACATCCTCAAAGTGGAGCCTATCAGCAATGCTGGTGCACCTCTGTGATAACATATTTAACAAGGGGTGAAAGATGCTGCTCAGCAGCTGTGAGAGAAAGGAGTGAAAAACATATGATAGAAATGATCCTGCAGACCTCAAGTCGTTGAAGAAGAAGGAGGAGGTGCTTCTGCTGGAGCAGAGATTCTCTTGCAGCATGTGGAGAAGATCATGGTGTGGCAGGCAGGCTGTGCTTCTGTAGCCCATGGAGGTCCACAGTGGTGCAGATAAGCACACTGCAGTCCATGGATGCCACACTGCAGCAGGTGAACATGGCCTGAATGAAGCTGCAGCCCACATCAAAACAGATTTGTGGAATCAACTGCAGCCCATGGAGAGTAGGCTATGCAGATGGAGACTTTCTGGAACTGTGGCCCATGGAGGACCCATGCTGGAGCAAGTCATTTTTAATAAACAGCACTCCAGGGAATGACTCATGCTAGAACAGTTCTTGAAGAAATGTCCACATTGGAGCAGTTTATGAAGGACCGTATCCTGTGGGATGGACTCCACGTTGGAGCAGGTGAAGTATATGAATAAAGGAGCAGCATAGACAGTGTTATTCCCCACCTCACTGTGCCACTTGGGCCGTGAGGAAATAGAAGAATCATGAATGAAGGAGTGAAGTTGAGACTAGGGAGAAAAGTGGGTTTAGTGTGGTCTTTGTTTCTCACTATCCTACCATATTTTTAAATGTCAATACATTAAACTGATTTTCCCCAAGTCAGGTCTGTTTAGCCTGGGATAGTAAGTGGTAACTGATCTCACTGTCTTTATCATGATTGGTGAGCTTCTCCTTATTTTCTTGCCCTGTCCTCTTGAAGAGGAGTGAGAGAGTGTCTTTCTTGGTGGGTGTCTGGCATGCAACCAAGGTTAAACCACTAAAAAGACAGAAAATTTAACTTTGTTTTCCTAAAGTAGAGTTTGGTGCTGTAAAAGCTGGTCCTACTTAAATTTTTATTGTTAATTCCTCATCTGCCTCCCATTTATTACCACTACTTACATTTATTTAGTCTAAAGAGATTATGTCCAGACTATGGACTGACTCCATCCATCCCATACCTATTCTGTTGTAGCCTTAGAGAAGACAGAGAACATTTATTAAAGCAGCACTTTACATTGACAGCCTAATAAATACTTGTTATTGTAAAGTGCATAGCCTTTACCCTGCTGTTCATTTTGACTCAATCCTCATTTTATCCACACCAATCATGAAGAGGACCTAAAATGTTGTGTCTAGGCTCAGACATGTACAGGATTTAACAGAAGGAACAGTTTAGGCTTAACAAGAGTCTTCTCTGTCAATGACTTATTCTCCAAAGGATGCTGCAGAAAATAATGGAAGTTACTAAATCTCTTTGTTTAGGAAATCACCTCTACTTTTAAGCTCAGGAATGTGTGGAAGATGGCAACATTAAAAATGCCAAGATGAACAGCAGCAATAATAAGGTGCTGCAAAGACCAACACAAGTGTTGACAAACCCCTCATTTCTATCAGAAGTCTTTAAGATGGACTTTGCAACAAAGTGATCAAAGAAGTATCTTAGTTTTCTTTCTAAGATCCTTTCTTTCTAAGTAATGATCTAGTTAAAAAAAGAAAGGGAAAAAGGTGATTTTTGTTTTTCAAAATAAGATACATTTTAATTTGATATTGCAATTTCTTCATATTGTTATAGATAGTACTAGATCTTTGATGAGGAACTTTAGTTATTTGATTTGACAAGACACTAAAAGAAATTCAAATTATAAGAAAAAGTAGCTAATACGCCGAATGCAGTTGATGACACCTGGTCGAAATATTTTAGGGGAAAAAATCAAGTGTTATCTGTGAGGATCTAATATAACTGGAAAGCTGCCTTACTGTCACAAATTTAACTTGATAGTGTTCCCCCTATCCCTCCCTGCCCTGCCCCCTGCTCCATGCTTCATACTCCATTGAGTCAGTTGATAACCCTCTTCTTTCTTATTTCTTTATTTCTGTGTTTTATACAAAACACCCTTAATACCAGCTACTATTGAATGAGCTCTTAGATTTTCAATATAACATTTGCATTTGTATTGCCTCCTAAATTTATGTTTCAGTTAATCTGTTCTGGGTACTTATTTCCCTTCTAGTCCCATGTGTTTATCAATACTATCTTTGGCAGCTAACTGTAACCACTATCATGTCTATTGGCTATGTTACTGCATGTTACTGACTATAAGAAAAGGTGATTGTCAATCACAGAATCAAGCCAGCATGGGGAAAGAGTCCCAGACTCCTAACTGGGACACAGCATGTGAGAAAGCTGACCTCTGACAATGACAGTATACAACACTGAAAAAATTCTGTTCTCCAATTATATCTTTCTCTACCAGGAAGAACACTAAATACAACTAGGAAGTGATCAGGAGAGCTCGTCAAAGGAAGGTCTGAGTCCCTCCTGTCTTGAGTGTACATAGTATTTCTGCACAGATAGAGCAGAAAGTTTCCTTTAAATCCTCACCATTTCTGTCCAAGAGTCATGATCAAAGTAAAATTTAAAGAAACTAATTAATTCCAAAAGCTAAATATTTTTTGAAAGCCAAATAAATTCTGTGGAAATGGATCAACATTAAGTATTTAGGAGTTAAATCTTTACTAGTTATCATAAGGAGAACAATTTGATGTTTCTTCCTGGTATAAATATCAGCAAAGTAATCATTGAAGGGAAAGTAGGTAAGGGTCTGACAATACTATTCTGAAAAAAGAAGTTTATGACACATCATGTGTTTCAACTATTGCTTTTGCAGAGTGACTAGATGGGCAGCAATTCCATAGAAAACAATCTAAAGATTATACTGCTTCAGATGTGGACTATGGGCCAACAATATCATGTTACTTCAAAGTCTAATAATCCTACTAGGAAGTTTATACAGAAATACTATGTTACATGTATAAAGTAATGATTTGAACCCTCCCTACCCTTGTAAAGTCATGCTTTTCAAGAGCCCTGTCTAACGCTGCATAACAGATTTTAAGAAGAAAGCATATGTGGAGAAAAACAACAAATTGAAAATAATCAGAGGTACAGTAGCTAAATCTGTGATGAGATAAATGGAATATGAGCCTACTACTGAGTGTGAGGTGACTGTATATAAAGAGTAAAATAACAAGGAAGACTATGTCAGTGATAGATGTTCCAATGGTAAGGCTAATGAGCACTAGTTTAGATTGCTTGGAGACCATGAGAGGTTTCAAAGAACAAGTAGAAGAATGTTTGCCAGAAGCGATATAGGCCTTCCCTTCTGACAGCAATGAGACTATGCCAAGGTGTTTTTTCTATGATTTCTCTATTTTTACTAGAATGAGTTGTTAATTTATTAATATATTCAAATTGTAGCTCATTTAGTACACTGGTTTCCTCTGTATTCTAAAGAATATATTGGGTTACTGCAGCACTGCCAATTTTGTTCTCCATGCACAATAGTATTTCCTTCTCTTAGACTTGTAAATTGAGTCTTGAAGAAGAGGTGATCTAGTTCTGCTTCAAGCTCTGTCTCATGTGAAATCTGTGACATGTTAACAAGCAACTTTTAATGGAGAATTAGACTTCTTTAGTCTCTACACATCTGCGCAAATACTCCATTTTTCATTTGCACATCTTGACAATTCAGTGCTTAAAATGTTATAATTTCTTTAGCCAGAGTGGTTTCTTATGCCAAACAAGTGTTGGTATATTCTTCTGATAGATGTTAAGCCACGCTCTGCTGAACGTCCTAATTGATTTGGTGAAGCAATTGAAGTGCAGCTGTTGACTTTGAAAAAAACATGTAGTCAGCTTCTAAGAATGCCCAGGCAATGGAAATTCTATTACCAATAGAATGACTGCAATTAAAATTCTTTGGAGTATCTTTGTACTTTAGACCAAATAGTTTGGGGTTTCAGGAAAGTATCAGTAGTACTAAAAATATTTGACACCTCAGCCCAGTCTTCCTCAGTTAACTGATCCTTTCATTACTGGCAAATCTGTCCGTTAGTGTGAGAGATTAATAAACAAAACTGGTGGAATAATGAAGAAAGAAGTCCAAGTAAGGAAAGAACTACAAACCTGGATTTTCTATGAAGCTGGATAGCTCAGGGTTTTATTACAGAATTTTTACAGAACACAATTAGCAGGCAAAACAAAGCAGGTGCAGTCATAGTGGGTATCTTCTATAAACCTCCTAACCAGGAAAAAATTAAAAAAATAAAAAGATAAACACTTTTTTACAAGTTCTCAAGCTGAGTATTTCTTTGTGAGTCATCACAATATTGAATGTTTCTCTTGGTAATTCACACAGGAAATACGGTCAGTTGGATCAAAACTTAAATTTAGTCAATCTAATTTTTATGCAGTCAGCATGTATATATGAAGAGGAAAACATGCTGAACTGAATGCAATAAAGAAGCATTATATATCAGATTACTTCCTAAATACACAAAATCTCTTCAGTTTGATCAAAACATAATCTATGCACTTAAAGTCATAGTGTTTCTAAATCTATGAGCAATTTTGCCAGTGCCATCAATGGTGTAGAAAGTTAATGTTCCATAGACTGTTGGAGTATCTCAATATGTCCATTGAGCTTTTACTTTTAAAAACAGAATCTACATTATATCGTGAAAGTTTAGTTACAGGAAAAGTGTAAATTATCTCTTCTGTGTTACACTCAACTGGTCTTTTGAATCTCATTTGAAAAACTCAAGTTTTGTATCAATTTCATTGAAAAACCTGTGAAAACCATGCAAAGCAATAATTTTAGGTAGTGCAGAAGCTTCAATTTCAATTTTTTTATTTAAATTATACTTATTTCATCAATATAAGATCAGATGTGTTAAAAATGTGTTGATAAAAATATTTCTTGAAATAAAAATAGTTTAAAAAGGCTTATTCATATATTTTTATATTAGGACAGAAGGAGTAAAGCAGACATTCAGGGAGATGAAGCTGGCCACATACGCTATGTCTATTCTGTTTCACTTTCAAACAAGTTTGTAACACTACTAAAATTTGATTCAAAGTGAAGCAGGAAGTTAAAAATCTCCCTACTTTTGTTCATGGTTCAAGCAAAGTGGGAAGCATTTCAATTTATAATGAATTTTGTGAGCCATGGCCCACATCTTCATTTATTTTTTAACATGAGTCAGAATTTTAGCGGTTACATTTCTTGACAGAGTTCTTTTAAAGATTCATGTACTTTAGTGCACTGAGAATTCTCCAGCTGAATCAGTGTCCTGCCTTGAATACTCAAAAATTAGTCAACGGGTCATATATTACAAGAATGTATTGTTAATTTTTAGAAAGGATCTGTTTCAGTAACCTTTATTTCTATACTATGTGATGTCCTTCTAGGTAACACGACTCTGCCTCTGCTAATATATTCAAATCCATACAAGTAGTGAGACGTCTTTTGAAAAGATCTGTCAGAGATCTTCTCGGTAGTTTACATGAAATGAACTAGTTCCTCAGGCATTCTCATAAAAATTGCTACCAAAAGTGACATCCTTATGAATGTGCACCACTACTACTTAGAGCAGATCCCTGGAGGCTGAAAGTTCAGACAAATGGTGCTGCAGTTCAAATGAAGCCTTCAGTAATTCTGTCTGTTCTGTTGTGTTCAGCAAAGAAGTGCTTAGAGGTCAGAATTTTCAAGGTCATCAGTTTGGCACCATTAAGACAGAATCAAAAAACATAATCCTGTACATATAAGAAGTCATAATTTTAATGTCCTGTAGGTATGGCAAATGTTCACAGTACCCTTCAGAATTTTAAAATCTTATATATTAAAATTTTCAATTGAATTATTTCAAGTAAAGAGAGGATCAATATCACTTGACATGTTCGCAACATTATTTGAGAGCATCTCAGAGTCATTCAGGTGGATTTGGTTCCCAAGAACATATTCATACATGATCTAATACCATCAGCAGATGCATTATAATATCCTGTTACTGAAACTGTCATCTTACTTTAGGAATGCCGTATCTTAGAATTACACTTGTCTCGTATTCTGGCAGAGACTTTGTTTCCTTAGTAAGAGCTTTTTGCAATAATAAAAAATGCTAAGCTGTACAAACAGTACTTTGATAATTATTTGATCTCATTTGAAATGTTTTTTTTTGCAAAGACTGATAAAAATTTAACAAAAGTGCCCCATGATGTTATTTAGTTGCCTTCAATGAGATTACTTATTTTATTTAGAACTACTCAGAATTTATTTAGAATTTTACTCAGAATTGCAGCATCAGGCAGGCATTTCATAGGCAAAGATGTAGGCAAATTTTTCTCTTCAAGCACACTAACATTGAATTTTCATGTGCTTTATTAGAACCACCTGGCAGTAAATACCGTACAAAAGTCACCTTACTGCATCTTGACTTCATCCTGCAACCTTATCTATTAGTTGTGGTTCTGCATTCCCTCCACAGCTGACTACTGCTCTTCAGAATTAGTTGTCGTTATGTCTTGACATATCACGGCCGTCTCTGAGAGAAGGCTGTCATTGTCTTGACCAATAGTGGTAACAGATAACAGGCATGTAAGAGGATGGATCAAAGATAATTTTCAGTAAAAGAAAGGAAGGGACTGACAGCGGTTTGCTGACTAGTTGTAGAGTTGGTGGTTATAAGAACTTCAGGCTTTGCCTTAGAAAATACCATACTACAGAAATATGCATGTCACAATGAACAGAAATTATTTCAGCATCTTCATTTTAGCATCTTCATTTGGCATAAGAAGAAAGGGTGTGTGTGCATGTATGCAAGGAAGTAAACTGCTAGGAATTACACTTGGGAAGCAAAAAGGAAATCCAACTCTTACAAAGCAAAAGAAGAATAGTGTTGTTTGCTTCCATGCAAAGTTGATGGAGGCATGAGTGAAGAAGGATCTATCATTTAGAGTGATATTTATCTACTCCTTCTTTCAATACTAAACTAATCCTTGTCTCCTTCTTTCAGTACTAAATTAATTATTATGCGGTTGATGCTGTTCTATTTGGGATACAAGTTTATAATGAAATAATCACTGACCTACCTAGCCACTCCTGCTTAGTAAAGAACATCTGCCCTTTTCTTTACTACTTGCATATTTACTAATGCAGGGTATTTAGAAAAAAACAAGGGTAAAGCTAAAGAAAAATTTCTCTTCAATTTGAATTTTGTACAAGCTTCTTTCTCTCCTTGTCTGAAATTACAATGCAGCATTTCTGTGCTATTTAAGACACTAAATAACAGTTATATTATATACTAGAAATGGCTGAATTTTCATGAGAACTAATATAAGTTATTCACACCGTATGGTTTCCTAACATTATTTTCTGGGGTTTTAGAGATACTATGCAACAAAGATTAGTAGCAATCTAATCCAGTAAGAGTGTTATAATGAAAGTCTTATGATTGTTTATGAACAGTTTATTTAAAAATATTTTTTACTCCTTGATGAACAATTATTCTCATAAACACTGCAACACTATTATCCATGTAAATAAATTATCATAAAACATGCCTAATATGTGTCTGGGATTGCAATTCAGGCTGTTGGATTTCAAATCATCAGCTTTAAAAGCTTAATATAAAATGTTTTGGGTTTGTTTGATTTGTTTGGAGGTTTTTTTTCATTCTAATGACAGTTTAAGTCAGAGCAGAGCAATAATATCTCTAAATTATTTCCCAAACTGGAAATCTTAGTGTGTCACATAGTTTTAAAAAATCATGGTAATAACATTACTTTAAAAGTCACCAAAAAAAATACACCTCTAAGTCTATTGCCAAGCATCATTCCACTCCGTAATTGGCCTGTGCTGACCAAATTAAATGTAGTTGGCCACAAAGGGCAAATCATAGAGAGACCTGGTGTCATTACTAATCAGAGGTGATGATTAGAGAGAGTGGCAGAGGAGACACTAAGTGCTGAGTGATTAAGGAGAGAGACACAGACACCGAAATAGCGGCAATGTAGGAAACAAAAAAACAAGGAAAGCCCAAGCTATTTGGAGCTGTAACATCTGTATGTGAAGACCATCTTGTGAGCAAAACCCTGCCAGATAACTAAGTAATCCGTGTATTGGAATTATTTCCCTTATTTCGAGGGATTTGTTCTCACACCCGCATTATTTTCCAAAATGTTTTCTTTTTACCTATTTCTTTTACTTGCTTCCTTTCTTTTGATTTGTGAACCACTGGAAAGTGTGAGATTGACAAATACAGTGACTAAAGTCCATATTAGTCTTTCCAATAGGCACAACATAAGCAGTAACTGAAAAAAATTTCTCCTTGCTACTGTCTGCCAGCCTGAATCACCTGTGTTGTGGACAAATCAAACCTCTTAGAAAGTGAAAAAGTTCCACTTGATGGGCCTAACTAATTCTTTCAACCACCACTAAGGAAGACAGATTATTTCCTGTAAATATGGTAATAAGTAACATTTTCTGAATTCAGTTAAAATAAAATATAAATGCTACACTATACCATCTTGATTAAAGCATCATCTAAGATTTAGCCACTGATGAATAAAACTTGCTCAAGGGAATAGTCTTAGAAAGGAGAAAGAGAAGAACCCTCATTGATGGTATATAGAGGCAACAAAAGCCCCAAACAAACAAACAAACAAAAAACCAAACCAAAACAGAAACAAACAAAAAAAAAGTTGCATACACGAATTTTGGTTCTTTTGGTTCTGCTGAGATGAGAGCTCTGGAGACAGAGCACTGCTGTGCTCCCAAGAGCATAAGTCTGCAACTACAGTAGACAATGACTGCAGAAACACGTCTGATTCTTGTTTTAAGTGACCTTTGGGTCTTTCTATCAGTATGGTCTGATTCCACGGGCTCTCAGAGGGAAGAGGTAGAAGCTGAGCTGTGAGGTTCAAATTAGGACAATATAATAAAAAATATGCATTTTTGTTGCAGATTTCAATTTACAGCAGCTATGTTGCCATTATTTTAGTGATAGTCCAAATTGTTCAGCAGCATTTAAATGAAAACCTAGTCTTAAATGACAAAATATAGCATAAGGCTGGCTATTACCTCTTTCTATTTAATGTAGACTGTCACCAGTGAGGCTGATTTCCCTGCCCTGCTCTGTTTTTACAATGAAGCTTAATAAATATTGACAGCAATTACACAGAAATAAGGCTTTAAACAGGACCAATTTAAAACACGGAATAGACAAGATGCATAATGAATATGCTTCAACCATTACAGAGAAAGCTGATTCTGAGAGAGCTGTCTCAGTTGAAAGCTAGGATGCTCTAGATACTTTCAATACTGTGACACAAGAATTTCTTGCCCTTGCCTTTACCCAAATTGTAGCCTTTACATTCTGGTTCATGATAAGTACAGCATGAGCTCCCTCTACTAGGAGCTGCAGACTGTTTACACTTCCAGTGGATTCCTCCAGTTCCAGGAAATTCACCGTCAGCCATCTGCCTTTCTAGACACTTTTTACCACCAGGGACACTGATGTCATACAGAATATAAGAAAACTTTCATGGGAAAGAAGGAAGGTACCTCAGTTCACCCGAAGCACTGTCTTCCAGCATTTTTTGTATGGTTGCATATCTAAATGATACTGCACATGTTTTTTGAACAATAGCTACAGTTGTACATGCAAATGAGGTCACTGCATGTGTTATAATTACATATGTGATGGGCAATTTTCACATACTTTTTTTTTAATTCCTCTTAGCTATATCTTAGACCATTCAAATCAGGTACATAATTGTACACTCATTCTCCAAATTATCAAATCTTTCTTTTATATAGAATATTATCAGTAATGTAGAAATAGACATTAATTACTAATCCTTAAGAACATGTGATGGCTATCAGGAAACATACTGAGTCAAGTGGGATGTACTGAATCATGGGAAACTGTTGCAGGCTGAGTTTCACTAAGCATGATGATATAAAGTTTCACTATGATGATATAAAGTAATAAACCCAGCTGACCTTCAATTTACTGATAATTCTATCTGACTGGAATTTTCTGGTATGGCTGGCAAGGTAGCTGATTTACTTTAGGGACAAAACCTGAATTTATCGTTTAGGGCTGCATTGAACTGAGGCTTTATATTATTAAACAAAGGGAGCAAGAAGGAGTAAGAACTCACTTTTATAGATAACTGAGATGGTTGATATTGCCTAAAACCATGAATTATAGAAGTCATTAAAAAAACCCAGTGGGAGGCTTATTACTTGAATGCCCAAGCAACCCAAGTAACAAAAATGCATAGCAAAGATAAAATAGCAACTAAACAAAGCAACTGCAAGTAATGAGAAGTGTCAAAAAATAGGAGAAATTTTTCACAGGAAAGGCTGAAATAAAGAAATCCTCACATAAGAAAGCAGAAGAGTAGGAAATAATAGCACTAAATCTGAACAAATATTCACAAGTTATTGTCAAACCTTTTGAAGTCCTATGTCTGTTAGTATATAAATTGCTTTCCTTGTAATTTCAGTGTTTGGGTGACTAATTTTTCTAAGCATTTATCAAATTAATTAGATTTCCTAGCAGGTAGACAAATCTCACTGAAAAAAAAAATCTTCACGCAGTGTGCATCAGAACAAGAAAGAAAATTCAGTCAAAATTGTTCAGTGGAAATATTTGCAAGGAGAAATTATATGTCTGAGGATAATTCTTAGAATAAGTTTTATATTTTTAATGTATATTTTCTGAAAATTATTCTATTATTAGAATACTTTTCACTTGTAACTGAGTTTTGTACCAGAATTTTTAGGTATAAAGAATATATAGAATTTCTGCTGTATGACTACATCTATTTTTCAGTGTCTAATTTTAATACTCTTAATTTTTTTTAAATCCCTCTGTAGCTTCTCATTTCAGTGGTGTTTTTCCATTCTTACAGTTAACAGGGAGGAAAGTAAAGTCCTGTATGGGACTGAAACAGTCAAAGTACATGGGTTTCATAAAACTCTGTCATTATCCATGCAAATACTTGCATATATGTATATATATATATATATATATATATATACATACATACATATCTATCTATCTATCTATCTATCTATCTATCTATCTATCTATCTATCTATCTATCTATCTATATCTCACATAGTTGTGCATTACTATAATATATATTTCACTGTTCCACACTGTCCCTTTACTGCATAAACAAGAGTTAGGCATATGCATATACCTGGATTTTCCCAGTGTTGTTTGTCCAGATCCCTGTCCAAACTGAACAAGTGCTCCAGTATGTATGCTTTGGCACTAACAGACACCCCACTAGCATGTGTTTTCGGACAGTCTCTTCCCACAGCCTCTTCTAATGATCTAAAAGCCAAGCAACAAAGGGAGTTGGTGTCTTATGCTAAACCTTTAATATAAGCCAAATGCTGTGTCAGCATCAATTCTAGTTACTCTCTTTGGTGCTATTAGATACACATGATGAGACTTCATTCCCATCATGTTTACAGTTTCAGCATTGCCTAAGGGGGTTGTAAAAACTAGTCGTGCCTGTGTGATTCTTGTGGCATGGCTAAAAGAATATCCCTGAACTCAGGGCAATAATGGGCTACTACTAGTTCTTTTTTTTTTTTTTTTAATGGCTACATTAAATACCACTTTGGTATTTAAATATAATTTACAATATGTAGATGCTGCAAATGCAAGCACAAATATAAGAATACAAAAATTACCATCCCACACCCTTCTCCTCCCGGACCTGTGGAAATTGTCACACCTCAAGAACTGCATAGCTTCTCTCAGAGACAGTAGCCCCTGAGAAGGTGGCGGATTAACTTCTCAGCATGAAGGTATTATTTTCATTGGGATAGAGAAGGAAGATCAAATGAAAGTTTAGGATGACTTCGAAATACAAGGTGGTACAAGACAGGATTTTGTATTTCTTATGTTTTACAGTGGAGCTCTTCTAAAACTGCAAGAGATACTATCTAGCATACTGTAAGCATAGAAACAAGACCATTTAGTGGCATTTAAACACTAATTTAATTTTTACTTAATTTTTTTTGTCACAAGAGATTGACCACAATGGTAACAAAATAGCTAAAGCAACAGTCTGGTAAGGAGAGCAGATATCTTCTGACTTTGAAAAGACCTACTTCAGATTTTACCAAAGGCTTTGTGGTTGTATCTAGCAATGATTATATGTCATAATTAGTACACTGTCCTAGTTGTCAAATTGCTCTTGAAGTCACTTGTCTTTCCTTCCAGTGGAAACCCACAGCTCCCATTACAGTGAGTGTATCCAAGTGGCAGTCTGTAGGGTGACCAACATAACTGGTCTAGAGCCTGAAACATTCTCAAATCCCCTAGTTTACGTTTAGTTCAACCTTCCAACACCTTGTTTCCCTGTTCCTGTTCCCCTGACTCAAATGTAAGAAGTGGTAAGAATGTATTTGTTAAGGTTGATGAAATAATGAGCAGTGAGCCCTTCTTTACCCAAACCTGAATAAATGAACAAGTGTTTAAGACAAATCTTTTCTAGTATAACTCATTTTTGTATTCTTAATATGGTCAGTTGCTTTCTTAGGAATTACTTTTCTTTGATTAGCTATGACTTTTTAACCATCTCTTTACAGTCCTGATCCAGTAAACAACAGAAACACCATCCTTGTTGTAATTATGTATGGATACACACACTACCTTTTTTTTTTTTTTAACAAAACACTGAAAAATCACTTGTTCTGCAAAGCTAACGAATAAAATGCTATTGTCTTTTGGTGCCAGTCTATGGCATGAGTCAGCTGCCCTCTGAGGGACCATGAGGCAGGAACCACAGCAGATTGATCCCTGGGGGACAGGAGCCTCACCAGCCAGGGTCCAACCCCACAGTGTCTGTGCCTGATTGTGGTCAGGCTCAGCCAGGCACTCAGGTCATCAGGCAAGGTCAGAGTGGCGACAACAGGCCAAAGCCAGACCAGGCCATCAGCCCACACACTGAGTCAGGACCAGACCTAGTGGACACACGTCAGACACAGTATCAGCATATGGGTGGGCTGTGCTGTGAAAAGTAAAGAAACCCCTAAAAACTAGACAAGATTTTTAAAAAATATGAAGTAGGTTTGGGCTTGTTTTTTTTGTTTGTTTATTTGTTTTAATTTAAAACCTGGGCAATGTTTTGACATTTCTTTCTGTTTCATCTGTTTGGAAGACAGATGATTCATGATTACAGAGATTTATTTTCTTTTATTTGTGCCATATGACAGCAAGAATTGGAGAAGACCTTCTTTATGATTATGGCTTTTAAAGTGAGGGAAATCAGGAATACATTCCAACAGTTTTCTATTAGTATAGAACTTTGCTATAGAACTTTGCTATACTTACATAATACCTAATGATTTACAACTTTAACCATTATATTGATAGCTAATTGTTGCCAAAGATAAGTATTTTGGAGTATTTATTTCACCCCAGTGTGGAACTTAAGCACTTTTCACCCAGAGGAGATCTAAGGTAATTTTTTACTTCAGTTTAATATTTGAGATTTTTTAAAAAAAAAAAAAATTTGAAACATAACTGAAACAGCTGTCTGGATCTTGAAAATGACAGTATTCTATTTTTTAAAATCCCATCTTTTTCTTCCTTGACATGGTTGATGAAAGAGTTGTGTTACATCTAGTATCTCTTAAGAAAAAAAGGACCATTCTCACTAGGTGTCCTATTCCTGTTTTGCATTCTAACAAATCTCTGGCCACCTAGGATTTCACAGCTGTCACTCTGCAGCAGTTCAATCACCTGGAATGTCATTAACAGGAACAAGAACTAAACCTTTATTCTGTAAAATCACAAATAATTGTCACTGCATATAAAGAATCATTAGTACAAGTATAGGAGCAAAAAAACAATGACAGATTCGAGTAGTTCTATGTGCATCTAATCATGGTTAATGAGTACCTACACTAACTAGTCTCATTATTGAATGAAATAGGACTGTGTATACTAAGGATAATATTGTAACAGACAGAGCTTGAGGTCTTGAAATGTTGTTTAAGAGGAGGATGTGTCTTCCATTTAGTAATCCTGAGGCCTACAAGAAGGATTTGAGTAGATTTTATTAAACACTTTCACATCTTTCAGCGTGAATCTAGACTATTGCATAGTCAGGACAATTGATTTAAGTCCTCTAACAGAAGGAATCAGCCGTGGCAAAGAATCTTGATTTACCATTTTTGTGCCTAGGTAGGACACACCCAAAAAATGATTGACAGTCAGAAACCTTCAAATTGTCAAATATAATTTTGTTTTGCAAATAGATTTGGTAATACGTAGCCAGCCCTCTGGGAAGAAATTATTGATTTAAATTAAATCAGAAAAGTTTACGTGCAAACCAAAATTGAATTAGTTGGTTGGTCACACATAACTTTCTTCTGTACTAATACAAATGGTGATCAGAAAGTGAGAAAGAAAAAAGAATGAGAAAAAGATGTAAGACACATTATACTTGCCTGTAAAGTAACTAACACCTTGCAGTGTTTCTTGATTTAAATTCCTGCCTTTTTTGTAATTTACTATGTATTTTCTGTACTAGTCACTTCTCTATAACTCAACAAAACCCTCAGAATGAAGAACTGGTGCCCACTCTATATGACTCAGTGTATGAAACAGGCACAAAAAGACAAAATTGTTTGCAGAGGAACAGAGGTGGGGGCAGATTTCAGGTGGATGGATGGATGGATGGATGGATGGATGGATGGATGGATGGATGGATGGATGGATGGATAGGTGCTCTAAGTTCATGTGAAAAAACCCCACATATAGCCTTGCTGAGGCTATACATGAATTCATATTTCATATATGTGAATAAAACAGGAACTTCTTTGACTTGTTAGAATTCTCCAATTTCTACTCCATTTTTTTAGGGAATAATGAAGCCCACTCATTTATTTTTTTTTGACCAGTCTTATCTGTTCTCATGTACAGTCCTGTTTATATTCTGTGCAATACACACTGTAAAACCTGATCTAGTCACAGTGTATCTGAACACAGAGTCTAAATGAAAACTATGACATTCACTAACCCATTTTGTAGATGAGGATTCTATATCTTTCTATTTAAATTCTTTTGTAAAAGTGTCATCGTCCCAAAAGGGAGCATTTCTGCCTCTGCCTACACCTAAAATTGTAAATTCTTATCATGGTTTCTTGTGCTTTTGAACTGACAGTTCTAAACAATGAATCCTCTGCACACAATCCTGAATCACTACAAGTTTTTTTCCTAAGTAGCTACTTAAGTATCATGGTTTAAAAATAGGACCTCTGCAGGTTATACATATATAGGATTACTTGATTTTATAAGGGATTTCCCTCCCCAATCTTTTGCCTGATAATGCTAAAGTGGTTAACAATCAGTTTTAGTTACCCTGGTGTGATCTGAAAGTCCTTAGAAACTGGTTTCAAAACTAACAAATCCTGCCCTAAAGCAACCATCTGGGGGCATCTTTCTGCTCTGAGCTGATTTAAATTGATGATCAAGCTGAAACCTGCTTTGCACTCCTGAGTGCTTATATAAAGGAACAGGATTAATTTTATTTTATTTAAATTTTTATTTCTGGTGTATGCCAAATTTTCACACACATGTGGCAAATTACAGTTACATCTAATCACAGCTATGGCAGCACCTAAATACATGCCTAATCAACCTAAAATTTTCCACGATTCAATAGAATATGTTAAAGGAAAGTCTGTCTTTCTTTTCTATTTTTCTATTGTTTCTATCACTAATTGGTAACATAAGTAAGGTGCCTACCCCTAGAGGAGATATTAAAGAGCAAATAACCAGTTTTATCAAACACAAATTTTATTGCAGTGACTTGAATTGATCTCATATGCTGCTGTATTAATTACATCAATAAGCAGGACACCTCAGAGTCAAGCCTTTTATACTTTGATGAGTTTTACTTTGAAAGACACTACCTTTGGCACGTGCTTTGTTCTCTTTCTTTGTTCCATACAGACTGTATGCTGATATTCAAAGATTCAGCATTAAAAAAAGTCATAAAAATATGTCCTAGTTTATGTCTCATTTCTTGCAAGAAAACACACTGTAAATGAGAGAACTATAAATTGACAATATTTGAATCTATCAATTTATTAAAAACACCCACATCTAAAACTTCAAGTATTTATCCATAAATTTACATTATGTCTTGCATTTTGTCATGTAGTATATTTTTTGTGATATAAACATTTGAAATTGTTCTATACTACATATATTTTAACACGCACATCATTATAGAGCCTTAATTAGATCCTCTTTATTTTTGTTGCACCAAAAGTATTAAATACAAATTCAGATCCCACTGAACTTTATTTTGGCTATAGATTTCAATTTAGCCAAATCATGCTGTCTATAAACATGTCAAATCATTGTCGCCTAACACAAAAATAGATAAAAGGATTCCTTAAGAGCTTTTCCAAATCAAAGCATTATCCAGACAAGACAAATTGATATAGAGTAGGAAATTCATGAAAGAATCATAAGACAAGATAATTATACCTTTGTCCATAGTAGCTTTGCAAAGGCGTTTCATTCCTGGCTGTCATTGTTCCCTTTTTTTTCTGCACCATGATTCCCAGGCAGCAGGGTATCCTCTTCAAAGCAAAAACTAACATTCATACTGACCATTGCACAACAAAGAATAGTAGTAGGAAAGGTCACAAAATTAATTTCCTCTAATGACCTAAATATGCATTCAAATATGAAAGAATAATGCATTTAATTTGTTCCTCAGGTATTTTTACTTGCTTTTTTCTTCCACCAAAAGGGCTAAATAATCACATGTCTAAACCATTCATGCTTACCGATCTTTAATAAATGCATACACATGAGGGGAAAAATGGCAGATAAGAAATTTATAAAAACATTTTTTGCAGTAATATTATTTATTTTATAGTCTTTGAAGAACATCTGACAGCAATTCACAATCCATGGCAAGTCTTACTAGTAGCAGTTTAAAGACACCAAAATGGTCCTTCAAATATGACTGGAACAACTGTAAATTTATGAATGTTAACTTTTAGCCAGTAGTTCTGGTGCTAAAGCATAGTTAGTCACAGGTCTTTAGATCAATCAAGGTAAAAATGGTTTGTTCATTTCTTCACGAAAGTATGCAAACGTGTTTGTAATTCCAAAGATAGGTGAAGAAACCTGAGAGCTTTGATTATCTAGCAATGAAAGAACAAAAAATGTCTCTTGAAAGTCATTCATTCATAATGAAAAATCATATTTCTGCAGGGTTAAGATGCGTGTATCTGTTTCTCCTTATATTTGGTTACAAATCAGATTCCTGTCCCCCATACTCTTAACATTCTTTTTGTTCTATCAAAGAACTTCGGGGTTGTTTTGTTTTTTGTGAGTTTTTGTTTGTGTTTGTTTGTTTGTTTTTAATATAGAAGCACAACATTCCATGATAGTCAGCCTACTGGACAGTAAATCCTCTAGAAATTTGTGTAAGGATTTATTATCACCACACTGAAGATACTGTGGATTACCAGAGAAACTAAAGATGGTAAAAAACCTGAACTGCTTAGAATACATAAGAAGAAAAATATAGGCTGGATTCAAAAGCAATCAGTCTTCCTATCATCACTTTGACCCTTCAGTCAAAAGTTTTTACTTAGTCCTGCAAAATGGACTAAGTGACAGATGTTCTGCATTGTTGTCAACTATCAGCTCCTTAAAAGGAGGCAAGGACATTTAAAAAAACCTTCCGTTTTAAAGGAAATCAGAAACTGTTTATTCCTGTAAGCAGTAACCACTGGCTTCCAGTCTGTGTTTACACACACAGAGATATACCCTGCAGGCAAAGGGCAGGCAGTAGTTGTCTGTTGGTAATAGATTGTGATTTCGAAGCATATTGTTTGCCAACCTTTAAGTTTAAGTCCCTAATAACAAGAGCTTTTAATTCCTGGCTTATTACAAGTGGCAGTGTGTTGTATTGGTCATTGGGTTTAAACCCTCTAGCAATGCTGGGAGATTTGCTGAGTGAGTTGGGGTTTTATTCTGCTTACTAGGTGTCTCTCAAGTCATCAGCCAGATACTTCCTGGCACTGTTCCCTCAATAGGGATAATGAATCATGACAGTTCATCTCAAATTGCCCAGCTCAAACATTTAAATGTCTGCCACAATCTACCAATGAACCCATCTGAGTGCCATTGGGGATCAGTGGGAGAAACTTATTAATACACATAAGATTTGGCAACATGTCAGGCTTAATCTATCACAACACCTAAGATAATATAGTTGTGCCTTCCCCTCCTCTGTCCTGTGATAAGAGAATACCAGCAGTGTGATATCACCAGGGAGTGCACTGCTGCCATCCTGCTTTGCAGCATCTCACTTTGTATTCATCTGCTTCTTTATGTGATATTCTGAAGCATGCTCATTTCAGTAGAGAAGCTTTAATCTTTGCAAGAAGTGAAATAAACTTTTTAAAGGTTTATTTCAGAAGTATTTAGACAATCTATAGTATTCTGATTAAAATTGTAATACTTGTCTGATTCCCTCTTCTATGCTAGAACCACAATAGAACAGCATGACCTCATAACAAGCCTATAGCTCAATTTGCTAATGCAGGGGTTTTTTTCAGACAGTGAGTCTTAAGTACTACTGACATAAAGTAGTTGAAGGACAAATAGAAATGTCCTAATATGTAGCTCCAGCTGCCTATGTATTTTCTCCCAAAAGCTTCTAGAAGCAATTGGGTATAAAGACCTTTTCATTTTGGAAAGAGCATTACTGTGTCTTTGGTGTTGTCTATATATAGATAAATATGCTATACTATGAACTACTACAAATAATTGAGGACACATGGTTTATTTCTAATCCAAATGAAAAAAAAAAAAAGCAAAACCAAAGAAAGAAACAAACAAACAAAAAAACACCAAAAAACACACACACAACCCAAAACCCATCGTTTTCTCAGAAGAAGTTTTTATGACCAAGTGAAATTCACTTCTTTTCCCTTATGGTAGGGGTAATACCAAGTAGAAAGAAACTTTTTGATGACAGAAGTGTCTCTGGAGACACATAATGGGAAATAGGGCATGTTACAGCTCATTTACTTATAGCAGTTATGTGTTAAATTGTGGGTGAATTAAAATAGATTATAATTCTTTGGAAAAGGCAGCAGTGAAAGGATTTGGAAATCTATCCCAACAGAATTTCTCTTTGAGTTAATATTTTATGGCTCAGTATTAAAATAATTATCGCCATTATTGATCCTGCCTATATGGCATGGTCATCCAAACAGCACCCATTAATGTTCTTAGTTTTCTCCAGGAGTCTAAAACTTGGAATGGATTTGTTTAATACGTTCTGAAGAGGATTTCTTCAATCAGCTTGAAATTCATTTTCTCCTATGTCAGCAACAGTGCAAAGCTGAAAAATAAAAATGTTAAAATGAGAAAACAATCGTGTAAGATTTGTTTGCCATTATAAGCCCCTTCCTTTAGTCATTTCTTTAACAGTCATAACTTTTATATTCAGAGACAGAACAGAACGTGCTTTAGTGCTGTGATAGTGTGCTTTTGAAGTAAAATCCTCACTTAACCCAGTTTGTCTTGTATTGGTTCTCTTTGCAGAGAAATTCTGATACATTTTAAGTAGATTCTTTTGGGAAGAAGCTAAACGAGTCTCTGGTTTGAGTATGTACCACATTCTCCAGCCCTTCCCAGGGACAGCAGAGATGCAACCAAAGACTTGTATTTGTATAGTTTCAATCCTTTTGCAGGGTGAAGATAACTGATCTAGCAGAAAAGAATAGACCTAAGCACAGCTAAGATTCCCATGCTGCCTGTAATGTTGGTATAGGGGCCTCAACATCTTTTTGCCTACTGATTTACTGCTACTGCACTAAATTACTAGATCCTATAGATCTTACTACCAAGAGTCACTTTTTTACAAAGTAGAGCAAACCTCAGAAGAGATCAGAAGAGCACTCATTTTCAGCCACAGTTGCAGCTGCACTTAAGGAAAGCTATCTTTCTCCCAAGGAAGAAGGGTAGCTCTGTTAGGAGCTCTCTGTTAGGAGAGCAAAGGTAAAAGTAATGAAAAGATTCCCAGCCTAGACCTGTGTTTGAAAGCATCCGAAAGAGTATTCAAAATATGAGGAATTTCACTGCCTTACTGAATTTTAGAATTCATTTCTATCCTTTTCCTTTACAATTTTCTCCTCTCATTTCTCTCAGTTATGTCCAGATTGCCTTGTTTTCTCAAACAGCATGAACTTTCTGCCTGTTTTCCCTCGGGTAAAGCCATCCTTTTTTCTCTTACCCTAAGTATGATCCTACAGAATGTTCATTATAGTTGAATCATTGTATTAACTGAAATATTTACATATTGCCTTGTAGCATCAATGATACAACAGTTTTTGTCCCTAACCTAGTCCAAGAAACTACATTTCTGAATGTGCAATAACATTATTCAGCTTCTTTTCTTGCAAGCACTGAAAGTCATTGCAACTGAACAAGCCCTGTAAAAGATATTTACTAGATACTGGAGACCAATTCTTGGTAGATGAGTGTCCTGGTTTCCGTCAAGAACAGGGTTAATTTTCTGCAGTAGTCATAATGGGGTGGAGCCTGGACCTGTGTAGGTGTGGCCAAGACTCTAATGTTATTCTATATCATCTCACATCATTACCAGGTAAAGCGGAAAGGGACTTTCTCTCTGCTTCTGACAAAGGCATGTTTTTTACCAAGGGAGCAAAAGCGTGGTGGGTGAAGGGAAGCTGTTTGCAATTGTCTCACTGTCCTAGGCTTGATGAGCATTTTGCATACAAATCACACTCTCTTTGTACACTTTTATTAGTAGTATTCTTTCTGTTACTGTTCATTTTTTTTATCTCATTGCTGTTTCCAGTAAACTGTTCTTATGTTAACCTGTGATCTTAGCTTTTTGTGCTTTCATTTGGATATGGGAGCAGGAGCAAGCGGCTGCAGAGTTTCAGTGGGAGCACTAAGTTGGGTGATACCATTCCTAAACCAAGTGATTTTTAGTTCAAGTGTAACTAGTTTAGTGTGTTTTAGTCCTGGTGAAAGTATTGGATCAGCATTATGGTGTAATTAACTATTTCTTCATCAGATAAACTTAGAGTACAATGATAGAATTACCTGAACCACTATTCCAATGGGCTCATTTACATTAATAAGACCCTAAAGTAAGCAAGCATATCTTGAAATCCCTTTAAAACCAACAGAAATAATTTTTTTACAAAGAATTGGTGTACTTTCATCAATATGACCCTAATTAAAGCCAACTAAATAATTACACGTTTTTAAAGAAGACAGGTTTTGTTCTTAGTACTGCTAAGAACAATGAAAGGCAATATATGAAAAGTAATTGGTAGCTAAGTTTCCATTAGAGTAGCAGTCCAGCAGAGAAGATATTTGTCTCAGCACAATCAGAACATAAAGAAACAAATCAATAGAGATTACTGTGTGAGACTAAACTAATTAAGTTCTTTGTAAAGAAAGGTGAAAGCACAAGTAACTCCATGTATAAAGGGCAAAGACATGAGAAGAGGCAAAGCTGGGATTCTCCTCCACAGATTAACCGACAAAAGATCAAAATCCAAATACATCAACACTCATGGAGGAAACTGACCAGTTCAGCTACAAGACAGGCAAAATACACTAGGTTTAGGGTATAAACTATTAATGAATAAAGTAGCTCACAGGTAGGAAAATCTGAATTAGGCAAGTATTCAACCCTTACAAATAATATATGCCATATACATACATGTGTAGGTACACATATGTATGCATATATGTCCTTCCCAATGGGAGTAATTATTTGGCTTTCAGAATAGGATCCCATGGATTATTTGCTTCTTGGTATTATAAATAAATCTTCATATCCTCCACTTTTGATTGTACTGTTTCAAAATCTTTCAAGTAGGTGGTAGCTAATTTTTTCCCCACATCTTCTCAGAAGCCTAGTCATTTCTATAGCTCCTTTAAAAATCTGGTAATTTATTTCATGCAAAACAGTTAGCTTGCCTTTTTTACTAAAGCTATTATTACATACAGAGTTATCAACCAAATTTTTAATGTCCAATTTCTTCTCTATCTGCAGTTCCTTGCTGTAAAAACTGTGGTGCCTCTTGTCCTTTCTGTGTACTGGGCCCAGCATGGATTCTGATTCTTTCTATGGCTATAGGGCTGCTGTGTTCATTCTGGGACTGCTTGTCTCTTTTCCAGATCCATAAGTAAGTCCTTGTATAGCTTACTGTAGCTATGGTTCCAGTATCATATCAGAATAGATGCAGTCACCGGTGAAAATTATGAGGCATGACTACTCATATGTTCATAACTACGGAACAAATAGAACCATGATTTTCAAAAACCTGAATGATAAATGTTTCTGTCAGAAAAACAAAAAAAAAAAAACAAACAAAAAAAACACCAAAAAACACCCAAAACAACAAAAAACTTCAGCAAGAAAACCACAAACAAGCAAGCAAACAAACAAACAACAACAACTAAAAACCTCTTATGTGGTCCCAGCCTGTTTATGTATCAAGTTATAAGGAGAGCAAGCTAATGCTGGTACTAACTGAATTCTAGTATTTGTATACATCACTCATACTGGCTCGTTGCTATTCTGACAAGACACTTTTACCTCTCTGGGAAGGAAGAACGATGTTTCATGTCTACACAATGAAAGCTCAAAAATATTTAATTCAATTCTCCACTGAAGACAGAAAAAAGTTTGAATAATGTATGTGTCTTTAATCCATGGCCCCATTGCTCCTCCAGTTTTGTTTCTATCTTGTTCTTGTTTTCCTATAGCATTTTGAATCAGAATGGATCATGCACAAGGGACCTTCATGCACTGCAAGCTATTTGGGAATTTAAACAAAGTCCGCTAACTTAATTAGCCTTCTCCTAAGGTGATAAATGCCATTTTTTGATGTTGCAAAGGAGGTTTATGACCATTCTAATAACTGACATTTAACCATATATTTCCTGAGCTGCAGCTATAAACATATAATTTCCCTGACTTCACTAATGTAAATAAGTGTTAACTCACATTACAGACCCTGCAGGAAAGATTAAGAGAGGAATGGCAACCTTGCTGAATTCGCATTCTCAGGACCCACAGCTAATGACTGTGAGTATTAGAGCTTGTTACAGCTTTTTCGAGAGTTTAAACAGGGAAAATCCTTAACTGATAGGGCACCTAAGAAATTCTTAACAGTGTTACTCTGCTTGGAATGGAAATCTATCATGAGAAAGCAATTTTAAGAGGAAGGGGCCGATGAATAATTCAGTAAAAAATATGCCAGCAACCAAACAGATAGTGGAAAAACTACCGCTTTTTAGAAAGGAATGAAGAGAGGTCACATCAGCCTTATGGAAAATAATAGACAGTTTTACTTAAATTAAAATAGAAACCCTTTTGACATAACACCAGAATACAAATACAATACATTTTATAATGACAAAATAAAAAACTTTTTTTGGATGACAATTATTCTGTCAAGTTTTGGGCTACAAAACTTGTTGAGACAAAATAGTAACTGACCTAAAAACATACACATTTGGATTTTGTTAGGATAGCTTTACTATATATAAGTACATTAAACTACTTAGACTAAGTTGTGTGTATATCAGTAAGTGTGCAGATCTACACAAATATTTCTAGTGGAATGAGGAAAGAAGAGGATGGAATTAATGGAGTACACATTATTTTGACCATTGTGTTATGTTCCTTTGTCTCATTTTTCAATTTTTCTGCAATCTGAAGAGGGGAGTTGATTTTTTCAAGAACTGTAGTTCTTTGGAATACAGATTACATTTTCTTACAGTGAAGTTTCACAAAAGGCTTCTCTTATAGAAGAAATCAGACACTAATATATCCTATAGTTCCTCCCAAGCAGCTTTACTTCTGATTCTGTCTCCTCTGACCTTTTCCAGATAGTTTGTCCTCCATCTTTGAAGATGTGTCTTTCTAATAGTTAGGAGTGAGATGAGCCTGCAGAAAGAGATGTATTACTAATTCTAGAAGTGAAAAGCATTCTGGTTATATTACTGCTGCCAAAATCCTTTAACAAATGTAAGTGTTATTTTTACTTTTCTTCCAGGGAATATTTAATGAGCATCAAATATTCATAAAGAATAGATAATATTCAAATGACATCTTTAAATGATTAAAAATGTGCAACCCTCTCATACTGATTACTACATTAAGACCCAAAATATATTTTCATTAGGCCTAAACTGTCTCCAAGGTGATATGAAGAAAAAAAATCTCAGAACTTTCTGTGCTATTTGTAAGGAAGTTCATATGCAAGCCTCTGTCTTTAGAATGAAAAATTTGTGTTTCAGGTCAGTAGATAAAATCAAAAAACTGATAAGGTAGAGGAAGTAAAGGTCCACCCAGCCTGTTCATTTACCCCAGCCTCTGTTCCTTTTGGATAGCCTTGATGTCAGTCTCTCCCTCTGAAGTTAAACAGCAGGTACTCTCACTCCTGATTCTATTCAAACAGGCTGAACACCATTTGAAAACAAGACCACAGGTAATGGTACAGCAGGTCTAATGCAACCTATGTGACTATATAATGTTTTAAGATGATGTTAAGATAATACAACTGTTTAAGGTATCTTTCAGTAAAACAAAATGCTTTGGGTTTTTTATAGAAAATTATGTTGCAAACCATTCCAATAAGAGGCATAGTAATTTTCCTCTTCATTTTTGCTTCTTTCTTTTCTGTCAAACTGGTACTTTGAAAACCTCTGGAATGTTACTGTGTACACTGGAAAGAACTGCCATGTTTCCAAGGACACTGAGTACTTAAAGGTACAACTACAAAAATCAGAAGTAAGCTGCAGTACAGAGAAATACAAACATACCTGTTTATAGAATGTCTATCTCAATATCTCATACTAACTCCTGAAAGATGGCATTTTCTCAATTTATATTTCTTCACATTACCAGGTTTACTATTATTTTACTAAAAAAAGAAAGTATCAAGAAATCCCACTTGGGGTAAAACTCTCTACTGAAGTTATGGTCGAGAAATAAGAAGAAAACTACTTATTTAAGATAATAGATTATCCAACCAAAACCAGGTTTACAAAATGCCAACTTCCTAAATATCCAATAAATATGTCCCCCAAGCAGAAGTTTCTAAAAAGCTTACAACATTCATTTTTGCTTTTCCTATTTCTTTCTTATTAATCCAAAATAGAGGAAGCACTGAGCTTCATAACAGCTAATCTTGATTTTGCCTTGCTTAACCAGGGCTCATTTAAACTATTCTGTCATCTCCTCTATCTGGTCTATGTGTTGCTAAAGTAACGATAGAAATCTTTGATACTTGTAAACATTTATTTTGAATGGGAGAAGGGAATTTTGGGTCTACTCAACTCATTTTATGTGCTTCACTTGAAAGAAAAATTCTAAATTAATTTAGACTAGGATATTTATTTGACAGTTTTATTAATTGTGGAAGCATGGAATCAGATACCCCAGTTATCTTGGAAGTGTTTACTTTCATGTGCTCAGTAAACCAAAATTCATAAAAAAATGAGAAGAAAGGATAGCCTCCAAAATGCCCTGCCAAAGAGTTGATTTTGCTGTTACTGGAGATGCTGAGAAAACTCCTGATAGGACTGAGCCACAGAAGAATATTTAGTCAGCCTTTTTGTTTTGGTCTATTTTTTTGTCTCCAGCTGTCAGGGACAGAGGGCACAATACACAGCAAGGCCAGAGCTCTTGACCAAGAATATTCTGTCTTTCTTGTAACATTGTGGAACAGAAGAGTGAGAGTCCTGGAAACACCCTGGTAAGTACTTGTTTTCTACAAGTGTGAAAGACTGTGAGAGTGGAAAGAGAACAGGTGGGGGAAATTCACCAGAGTAGTCTCTAAGTATATTACCTCACTAACAAGTTTTATTTTATGAAACACAGAAAAGTAATTTTATAACACTTCTTTCACCTACTTCTAGTAACTTATCTGACATGATACAGAGATTGAAATAATTTTGGAGAAGCAACAGTGTTTTTTGCCTCTCCTGGGGAATAGAAGTGTGAGAGAGCAGAAGGAAAAGGTGAAGTAGCAAAAAGAAAGAGAAAAGCTGATGGTTTCAAGAGACAGCAATAAGGATCTTTCTGTTTGGGCACACTGGACAAAATTAAATTGTTCTTTACTTTCTCTGCTTGCTTGTGATCCTTGATCTGTATTTCCAGTCTATTCCTAGTAGAGTAAAAACTTCAGGAACTAAGGATTATGCAGAGCTATAATGACAGATATTTACCTTAACATTAGGAATGTTAGCTGTGAAATACCAAACATTACAATCTCGCTAGTCTATCTGAAATGTCCTGCATTTATAGAGCCACTTGGACACGTAGAAGTGAGAAATTACATTTTCCATGCCTGTATATTAAGGATATATTCCTCTTTATTAAAGAGGTTCTTCCATTCCACACCACAAGAAAATCTCAGCAAGAGGAAAACAGATCTATGGTTGTGACATTAAATCAAATATAGTCAGGGGATCTGCTACTGTGAGGACTTTGATCAGAACAATCAATCAGACACACTATGATACATAAATAAAATAGATGTTTCTGATCCCCAAATAAAGTCTTTCCTTCATGTACATGTATTTCCCTTCTATAATTCTTAATTCAGGTGCTAACATACAGGATTAGCCTTCTAACAAATGATGAAGTTTAGTCAATAGGTTGTATGAATGCTGAGATATTCATTCTTGTGCAAGAGGAAGTTTCCAATTTTAGAGCCCAGCTATTGCCAGCTTTAACAACTGTGTGTTTATTTGAGATGCTCTAGGCAAATTATAGACTATATTGACTTTCTTAGCATGCACTGTGAGTCTTGCCCTGTGCTCAGGCTGTTGTGAGACTTTGTTTATGTGGACATAGAATTTCAACTTCACAAAGACAATAAAATGGCCAATTTTGAGTGTTCCTTTAACATTCTTTAAGTGTCTTTGACTCAATAATTTAATTGCTAAATTGCCAGGAGGTTGGTAAATGTCCACAATGGCCTACCAAGAATAGTAGGATGTTTTATAGTGAGAAATTTGTAACACAAAGAGAGGAAAAAGGTAAGGGCAAATGGATTCTTAGATAGGGAAACTACTGAATGCTTATACCCAAAAACAGAATACATATAATCAGGGAAGAAGTATGTTGAATTTCCCTATCACCCTTCTACAAATAGCAGCTTATAAAGATAAAAAAGTTTATAAAAAGATACACTAATTAGGCTGATCCACGTGGTGGGAGAGAAACCTCTTCATGCCTGGAATAATCATCAAAAGTACTGTCCCCTTTGTGGTAAGAGCAGCATTATTGTTCTGTCATTAACCTCCTACAGAGGTAGCTGGAGAGCTGCCAGTTACAGAGAACATTTTCTCATCACCAGGTGTTAAGTCAGCATTCTGTAGGCTACATTAATTAAAGCAAGAACCATAGATGGTTTGAACAGGCATTCAAAGCCTAAGTTATGCAGCTCCCTCATCATATGACTTTTCTCATACATTCCTTTGCAGTATACGATAAACTTCAGCAGAATAAAACCACCCTGGTGACTCTCCAGGGACAGAAGGTCTCCTAGAAAAAAAGAAATGGAAGTACTGGCTTTTCATATGGTCCAGTCCACATGGGTACTAGAGCCAGCTGGCACAGACAAAAAAATGGAACAAGCCTGCCAAAAAAGCAATTTTTCTACAGCTGAAGTGCTAAAAGGCATTTGATGGGACACATGGAGTGAGAGGAAGTTTGCTTTTTGCCCTGCTTATTCAGCATGGCTAATCACGTTGAAAGTGTTACTTCATACTTTCACAGATACTTTCCCTCTTACCTAAACAACAAACCAGTTCTAACTACAACTAAGAGTTGAAAAGCAATACTTGCTTCTGTCATTTGCTCACTTTTTTGGAGAGTATCTGTGACAGGGATGTTATTTTAGGTCGGATGTATTGGAAGAACATATGTGATTACCCTTGTGTAATGGCATTTCTGGCTTAAAAAATTCCAGATTCCACTGAAACAATAATACCTCTAAATTGTGCTATTTAGCTACAGCACTGGAAATTAGACAAATTTGATATTGTTACACAGTGCCCAAATGGGGATGAAAAAGGACGCTCTTGCTATTTTACTGGTGTTATAAACACATTTGACCCATCTCATTCTTTGACATCACCTCATAAATGACTGCAGAGGAAAAAAATGTTACCTATAAATGACTGCATAACTTTTGCTTATAATGGAAACATGGAATGTATTTCTCTGATTCTTCTGGACATACCCAAGGGTCAAATCAAATCACTTGAACAGCTCCCTCAGGTATAATGTGAGAGCCAGTAGTGTTATTCTGCATATATAGATCGAGTTTGCTAACTTCCACTCATCTGCTTTGTATTTCTGTTCATATTGTTATTATTGGCAAGCTGCTAAAGCTACAATCATCCCTTATGACAACAGAAAATGTATATGCCTCTGACATGGCCCTCCCTTATAGATTGTTATGATATAATACAGATCCAGATGATCTCAACACCTTCAGCAGCATGGTTGAGAGTGAAAACATTAATGTTTATCATCTAGCCTATTACTGTCAAAATCTGCCTTTAGCTATGGAAGTATCAGGACAGCTCAGTAGCATTTACATCAAACAGTTTTGTGAGGTCTTTGTGTGTGTTCTCAAGCAGCATAGAATACAAAGAAAGTTGATGATGGTAGGGCTATCTGTGCTGAGATACAGGATCAGACAATATGAAACAGGTAAGACCAAGTACGCACACTGATATCTTCTCAAATAACAATCTTATTAAAGAAACTTTCTAAAAATAAGGGATGTACATTAGGTTTTAGTTCAGACTCTAGCTATTGCTGGGTTGCAGGACGAGCTTCTGTACTCATTTTGAATGTCTTAACTCTTCATCTTGTTGTTTTCATTGATTAATTTTTGTTAATGTTGCACAAACACTGAAAAAATATGTCCCTTATACAGACAGCTTACAACTTAAAGACAATACTAGATATCATTACAAAATTATCATCACTTACTGAGTGGAAACCTGAATAGGCAGACTCTTCCTTTACTTTCATACATCAATATCTCTCCCTGATTCTCCTACTCTCAGTAAACTAAGATTTACTGAGAGAAGTACTTACATTCAGAGACACAGTAAAATTATTTGGCAAGACTCCTAACCTAGCTGTTAAATGTCTTTCTCTGCTCCTTACAAAGTACCTTTCAGTGAAAGTAGATAGCCCTTACATTATTAGATAGCCTTTGGATTTGACAGTGGGTGGAAAGCTAAGAGATCACCACTGTCAGAGGCAAAAAAGCTGTTCTGTATAACAGAGGTATTCCTAAACACATGTAGTTACCTGCCAGGGAAGAAACATTCAAATAACTAGCAGGAATTAGTGTACCATTTAAATAATTGGAAAGGTTTTATTTTTTATCCTGCAGAAAAGCTGTCTTTTTCATACTCCCATCTGCAGTCTAGGTGCACGATGAGAAAATCAAATTGTTGATGATATAAATACTGTTCATTTATCCTGATTTCCACTTGTGTATCAAATATTTTATAAAAATGTATCTAGCAGATGCTCTGCTGTTCCAGCTTTGTTCATCTCTTGAGACAGACAGCTACTTATCAGAGAAAACTCTCCGAGAGATTTGGTGGCTGCTGAGATACAGGATCATACCCCTATATTAATCCTGATGTGAATTTTAACTTGATATTTCAGTAGAAAATATTAAAAAACCCCTCTGCCTTTGGCTCCATTGTAAAAGTAATTATTTCTCATAGGTCACACTTTTGATGTTGAGTAAAGTATATACTCTGCGTTCATATCTGAGACATGAAACAAACAGACTTGCATTTTGTGAGGTGCAAGGTCACAGGGATGTTTAGTTGATAAATGCTCTGTTTTGATGCTTTGAGTTCTTCACTCTATTGCTTTGTCTCTAATCCACTTTTGAATCTGGGCTACTGGGGGAAAAGTGCTGCTACTTCTGTACTAGGAAGGTCAGACAAATGGATTAATGTGAGAAAAAATATCAGTAAACTCTTGATTTTTCCATTTAACAATTTATCATGTAACAGGGGAATTATTACAAGTAGTCTTTTAACCTTCTAATGGGACTGAAAAAACAAGTAGCTCAGATGAAATACTTACTCAAAGTGGCTATCACATACTCTCTCTTCCCCCCTTCCCGCCCCCACCCATGCCCAGGAAGCATTTAGTAATTACATTTGGTGCAACTTTGCATTCGGTGGATCAAGTCTTGCATATTTGAACAAGTGCATTAGTTAAGAAATCTTTACAGACGAATTTCTGACTGACAGTTTTCCAGTCTCCCTTTTAAAGCACCTTGCTGCTGTAGTTCTTCTGACGGCTTCTGTGTGGTGGCAATTGCTCTGATTAAAAACCCATTTGAGAGTTCCTAAGGTGACAGCTTAAAGTTTTAATGCTCTCTGCGAGAAGGAATGCACACTGATCTCAAAACACACAAGCAGTTATTTAAAAATGTGGCCAGCCCAAGAATTAAAATATAAGAATGCCAAAGAAGGAATTTTGCTCTCCAAATATTTGTAGCAAAAAGAGAATGTTTAATGTCAGTAAAGAAAATTCACTGTTGTCACCTTCACAGTAGCAAAATGATGAGTAGAAACATACTCAGTACATACACAGTAGAAATTGTATTCTTTTTATCCCTGCCACATGAATGATTTTGAACACAGAACAACAAGAAACATCAGATTATATTTACGTAGTTCAAATTCTTATAGGCCTAGACCTGCAGGAGCCACTTCTGTACATTAGAACAGACCAAAGGTTTCTTATCATTTTATCATAGTCATTTAGAGGCTGTCTAGAAGGAAGAATTCTGACAGAGTACATATTATGAAAATATACCCTCCTATCTCTAATTTCTGAGCCCAATCTGTCTTGCATCTCAGTATGCCTCGCTCTGGGGTACTTGAATTCTCCTGCAATAAGAAAATCTCTAATGCCATTATTTGAGTCTTCATTTTCTGGTGGCCTAAAGGTAGCATATGCTGCTAAAATGATAAAAGGAAAATATTTTTGATTGCTTGACTCCTGAGAACATGCTAAGAATATCCATTTATATGGGATGCTGAAATTGAGCTGGGAAACCAGAAAGACAGACTGACAAGTAAGTAGTTTATCTGAAGTGGGATGAAATGCATCTTGGTTGACATTTTTTTGTGATGTGTTTTCAAATGGATTATAGTATTTAAAGAGCAGTGTTATACTAATTAGGAAATTACCTGCATAATAAAAAGAAATGTTAAATTAAAGGAACATAAGAGTACTGGAAAGCTAGGAAAGATGACAACCTGTTAACCAGATTTTACTTTTCTTTCGCTTTTTTTTTTTTTCCCCAGAACAAGAGATTGAAATGGATCAAGATATCTATCCAAATAGAGTATACTGATCACCTTTAAGAAGACTCTTTTGCATTACATATCCAAGCTTAATTTGCAAACAGTAAAGACCAATCAATGAGATATAAATAAATATTATTTTTCTACAGCTAGGCAGGTACAGATTCTTGTTTTACTGTAATTCTTCTTCTGTCTGTCTCATTTGGAGAAAGCAGAACAAATGGCATCTTTAAATTTCACTGCCTATTTTGTCCTCAGAGACTTGATATTTACTGTGGTTTTGGTTTGCCCTGTGTTTCCTTTTCATTATTTTTCTTTGATCTGCCTGCCACGATAAACTCTTTTGTGACATGAAATTAAGGGTTTCATTAATTCCAAAAGAGTAATCCAAAACATTCTACATATTGGATGTACCTTTTTTTACTTTTTATTTTATTTTATTCAGGACTATCCAAGAACTCTTCTTATTGTTGATCAAACTCTACTTAAAATAAATTTTAAAAGTCAAAAGCTACTGACACTATCTCTTTCCTAATCATGAGGAGGACTGCTCTGGCCCTTGGAGATGAGCTGCATAAATTCATTCTCTTCACATTCCAACAGGAAAAATAAATAGATAGATGACAGAGTGGGGTAGAAAGGAAAGGCAATTCACCAAACCAATGACTAATAACAAACATGGCAGCAACATTTTAAAAGTCTTTTTAAATAACATTCTAAAAATGAATTTGTCAGAAAGGTATACTTCAGGAAAGGAAACACTTCTTTTGCTTTGTATATAGGGAACATGTTGCCTTTCAAGTATTTCTATCATGTAAGTCAGTCCTCAACATTATAAACTTCTGCCACTTGTACTACCTGCAGTCCTATAGAAATTAATTACTAGCTAAAGTACTGAAGGCTTATAATATGTACAATATAAGTTTGTGTTAGCATAAAATGTTATCATATCAAACTATACAGATACAGAAAATTACTTGTGTGCAAAAATCAGTTGTACCTTAAATGTTTTCCAAATGCTGTAGAGCAATATGAGAAAGAATTTTCCCTGTCAGTTCTGCTGTGGCCATCTACAATGTAATATTCAAAAAATAATATCCATAGATCACATTCAACAAAAATGAAAAAGGAACTATGGGAACTTGAAGTCAAGTTTGGACAAATCTTATTTATGACCTTGAAAAAATACTTTGCATGGCAAAATGTAGAAAAAAATTTCACTCTTAGTTGCTGGTAAGAGAAAAAGGGTATTGTATTTTTCATTTTGGACGCACTTACATGCAAATAAAAATAATTTCAGGCACAATTTCTCTATTTACCAAATCTCAGATTCTCTCTCTCTCAATTATTCAAACAGATAGATGAAGCTGCTAAACAATCTCCAGAAAAATCGCAAGCACAAATGAAGACAGGAATAAAAGGGTAAAAGAAAGAAAGAAAGAAAGATATAAACCAGATATATGTACAATTAATCACATGATCTTACAGAGTTTAGGTCACTTCTTCAAGGATGCTACTAAGCCCAAACATATTTCTGTCTTTAAGCACTAGACTTTGCGTCCCTCAAAACCCCAACAATAAATGCTGACATTAAAAATAGTCCAAAAGGACAGGTAGGTTTGAAATGATCCCTCAGAGCAGTAACTGAGAGTTACTGGGTTAGGTGCAGCCAATGGGCACTGGGTTAGTGTTAGACAATGGTTGGGAGGGAGGCAAAGGCTGGTACTGCAGTTGCAGCAGTGTGGCAAGAAGGCTTTCAAGGGAAAGTATAGGTTGAAAATGAAATCACAGATGAGAATTTGTTCCTCTGGGTCATGGGCTTGTCGTCATGCTGGTAATTACCATAAAACTAGGGCCTGGCTTTGTTTGAGCCTGTCTCAAACACCCACAGCTATGGAAAGAGGTCTTGGGGACAATTTCTTGGCAGCTTATGAATTCTCATTGAAGCTAGTTTATAATTGTAACTTTCTAAAGTAAATGCAAATCAGAAATTTCAGAAGATGTAAGGTCCTCAGAGTATTTACTCTGATTAAAAAAAAAAAAATCCAAACAACAGAGGGACCTCCAAATGCAGTTGCCAAATTCAATTTCATCCATCTTAAAGTCCTTGCCCTCCTTAAATCTTTTGTTGTTTAGTATAATCACATAATTTCCTTGAGGGGTACTGGAAAAGTAGTCTGATCAGAGAGTTTCCCTCATGTCTTCTTTCTTCATGCAAAAGTGTTGGCTCTCTTCATGATCAGAATGCGATTATTTGTAGGACATGATACCTCCTGTCAGTGGGTGACAAAGAGTTACACAACCAAATTAATGGAAGGATTTGAGATATAGAAGCATACACTTACATGTACATATACAATCAAGCAGAAAACACTGAAGTGGAAGGCAATATAAAGCTTTGGTCAAGCCTGAAGTATGCAGCCAGTGTCAGATGCGGGTCTACAGCAAATTATGCTGAAGTAAGCTTTATTCAGGTTACATGCACTCAATAAACAAGCCTTTTTCTATTTTACAAACCACTCCCATTTTTACAAACTTAGTAGACATCCAAAACCAGATGAGTTTTGTTACTTTTAATCTTTCTCCATTTTGTTTGTACCTAAATCAACATTGTAGTAGCATGAGAAATTTTTGCCACATTGATTTCTTATAGCACTGAAATGTCACATTAACTAAAGGTGAAGAAGTTAATGAATGAAAATAATGGAAGAATTATGAACCCAATTGCACATCAGAGATTGAAATTTTATTTTTGGGTTCTTGTGTTATTATAAACATTGAGATTGAAACATAAATGGTTATTAAGATCAAAGGCATTGTAGCAAATTATCCACTTACTGGCAAAAGTATCCTAAAACATCTTAGTATATGAAATAAGTGTAGGAACAAATCAAACTATTGTTTACTGTCAGCTGAATCTCCAATGCTCTGCATGGTATTTTTCTTCCAGTGTTGCTATTCTTTCCTCTTATAGACAATTGTATGTGGGTGGTTCGGATAGAGAAAGAGTGTGTCCTAATATTTCATAGAGAAGAATATCCTAAATCAGACCATATGGCTATGACCTGCCTTTGACAGTGCCTAAAATGAAAAATAAAATCTTCCATTATTAACAATAGAGAGCTTCTTTGGTATATAACTCCAGGTTTGTATTTATGTTTTGAAGCACAAGTTCATTAATGTAAAAGCAATCTTGTAACTTATAAAGAATGTGGCTTTGTTATCATGTTAAGTCACCGTCAAGCTTGCACAGAAGTCTTTATTATCTAGCTATTTACATTTCAATATTAGCATGAAAACTGGCTTAAAGTTAGAAGAACCTGGATACTTGTAAAGAACTGTCAAAATGCAACCTCATGGAACCTACTAGGCAAACTCTAGCGAGCAACCTCCGTCTTGACTGGTGTAATGGTGGCCACATGCTGACTTTCCTATCATGAGGACAACATTTTGCAGAGGTGAATGTTCTGTCAGACACTGGATTGTTATATTAATTGTTGGCTCAGCCCAACTCAAGGGGGGGGGTGGCAGGGAGAAGAAGGGTCAGGTCAAATTTAACAAAGATGAGGTGGTTGCCTGTTCCATGCCCCAACCCCTTTGAGCATCCTTAAGCAGCCCCAGAGCAGTTGTCAGTCAAAAGCATCCCAGGAGCACTCCCCCATAGCGCTCCCCATGGAGCCCCTAACCCAGCCCCAGAACAGCTGGCACATGGAGAGCACTGACCCTCACCCCACCCTGGAGCCCCGAAATGGCCAATGGGCCAGAAGTCCTGCCTGAGGTGTTGGTCACAGGGGGCCAGAGCAGATAAAATCAAAGATGTTGTTTCTGTGTGTTCAGAACCTACTATCAGGACACATGACAGCTGGAATTGGGTAGGACTCCAGGTGGTAGCTATAATTCTCTCTTTTTGTCTCTTTGTTTACTTCTTTTAATCTCCTTTCTTGACATTTTAAGTAACTTAGAGTTGGATGGGTTGGATTTTGCTAAGTTGTGTGGATTGGCACATACTAAGTCAATGCTTTGTAGAATGTTTTATTTTTGTTGAACGTTGCCCTTTAAACTTTTGCCATGTTCCCTTCTTTTCTGAAGTTTGCCAGTAAAAGTGTGTTACCTTCTCAGGAAACATGTGTGGTATCTTCTCCCTTGCACCCTCTCAAGGTATGAAAGAACTGAAGGCCCTTTTAATAAATTTGGCAGGCGAAATGTTGGAGCCTTGTATATTTTTAAAGTAAAACCCCTTCAATGAGCTCAGAGCCTTACATGTTCTAACATAAAAGTTTTTTGGCAGTTGTGTCACTGTGGACAATCACAAGGATCAGTCAGAGAGTTAATACACCTAAACTCATCTGTTCAAAAACCAAAGAGAGAGCAGTTGCATTATAATATGTGTGTGCTTATTTTTTACATATAGGACTGATGAACTTAAGGTCAAAGTAACATTAATTGGACCGTGTACACAGGACCCAAATTTCTATTGACTATTTAAAAATTATGTTCAGTATTTCTTGATTGCATTAATAACTACTATGAAGACTTTTGCCTATGCTTTTCTTTGTTGCTCATTGACATTAATTTCAACAACTCTGTATATGAATTAATCTAAATATCCAAAGATTACATCATAAATATGGGGAAGTACTAGATGTATCATCTAATTATGTGTCCTATCCTCCATGATTATATAAGAACAAGTCTGATAATCAGAGTTTTGTTTCCTATATTATGCATGCAGTATCCAAGAAGTTGCTATACTATGTTTTGTTATCTATCTTTCCTAATAATTTCTAACACTTTATTGCTTTTTCATAATTTCTAGATACTAAATTTATGCTTTTGTGGAGGTCTGATCTCAGTCCTGACTGGTAATGGCCAGCTCTGAAACTATCATTTTACACATGAAAATAAGTCTTATTTTTGTTTGTTGATATTTGATATCTATTTACACTAAACTTACTTTTTTCATTTTATTTCCCACTGTGTTTATAGAGTCTGTCATCCAGTGATGATGGTCCTCATCTATACTATTCTGAAAGTGTCATGAGCAAATTCAATCACTTCAAGATTCATTCTCCTTTCCAGGTAATTTGCAGGAAAATAGTCAGGCACAATTTAAATCAGCATTCTTTGAACAAAACAATTTACAGTATTTTGGTAAGAATATACAATAAAAGCAGCAAGAGAAGGAATGCTCTAATATTCTGCCAGAATCCAGCAGTTTACTATTTGAGGACTGTTGCAACTACAGGTGATTTTATATTTATAAGTTCAAGATGGATTTTGCTTCCATTAATTTGTTTGCTTTACAAATCCATGTACATTTTCACCACCTACAGACTTCCTTAAAAAGTCCAGAGTACAATCACCTTTCCACATTTGAAGAAAGAGTTTCAAAAAAATTTAAAATTGCTCAAATTTTGCCTTTCTGTCTGTGAGCAAAAAAATATGGTTTTACTTTTGGCCTTGCCACTTCAAATGATGCATTGATGTAATAAATCATTTGTAGTTTTCCCTAGTGCTAATTCAAACTGGGTTTTGGAGAGTTAAATTAAATCTCAGTTTGTGCCATCCTGTTCCAGTGGAAAGCTTTGTGTTTTGATAGCATCTTCATATGTTTCAGGGTAATGATATGAGTCCTGGTAATAGTGTAATTTGACATCATATTGATATTCACTTATTGTAAGAAACTTAGACAGTCAGTATTAAACTTCAGTACGTGTTAGGTGATAGGAAAGAGCATGACACTTAGACATACATGTGGGAACCACAGTGATAAGGAATTTCATTTCAATAAGCTACCCACAGAAATTCAGAAAAAGCATACTAAACCCCAGAATTCTTCTCTCAGCTCCTAGTATCTTCAAGACTGATGAAAACAGCATGCAAATGGATCTAAATACTAGGGTAAATAGAAGATAGAATTAATTGTACCTGACATTATAAACTAAAGAAAAGTTAAACAACCAACATAGTTCATAGGATTTAACACTGCAGCTTAATTCTACTTTCTAATTCTATGATCAAGTGATTCTGTCATGCTTTTTGTAATTATTATTTATTGCTACTGTGTCAAAAAAAAAATACTGAACACTGATAAATTTGTAAACTTTGTTGGTTGATATATTAGTATAAATAATAGCTTCCAGAGTAAAACAATTGGGTGTGATTATCCTGAAATTGTCTACTGTAGAGTAGAGACAAAACAGGTCCTTGATACATGCTCTGTTCTTAGGCATCCTGGAGTATTCACTCAGTAAGAGGGAGATAGATGAGAAATAGTACTGCAATGGCCTCAATTGACCTTGGCAACAGGCACTAATGGCTCTGAGAGTGGAGAGCAGGGCAGGCTATTTAATCCTCAGTGTCAGAAAGCAATTAAATCTGCTAATTACAAAATTATGTGTGCAAACGCTCAAAGGCAAGCAAAAACAGTAATGATTAACCATTTTGCAAAGGAATTCTTCCCTCTCTCTCCAACTGTTCCTGGGTATTCCCAGAGGAGTAACTTTGGCTAACTTAATGTCACACTAAATGACAATGATAGCCTTTGCTTTCTCCTTGGTGATGGTACATTTATGATCCCCAAGTGTCAGACTGTGAGACTGGACACTGTGTTTAACACAGACATAACCATTATGGTAAAGAAATTTAGATAAGTGAATTTATTGTAGGAGTTACCGCTGGGGAATAGAGAAGTAGAGAAAATTCTAGTCTTGTTTTTCAAAGGTGTAGAGTGATCTTGCAATAGCACAGGACCCTATAGTGTCAGACTAAATGTTTGTGTCTTCCACCTTCAAAGAGAAGACAATTTTTGCCAGAAAGTTTTTGTCATATTCTATACAACGATAACTAAAGAAGAACTAAAATACTCCCTAGGAATCTTTTGTAACATCTTTCCCTAAGCTTTAAAACTCAGAATGCTGAATCAAGCATATGAAGAGGTTATTGTCCTCTTCAGTCCAGTGCACAAGAAAAAAACCTGGATTATTTATATGGAAGTTAATCTGTAAGTGTCAATAAATGGTCAATGCAGCATCACCAGAACAAACTTAGCTGTGTTTGGTGTTCCCTAGCATATTTATTATCTTCTAATACATCACAACAGCATGCTGCTAGAATAAGGTAGCGGAAGGTCTGCCCTAGAAACATTTGATGTGGCTTTAATTAACTTCTACTTAGCTGTGGAGCACCCATGTAGTCAGAGACATAGCATAATGGAAAAGCACAGAGGAACACAACTGAGGAATAGCTTCTGCATGTGTGTCAGACTGCCACTTGGCTTGCAGATTCTTTTGAAGCCTATGCTTTGTAGGTTAAAATGAAGTAAAATTAAATAACCTGATTTTTATAATTTTTGGTTAGTTGGTTGGGTGTCAAGTGTCCCCATTTTTCAAAATGTAGTTTAAAATGTCTCTAGGTTTCACAGGCAACAGGAGAATTATTTAGTATTTGAAAAGTACACAGATACAAAATTCTTGGGTATAATGTTAGCCTGTCTTGTTTCTTCACTAAAGGAGAGAGCTACACTGACACAGTTCTCTGTAGCATTCCTAAGAATTCAAAGTACAGGGAACAAAATTACTTTTCCACAAAACTCTAACTCTCTAGCTCCTGTGATTCTAGCCTCACTTACAATGTGCCTGCAAAAAGTGTTATGCTCAGTGGATTGAAAACTTCTAAAATTGGCTGGAAATATCCTATAATTCTATTCCAAGTTTATTGGAAAATGGGAGCACTAGAGGGATTGTCCAAACTGAATTCAATGACGGTCTTTCACAGCTAGAGAGGGGATCCTTGGCAACATACTGCATTTCACAGAGAGAGAAAGAAAGAAAATGGATTTCCCTCCTCTGAATGCTTAGATGATAGAGACATTCTCTATATGTGAAATGAGCTCCTAAATGTATTTTGCCCTGTGAGCCAGTAGAACTCCACAAAAGTTTTTGTTGCTACACAGTGAGGTGCCATAACAATGTACATTGTCTTTCAGTTTAGTATGTGTTCTATCCCTCAGTGTGAAATATGAGACAGTAGTTGGCTCATTTTAGCTGGGCTACCTTGCAGTTGCCTTCCAATTCTCATTTTATTGGCTATGCAGAGAAGATGTCATTTAAAACTTTAATTGCCAGAGAGGGTTGTGAAATATTCAATGAGATTTACTGCTTTCCCTTTGTGATGTACCTTCACAGCAAAGTGACCCTGGTGGTTAGGAAGCATATTGTATAAATGGCAATTTAATGAGGGCTTGGAGACTATGAAGTCTCCAAAGAACACTTCATTTTGAAATTTTCTTGTTATGGAGTATTTTATGAAGAAATCCTGCCAGGAATTCCAATGAAGATAATCTGGATCTTTAGCCAGAGACAGTGTCAAAAATATAAAAAAAAAATCTTAATTAATACTTTAAACTAAAGATCCATGAAGTCCAACCTTGCTGTTTAACTGAACTGATGAAGAGAGGCACTGAAAGGAAAAAGGTCTCCATTTTTAATATTTAAACAGCATGCATATTTTTTGAGTTGTTGGCAAGACATCTAATCACAGTATTAATGATTCACAGTAAGAATAATCATTCAGAACATAAAAAATATGTTGACAGGTTTTCTGTTTTTAAGAACTGCATAATGCATAATAGATGTATTACATACTTTAATACACAGGGTTTTTTAATTCAAATTCTGTGGCTAATCTACTGCAGTCTCTGCAAGAGAATTAAACTGTTTCATTTGTTTTATTGCTTGTTAATGTTGAAACAGAAAAATGACCATTTATATGTTAATATTAAGTATTTCACTACTGATCAGTTTTAGTAAGAACTTGCTTTCCAATCCTGTATTGATTCCACAGTTTACTGAGATGTTAAACTCCTGTGCTCCTTTTAAAACAGCTTTGCTGTGGGTTGAGCTCAGGAGGCAGCTAAGCTCCACACAGCTGCTTGCTCCCTCCCTACAGTGGGAAGGGAAGAGAATCAGAAGAGTAAAACTAAGAAAACTTGTGTGTTGAAACAAGGACAAAGTAATAGGCGAAGCAAAAGGTGCACAAAAAAGCAAAGCAAAATAAGGGATTCACTCACTACTTGCTATTAGCAAGCAGAGGTTTAACCACTTCCAAGAAAGCAGGGATTCATCATTGTGCAACTGTTACTCAAGAAGACAGAAGTGGTAACTCCAAGTGTCTCTTCCTTCCTCTTTCTTTTCTCCAGATTTTATTGTCAACAATGACATCATATGGTATGGAATAACCCTTTCATCAGTTGGGGTCATCTGTCCTGGCTGTATCTCCTCCCAGATTCTTGTGCACCCTCAGCCTACTCACTGGCAAGCTTTTATAAACTAAACCAATTGTATTTACTAGTATAGAAAAAATGTACTTTTGAAATGAGAGCTACATGAGATTTTTCAAAGTGAGGGAATGGTATTATAGGAAGTGAATATATATGCAGACACATCCTGAATATAGTAAAGCTTGTAATATCACTGTCACTCACGGGATTTGAAAATGAAAACTCAGTGAAAGAGGGAAATGCAGAGCATCATTTGTATGGTTAAATGACAAAGTTGTATTTGAAATGGAATACACTGTATATGAAAACCAGATAGTTGTTTCAAGCAAATTTTTAGCCTTTGACGCTGTTAGTAACCAAGACCTGAGAGAACAGGTGTCCCTTTCAGCTGCTGACAAATCCTCAGAATAAGTCAGGTCACTTCAATAGTCCTTTCACTTTGTGCTTGAGATGATGGTGATTGAAGATTCTAGCAAGCATCACCAGAGGTGAGAACCTAATTGGGCCCAGAAGATTGGAATTCTGCCAGAAAAATGAAAGTGTGCAATGTCAGAAAAATACCAAATCAAAATATCTTCTGTTCCTGCCTCTGTAAGACACTGAACATCAAACACAGAAGTGCATACATAGATGTTTCTGTTTAAAAAGTAAATCTTTTGCTGGACTGGATGTGTAAAATTTAAAATGGTCCAATCCAACAGCAGAATAATCAGCATTTCATAAGGGTAGCTACAAATGAAGTAAATAAATGGCTTCTCCAATGTCATGCAAGAAATGACAGAAAAGACTTCATTCACTTCATTCTCTCAGAATCCACAAGCACATGCACCAGGAAAAAAGGTGCTGCTGCTCTTGCACATCCTTTAGTAAAACAGCAGGGTGGGAAGAAAAGGCAGGGGTTGCTTCCAGCAGGGAGACCATAGGCCTGGAAGAAGAGACCTGCTTCCTGAATGCTACTGGCAGTTTATGAGGAAGCTACATCTGGGTGGGAAACTCGGTGCATGAGGGAGGCAGGCGGTGTGGCAGTCAGTGAGAAATAACCCTGCACAACTGTGCTTTCTAGAATTGTCTGTTTGAAACAGGTCCAAAGAAAAGGACCTAAGTGTCCCAGTAGACAGCAAACTGTATGTGAGCCAGCAGCCCACCCTGGCAGCAGCGAAAACCAAGTCCAGGGAAGTGATCCTTCCACTCCACAATTGAGAAGACTGTGCCTGAAGTCCTGTGTTGAAGTGTGGGCTCCTTGAGCCACAGTGCATCATGTGTGTCCATACATAACCAATAACTTCATTCTTCATTTCTTCTTCAAAGACACTTTTTGTTCATTGATATTCTATCCTAAGAGTGATCTTGGTTATAGGAGGACAAGGCTGACCCAGTGGCAGACCTGACGAGATGGTAATACTTATCACACTGGGGATGAAGCAGTGGCAGCAGCCTGTTGTCTCCAGGACCTCTGAGCAGAGGTTGTTTTTGTATGGCTGTTTCTGAAACTTGATGGTTACATGCAAGTGGCACATGAGGGCAGACAGATGGTTAGTGTGGCATGCTGAAGGGTGCCTGCATTAAGTAGGCGCAGCTGATTATGGAATATGTTCTCAGCTGGCGATGCTCCAAGTGCTATGCAGTGTAGATATAACAAACTGAAGGGGCTAGCCATGAATGGGGAGGATGCACACTGCTCCAGATTAATTTGAGCAATAATTCAGCAATTATTCCCTGGAGCAGGTCACAAGAACAGTATAGATGTAGCCTAAAGGATGCAAAACTGTTTCATTTAGTTATATGCCAGGCTGAGACTGATTATTCCTTAATTTGTGTCATGTCTTCCAAAATGTCTTTAGACAGTCTTCTAAAGATATCTTCAGATTTTTTGGAAGAGCATACTTTAATCCAAACTCTAGATTGGATCTAAACATTTTTCATCCCTTTTTCCATTCTGGACAAAAATATATTAGAGTCAATGTCAAAAAAGTCATCCTGACTTGAATGTCTTCTTTCTCAATCTATCAATAGTTGCTGTCAAAATGATGATCAAGTCTTTTAATAACCTCACATTGGATTTCAGTCATATATTTAATCCAGATTGAAATTAAAATTAATTTGGTGTTATATACTATCATTTTCAGAAATAAACCAATTTCATTTGAGAACCGTATTTCATGCCCCTGAATATCACATAGATAAGCAAAAAACGTGATCTCTATAAACCATGATTTTATTCATTGGGACCAATTAACATATTTTACACTCACCTCAGTATTTACTAAGGACACTAAAGAGAACACCAATGTCAAGAAGGGAAGGAAAAGAAAGGAAGAATTGGAGGTTTGCCCTGACCAATATCAGTATCTTGAGATTATTCTCTTAGTAACATATCATTAAAGCAGTCCTAAATGACCAGCTCAAATTTAACGAAAGGACCCCTGATTTTTTTTTTTTTTCTGATATGTAGTGCAATTGCTTATGTTCATTTAAATATAATGCCTTTTTGGTCCTTGGGAAATCTCTTCAAGAGAGACAGACTCTAACTAAACTGGTTTTTTACTGAAAAATTTTCTCCTAATTGCCTGAGCTTTAAAGATCAATGCAGCAGCTCCTGGGTGGGTAGCTGCAGTTAAAGAAGAAAGATGTTGAATATGAATGCCATTGTTCTATTTTCCTTGGAATTATTTTAATCAATTCAGTGTATCTGATAAGTATGGAGTAAGAGACCTGGAGAATATGCTGTCCTTATTTTGACTAACAAATTTCTACTAAAGAATTTGTTTCAATAGTATAATCTAGTTTTTTAACTGGAGGAAAATTACCTGCTTTTGTAAAATAAATGCTGGAGGGTTTTAATGTTTATTTTTAATATGAAAACAAAAAAAAAATCAGAAAAGCTACAAGGGAAAAAGAATTTTTAATTTTCAATTACAGAATTGAAAATTGAGCCCGTTCTTGGGGTTTTGATTGAGAAGTAAATAGTACTGAAAAACTTGATTTTGTTTTCAAGAATTTTAAAGGATCATTTCACCATTAACCACACAAAGCAAGTTATGATTTATGATTAGATTTCTGGCATCTATTAGTCTATTGTAGATCTTAAACTTGTCCTTTGGTCTACGTCAGGCATACTACATCCAGTTGATTGAAAAGTAATGTTATGGCATGGCCTCTGAAACATGACTATATCAGCAGACAACAATAACTCTTGTAACAGGTTGAGCTTTAGGATGGTTAGTCTGTACACTTCAAAAACAAAGATCTTGATTATTACAAGTCATTATTGTTAAGTAAGTTTCTTAATATAGAGCCTTTGAATTATATAGATAGTACTTTTTACGGCTTGTTTTGTTAAGATTATTTGCAAGTTCTTTTTTAGAAATTAAAATAATAGCATTTCTTGCATGCAAAAACATTCCCTTTTTTCTTTCATTTTTATCTTCCATGCTGTGAATGAGAGTGCAGGCATCAGAGATTTTTCTGACCTTAGAATGTTTTGAGCTCTTTCCATGTCTGTCAAATGCTATAGGATATCACACAGAAAAGCTGATGCAAACTCTTACTGTAGCTCCTCTTGAGTCCATCTATGGGTGTACATCATGTTTCACCTCCATGAGGACTTAGGATATCTGTGAAAACTCATGTGATTTAGAAACTACCATATGGATTTCCATTCCATTTCAAAAACTACATCTGTGTAGAAATGTATGAAGATCATACATATGTGTATATATGCACACATACATGCATATTTTCTGGCAAATTAATCCACTGAGACTTTAATGACACTTAGTTCAATCCTAGTTTCCTTCGCTCTCTCTGGAGACGGAAAAAAACATGGCTATATATTCTCAGATTTGTAAGAAGATTGAAATTCTATTTCCTTTTTACTAATGTATAAGTGTTTCTTGTATGACTAGTACTACTTAAAAAATTATAGAGAACACTCTTCTGAAATTTTTGTGATCTGGAAATACACAATACCTACATAAGAAGAGGAAAAGAAAGGGAACAAAAGTGAAATGGTTTTATTAATTTCATATGTAAAGAATGGATAGGAAAGCAAATTAACCAATAAAGAGTCCATGTAGCTGACAGACAAACTGTCTGTGCTTAATCCTGCATATCCACCTAACTAATTAACCCTCATGGGCTTTCTGCCATTACCAGTTATTTAGTGTACAATGGACTACTTTGTTTTTCATTTACACATTATAACAAGACCTGCTGGAATTTCATAACATGAAGAGGCTAAATACCCTGGTTGCAAGTTTCCTTCAGTGTTCTGCTTTGTGATTTGAACAGATTAGTAAAAAAAGTTTGATTTTAAGATTGAGGAATTTCTTTTGTCTGTGAAAATTCTGAGATTCTTCCTGCTCTCATCTTGACTGAATAAGAGAGATTATATTAGACATTCATTTCTTTCAGGGTGGTAGAATATTAAGGGATTAAACTTCTTTCAAATAAATTTCACTGTCAAAAGCACAGAGTACTTAATACAAAATCAGTAACTGCCTTTGCATGTTTCAACCATCATTGGCTCTGGGCTCATAGAGAAGGAAGTTTCAGGATTTCGCAAAGTTCTATTTTTCTTAAATATTTTATCTTGACAAGTATTTGTACACATACTTCTGCTTTTGAACAATGTGTTTTATAATATACTTTTATAATGAACACTATTAAACATAGCATTATCCTTGAACTCAAGAGAGAAGACTTCTCTTCTTTGATACTTTTGCTATTCCTGAAAATCTTGGAAATTCATTTCACAAGTCTGTGCCTCTGTTTCCTCAAGAGAAAACAGGACAGCTCTTTTGGAAAATAGTTTGAATTCTACGGATTAAGACTACTTGGTGTTATTTGTATTTTATTTAAAAGAATATATTAGTTATTTATATAATACAAAATAAAATTTTACTCATAACTAGGAAGGAGTTGCTAATAAAGTGAAGGATAAAACTGCAACTGTACATAGCAACTTCATAAATACTTGGTAGTCTATTCAAGCTGAGGAGAAAGACTTCTCCAGGCAATGAACCATGCAGAGTTTACAGCTAATAAGAGAATGGATGGCCAGATTTTCTGCAGAACCTCTCGACACTTTTGTTCTGCTACTTCTTAGATATTCCACGTTACAATGGGGCTCATATCCAACTGTAAGCTTCAAGATCTGAATTCTCTGCCATGGGGGAAATTGATTCAGCTCTTTTTGGCATGAAATAGTAGAAGGAATTAATACAATTTTTATCTCCTAGCATTTAGTTTAGCTAGGGGTCAGTAGATAACTTTTAGTACTACTATCCGTCTGGAATTTCTATATGTGTACATTCTTTCTGCTTTGAATTTTTGTGAAAGGAAAAAGAGGAAATTCATCATTTCTCTGAGATGTCTTCATGCCAGGCAGCTAAACCAAGGCAGAGTTCTGACTGAGCTACCTGTCCTTGAGAAATCAAAGTACAGTGCATGCACTGAATCAACAGCCACCACACTGCGATCTGGGCTGAAGGTCCTCATATGCAAATAGTACACATGGTGTCCACATATCTGACTGCTCTGAAATTTTAGGACAGAAACATAAGCCTGTAATCTTCTAAACTCTGGCAAGGTGTTAAAAATGTTTTCAGAAAGGGGATTTTTTTTTCTGTTGCCTATAGAAGATTATTTGTCTTTACTAGGTAAATCAGGTTGCAAGAACAGATCCCTGAATCTTAAAAGTATGAGGTCTTATTTTTCTTTTTCTTCAACTGCTATGCAATTATATAATGGATAATTTGTTTCATACCAGTAATTGAAGCTAATTTGTGTAAAAGAAAGGTTAACTACAGAAGTGAATTCTTCATCATCATCTCGTGAGTTTCAGACTCAGTACCTGGCAGTGTCATTATTCTCAACTAACGTGTTTTGCTACTTGTACTCACAACACACTCCTGTAGTCATAAGGTTAATTACCTGGTTTACAATTTTTAACATCACTGTAATTGCAGAGTAATAACACTGTGTTCAGAAGACTAATAATAAATTTTGCAGGTAACAAAAATAAAAGTTTATTATAATGGAAGTCTCATAAAATTGTCTGTTCTAAAGAAGTAACTGCCATCTTAGAATAGGAATTTAGGCCTTGGGATGGAGTATATTTCAAATCCAGCCCAGTCCCTTATTTTTGCTTAAAGACCTGAATTCTGGATACATATAACCTTCTTATGTCATATTTAGAGCTCCTTTTTCAAGATCAGGTTGACTTTTTTTGTGTTTCTGTTTTAAGTAACATGAAAAGAATACTGCCCAGCTTTTTTCTAACAACTATTGCCAGAGGACCCTTGTTCACTTCAAACAAGACTAGTATACAGACTGAAATACAGATGGCACAATTTTTTCCTCGACAGAAGTAAGGCAAAGCTGACCTAGAAATGTTCCTGACTTAGGAGTTGTATCCAGCTTTTCTTACATTGAGGGAGGCAGATATAATACAAAGAACTTTCCCTAAGGAAGAGGAAGTACTTAAAAAATAAGTTAAATGTAAGGGAAACATTAGTCTTCCTCATAAAACCATCACCCCATATGAGCTATTATTTTCTTTTTAAAAATAACAGAAATAGCATCTTGTTAAACAAAGATTCCCAAATCCCCAGACTCTCATATTATGCTATAGATCTGCAGCTTCTCAAATGAATTCCCAATACTTCACTATCACTGACCTGTGTATTTATTTGTTCTCTGTGTGTTTGTGCATATTTGGCAGCTGTTAAATGAGTTTGGCACTTTTACCCATAAGCACCAGACAAAGTTGAACCCTTGGTTAATTGGCATAGTGACAATTGTAAGTGTGCAGCTTTTGTGAAGGAAACAGTTTGATTTAAGGGCAATTAAAGCCCCGAGTGAGCTGGAGCCCATCCTCCCTTATATTCATTATTTAGATAGTATGTTGTCAATGATTATTGTCTTCAGCAAAAGAAAAGAAACCACCTATGTAGAAAAAAAAAAGGGATTTTTTTTTTTAAAAGGAAGTAGAAGAGCAACCTGGACAGTAGAATCACTGGTGATTATCAAAACGAATGGTGTCAATTAAAGTGGCACACTAGCCTTCATTAATTCGAATGCATTTTCAATATGCTAACTACCAAATACTTTATCCTGTGGAATGACCCTGATGGATCATAAAGCTTTTGTATTCCTGGCATTATGTTTCTATGCAAAGCCTTCCAGCTAAAGAGAGGCACATTCTCACAGATGGATAAAGCATACATTAACAGAGAGAGATTTAATCCCTCACTGAGTGAATCAACTTTCCAAAAGTAGTTGCAACTGTGTGGTTCTTTATTTACTGCTCATAAGAGGAAATTCCTACAGGTTTTGTTGGTCTTTTTTGGAACAACAATCTTTCAGGAGAATCAGGAAGAGTTTCAATAGTTGTTTCACACTGAGAAAACACATTGATTCATTTTATGTAATTTTGAAAGTACTTGAACATGGTGGATGTGGTAGCTTGATTTCAAATTGTAAAGCTTGTGTTCCAGCTAGTAGAATTAGGTGATGGGACTGAACATAGTGGAGAAAACAGAAAGATAAAAAACCTAGAATCTAAAAAAATAAAAGGTGGAAAAATAATTTGAAGTAGGAGATAAGAAATCTAAATATTCTAACCTAAATAATAAATAGAGTGGATGATATGCATAAAACAGGCTATACTTTTAGGTGTAATACAACAATATCAAAGACAGGACAAAACTGGTTATGTCAGTTTAATATATAATCAACCCACTCAAGGTCTACCTTCTCTGTGTGGGTTAAACATGTCCTAATAGCCCTTTCACCAAGCGAATACAGTGATAGAAGGAGCCTTGAAGGAGAACTTTTTGAAAATGAAAACAATCCAGCTGGAAAAGAAGAAAAGAAAACCACTTCTTAGTATAAATTATTTTCTGTGTTTGCCACTACTTCAGTTGTAGAGCTTCAAATATTATAAGCATCACCTGATAAAATCCAGCTTTTACATTTAGAAGTCATGTCAAAATAAATACCCTCCAGCTTGACAGGCTCTCCCCCTCTTCTCCCACCCTGTCTTATGTTGTTCTGCCATTCCTTTACTGCAACTCATCTGTGAGGGGGAGAAAAAAAAACGAAAAAAACCAAACTCAAAACAAACCAAAATAAACCCCACAACTTTTTTTTTCTTTTGTAATTTGTCTTTCACTTATGTCAGAAACACCATGATTTTTTTCAACATATATTTAGAAGAAATTATAGTGCTTCATTAAGTAAACATAAATATGGCAAATGTACTTTACACCAGTGTCTCAAGCACTATTTTAGTTTTAGAATTTAAAACCAGAAAACAGTAACCACTGCAGTTTCCTTAGTATGATTCTTTTGCAATGACTATATTGGAACTGAATCTTCATTTTTTAATCATCTTTACCACTCCTGTGAGGACAGTCAGAACTAGATTTTCAGCTTCTTTGCCTTTCTACATTCCTACAATTAGGTTTTATTTTTCTAATATAATTTAATATACATTGAGATCACAGTATGTTTTTAGCAATGCTGGTTGCAGACTCAGGTGATATATTTCTTTCTTTTAATAGAAATAGAATTTACTGATTTAGAGCTTCTTACATAATAATTATTGGGACAGAAAGAAGGTCAACCCTGTTAAACAACAGCTTTATTGTTCAGGTATTCAGTCACAATAGTGAGACCTGTTAAAGTCTCAGTTTGTAAATCCTGAACTCACCTTCTTTCTCATGTTTATGACTCAGAGTAGTGAGTCAGTTTTACACCCCAGTAAGTGCTAAATTATTTAGCACCACTAAAATACCCCCAACAGGAGAGAGTGAGAAAAATAAAACATTTGTCTCCTTAAACCAGAGCTGGATGTACAGTGCTTGGGTTTCTCTTTCGGATTCCTTAAACAGAATTCTTATTGCTGTAGCCCCTGGGCGCTTGGTAACTAGTCTTTTGTGCTACTAGCTGGTTTTGTGCATTAGAATTACACAGGTAAACAGATTTCAAATTTCCAACTTTTTTTCAGAAAACAAAATTCTCCTGCTCTCGTCAGGCCTGGCTTTAGAAACCTGTTGGAAACTTGTAGGAGGAACAAACTATAAATATAAACTATAACATAAATTATACCTTTATGAACCCTTCCCAAAATGTGACTATGTGACTAACTTGTCACTTAAGTGACTGAATATGTCCTGGTCATACGCATCTTTGAAGAAACCAAACAACCATCAGAATGTCATGCCCAAAAGTTTCCTCTAGCAATATTGTACAGGAGTGGTTAGGGGTCTGTGAGAGACGGAAGTGTTAATGATCAATGACTCAAAACAACGGGCCATTTGGAGAGGTGGCAGAGTGCTTGGCTGAGGCCAGTTTTGCTCATAGCCCATAGCTGAAGGGGAGGAGGAGGGTTTTGGATGTATGGTGGCAAGAAACCTCTGATCCAAATAAGACAGAAGGGATAAACACCCACCACCTGAGGCTACACGACCAGCCTCCCCAGAGGAAGTGTTTGGGCATTCCCATGTAAATGTAAGTGTTTATTAACTCATTGAACTCTACATTTCATGGGCTTCCCCTACCTGCAATCGATCAGGACTGCAACCATCACTTTGACCAATAGACATTGAAATTGCAACAGCCAAGTCCCTTCACTGAGTCCATGAGTGGTGAAATCTTTTTCTTTCTTTTCTTTCTTTCTTTCTTTCTTTTCTTTCTTTCTTTCTTTCTTTCTTTCTTTCTTTCTTTCTTTCTTTCTTTCTTTCTTTCTTTCTTTCTTTCTTTCTTTCTTTCTTTCTTTCTTTCTTTCTTTCTTTCTTTCTTTCTTTCTTTCTTTCTTTCTTTCTTTCTTTCTTTCTTTCTTTCTTTCTTTCTTTCTTTCTTTCTTTCTTTCTTTCTTTCTTTCTTTCTTTCTTTCTTTCTTTCTTTCTTTCTTTCTTTCTTTCTTTCTTTCTTTCTTTCTTTCTTTCTTTCTTTCTTTCTTTCTTTCTTTCTTTCTTTCTTTCTTTCTTTCTTTCTTTCTTTCTTTCTTTCTTTCTTTCTTTCTTTCTTTCTTTCTTTCTTTCTTTCTCTTCCCTTTTTCTTTCCCTTTAAAAATTTTCTCAAGTGTTATTTTTATGCTTTTATATTGCTATATTTCTACAGATAATAACTAAAATGGCTACATACCTCCTTTCCTTTGCAGCCAAGTTGTTCTAAAATAAACCCTACATATCTACATATATATGTTTACAAACACTGATGATTCAGTGTCATTTCACTCGAATCTGCCCAAGAGATCTATTAAAAAGAACCTGAGTTACCCTCACGTTCAGGAGCATGTTGTATCAGGGGCTATCATCCAGTAAGAGACTGAAGCAGCCAATGCTAGATCTTTCAGCTAAGTTCATTTTAGTAGCTTCCATCCATGTGCAAAATACTGGGATCTTATTTGCCATTCAGTTGATAGCAGAGTACTATCGATTTTTCCAATATTGTCATGTTCTGTGTCAATGGCAAATGAGAGGTATTCTAAAAAAGGCAGGATAAATAAGTGAATAGTCCTGACTTTTGTCCTGCGACATTCTCTAAACTTTTCCTTCAGATCTCTTCCTGAACTTCTAACTTATTGGTCTGAATACAAAGAAACTTCAATTATGAATGTATGTAATTAAAATGTCATGCAGACATAAAAAAAATATATATATATATTTTGGTGAAAGCTCAGAATTGTTCCAAACACCTATTTGAATAGATGGATAACGTGGATATGTCAAAGGTGAACTCAGGATATTGTTTTGGTTTCACAGCCTGTTAATGTACTGTTATTAGGCACAACCAACAGGAAGTTCTATAAAGTTTGGTAGGATACATTAGGTAGGGTATAGGCCTTACGACTTCTCTGAACCAGTTTACTACTCCCCCTAGTGGGTACCAAATACGTGCCATACTCTACCAGTGTATCTTTTTATCACTGAGAAGGGTAATTCTTCAGACACTTTATCTTCAGAGATGAATGCTTGCTTGGTTGTTATATGGCTCAGGTGTCTTCTTTTACTGGATCTTATATAAGAAGGACAATTTCATGTCTCATATTCTGCTCAGATAACAACTTGTTCTTCATTGGACATTAGTTCCCCTTGAAAGTAACAGCTTTGCATATTCATTGTCCAGACTGACTTTGAATTGAGATCTATACTTGGCCCTGTAACCTTATTAACATCTCTCTAAGCCAGTCAGTTCACATCACTGCACTAAGACTGATGCACATGTCCCCTCCAAGACATCTCTGACGATACCTTCATATTATTTTCAATGATATCCTTTTTCTCTGTGGACCACAGAAAATTAGCCACCACTAAAAGCTGACGCAAAAAAACCCCACCATTCCCTCTATTCAAAACCTTAAAGGCTCCCAACAGCAGGGCTGTAGTTTCCCTAAAATCCTAACTACCGTGAATTAAATTACTAAAATGCTACTAATTACTTTTTAATTTCAAGAGAGATGTTTACAAAGCACAGTATAATGAGTAATACAGTACTTCAAATGATTACTAATGTTGCCATTTTGTCTGACTTAATCTCAATTAGTATAAATCACAATGTCATCATTGCTAATTACTATTCCTTTTGAGCAAAATGCTAATTTCTCTTTACAGTCTTACAATTGCTGTTTGTTTTTCCCTTAAATTATTCCATTTAAGAGGCCCTGATAAAAAGAGTGTTCAGAATATTTATTTTCTAGAGCTCAAGAAGAGGAAGACATGAACTGAGGCTTTTAGTGTTTTTCAGTAGTTTTATCTTTTATTTTTTTCCCTATAATAAAAAAGCTTTCATCTCTCAAATGAATCATCAAGCAAGATGTAAATTCCTATCAAACTGCACTTTCAAGGGATTTTGTGTGTTTTACTGTCATAAACTGGCTTTATTATTCATCCCTGAAAGGGAGGTTTGATTTTTTTTCATGAATAAAATGTTGTACACCCAACTGTAGCTGTGTTCTTACAAGGTTCTCACTGTACCTGTGAAAGCTAACTATCAACAGAGAAAGTGAAAATGATCTGTCCAAGGTCACAGAATATGAAAAGGGAGTGGCAGAGTTGAAATCACCATGGAGCTCATTATCCTTCTTGTGGGCTAAATAGTAATCTATGCTTCTGCCCTCTAAAAGTCTCACAGAACTGGATGTCAAATGGTCGAGTCCTTTGAGCAGGCTGTGCATTACAATGCCAATGGATTTCTATTCCAGTGTTGTATAAATGAACAGGGAGAGGACATGGGACTTTGGTCCTGATATCTTCACCATTGTTAAGTGAGATAAACTCCCAACCTTGGGCCATCATAAATTATTAAAGGTCCATTTGTATGTTGTGTCAGCTCACTTAAGATATTGGTCTGTCTTCAAAATCGCTGGTGGGATCAGACTCAATCATGTCATGGCATTTCCTCATCTTTTTCTCTTTGTGTCATTATGGGAATAATTTGATCAGCAAGACCTATTAAACTGAATAGAGCTGCAAAGAGGCACTGAAGAGTACCAGAGTATGATATTGTCTACTCTTAAGACATCTTCATGCTTTTAAAGCAAAATAATTACTCCCAAATCTAGTCCACTTTGCTACACTTACTACTAGAAAAATGTACAAAAGATATTAAGAAAAATTCATCTCTCTGTGCTGAGGTTTGATGGAGCAGAACAGATCTAATGCTCGTACACATTTCAACAGCCTCTCATTGAGACCTCTATGAAATGAGTCCTGTGGACTGTGCCCTTTCACACTTGGTGTAAACTCAAGCAGTCCTCTGAAAAGCTGGGCATTGTACAGAGCCCAGTATTTCTCTTTCATGAAGCTCTTTTTCTTTCCCTACCGCAGTCATGGTGTTTCTACTGCTTGCAATGGATGCTTAGAAGTAAGCTCTTGTAATTTTTAAGGCACGGTACAGATCACAACTCCTTTACCACTGCCTCCCATGAATGAGCAAAGGATTAATTTCTCATTTCCTCCATACTTATGTTTTAGGTAGAAAACATACCAGTGAAAGGGCAAGTAGTACATTTTTCCAATGGAAACCAAGTTACATTCCATTAATTCAGTAGTTGCATTTTAAGTATCATCTAGCAGTTGGCTTCTAGACTGTGCTTGCATAGGTATTGTTAATACCGAAATTTCTGTCTTGAGAGGAGTGACAGGTCTGGAAAACAGATTGTCCTTAAGGCATTTTTAAGAATTCATTTCCCAGTTAGCCCAAAGATGAAATGAAAGAGATGAAAAGCACTTCAGTTATCTCTCTGTTTACCAACTGCTGAATAAAGTTCTAAATCACCAGTGTTTGTAGTGTAGTTTGCCTTGCAATTCCCAAGGCAATTGATGAAAATTTTAGCATGGTTTCCAGATAGGAGAGTATTTGTTTGACTTATTATTCTGGATGCAACTTTGCTAGCTGCTGTCAAACACATAGTCATACAGGAGTCCTGCTTTGTAAAAAAGCCATGATCTTTAGCATCAAACCCCAGTATAGGTAGCTGATCCTCAGGTGTGAGGGAAAAACAGATCAGGTCAACATCAGTCAACATAGGCACCTGTAAAAATCAAAATGGGTAAAATTTAAGGAGGCAGTTCCCAGTATTTTAAGTAGTTACTTCAGAGAAATTCTGATCCCAGATACAGAATTTACACATTTCCTTCATACTCTCAATGGCAGTTACTACACAGCTTCACACAGGTACAGTGTCAGCAGTTTTTTGGGTCTGTGTGAGCTCATGTTGAAACGCCATGTAGTTGAATAGAGTTTTGTCACTCTTTTTAGTTAGAGTAGGCTGGGGAGCAATGGGAGCTGTAGTTGATCTACCTGGCAATATTCTGTGCATTAAGCAGCATTTTTTCCCTCATGTAGAACTTTCTTTGTAAACTTTGTGAGTCACTGTGAAGGTAAAAGGCTTTACTTTTTTCCCAGTCCTCATTACAATGCAGTCAAATTGCCCTTCAAGATTTTTTTTCCATGCTGGTGGCTGAACTTAAACTTCTACACTAACATAGGCAATACCAGAGGAATATGACACTGTTGATGTAAAGAATGGGATTTAAAAAAATTGCTGTTTCTAATCATTTTGCATTTTTCAAGTTTGTAAGATAAACAGACTAATCAATCTTCTAAGAAAACATGCATGGGAAAGAAGTGCATTACAGAATAAATAACACAGGTTTGTTTAGCCTTGTATTATCCTTACTAATCACCTATCTGTAGCAGGTATCTGAAGGACACAACGGAGGTGACTAGTCACTCTCTTGAGATTCTTTGCCCATATTTTGATAGATTTTTTTCTCATGTATTTTTTAAGTTTTGCGGGGTAAGTGCACATCAAGAGATTAGAGAGAAAACTGCATATTATTTTCATTTTATTTTGCAAAAATTCTTTACTCTCATCTTGCTTTAAGCTTAAACCAAGTGTGTAAACCTGGTATTCCTATGACAAGCTTAGCTGTGTAATTTTTAGCAAAATAATTTGTTTGGTCTGTCTGTTTTCCCATTCTGTCACTGGAAAACCTAAGTGTCATAAAAAAATCAATCTTTATGTTGACTCTTTATTTTCATTTAAATAAGGAACTGGAATTGTTGAATTTCTTTGTGGTAAATATCATATACTATTCGATCCCTGAAGTAAAAATTCCAGTTACATTTGTGTACAGATGAACTTTTTACATTGATCTGCTCTGTAGCACTAGTTCATTTAACTAAGTCACTAGATTTTCATGTAAAACGAGATATCACAACACTGAACCTCAGATGAAAAATATAGAACTGAAATGATCTCAAAGTAAATGATATTCAGCACAGGAGCTCTGTTGCTCTTGAATACTAAACCAAAAAAGTCATTTGTGAAGATCAAGTCAGGACTAAGATCCGTATTCTCATAAACTGTGAGATTTTTTTTGAATCTGGATATAGTGTTCATCTTGAGCTCTAGTGTATGATGTTAACTTACGAGATTTTGCTTTTAGAAATGCCTGGAGATGTTGGAAGAATGAATGGCTCTACAAGATACCAAAACATCTTCAGAAAGCAAAGAAGGAGCAAGTAACCACTGTATATCTGCTAAAGGAATGTTTCCCTGAAACAACCTGTGGAAACCTTTGTGAAACCAGAATCACAACGAATGATCAAATGTACTTATCCCAAAACATAATTTAATTGGAATACTTTCTATCCATGTAGGAACAAAAAGTAAATCTATCAGATTTAGAAAGCAGGCAGAATCTTAAGAACAGGGTATTATTTTCTGTGAACAGGGTATTAGTTTCTGTGAACTGTGCTCCCATCTCAATGATCCTGATGGCCTCATTATTGTACCTGTGAGAATTTCAGTATAGATAGTATCTTCAGTTAATAAAAGCAGGATATCTGTCAAATATAATAAGGATTAGAAGTAACAAGCAAATAAGTTTGTCTTTTTCTTATGTTCCTAAGAAGCAGATACTCCTTCTACTATTTTGAGGATTCCCTGAAGGCTGGCCTGGTCTTCTGTTCTGGTTTCAACTGAGATAGAGCTAATTTTCTTCCCAGTAGCTGGTACAGTGCTGCAGTTTTGATTTAGCATAAGAATAATATTGATAACACACTAATGTTTTTAGTTGTCGCTAAGTAGGCTTATCCTAAGTCAAGGACTTTTCAGCTAGCTTTTCATGCCCTGCCAGTGAGAAGGCTGGAGGGGCAACAAGCAGTTGGGGGATTACACAACCAGGACAGCTGCCAATTGTGTCTCAGGGCCTGGCTCAGTCAGTGGGTGGTGAGCAGTTGTATGGTGCAAATATATACATATATATGTATGTATGCATTTTTTCCCTTTGGTTTTGTTTCTCTCTCTCTTTTTGTTGATTCCCTTTTCTGTACTATTATGATTATGATATTATGGTTATTATTATGATTGTGTTCTGTCTGATCTCAATTCTTAGACCATTTTTAACTCAAACCATAAGGTTTACATTCTCTCTGATTTACCTCCATATTGAGGAAGGGGTTGAAAGTGGGAAAGATGATCAAACGGCTCAATGATATTTAGTTGCTGGCTGAGGTTAAACCATGACTTTTAGGCATACAACGTGGGGCACAGTGGGTTGGGATAATGACAAATTTGGCTAGAATGTATTAGAACAGATTTGTTATAAGCATTCGTTACATTAGTATGGTAGTCGCTGGTCACAATGTTGATTTGTTTGCTCTCAAAGTTGGTGTGTTGCATCATATAAAACCTTATTTGCAATATATGCTCCTTGCTGTGCTGTGTGTCACCCGTGGGAACAGGGCTAAGGTTATCATGTTGTTTTACTTTGTAACACTGGCTTATGATATGATAGAACTTCTGGTTCTGAAACTAGTCTAGCATTTGTACTCAGCATTGCTGTTATCTCCATACTTTGGGAGCAATTTATCAGAGGCTATTAATAATTACACTTTTAACCTTTTCTCCTCAGATACCCAACCTATGGAGGAGACATCTTACTACATCTTCCCCTTTCCCACCAGTCCAATTATGGTAGATTTTGAGAACTTTGAAAATTTGGAATATCCTTGGGATGTTAAAACCAGTATGGTCCTATTGCTAGGAATTAACATGTTGCTGAATGGGTTTCAGATCTTGTCTAAGGTTAAACAACTATATAAGAATATCACCCAGAGATCTGCAGTAGATTGGATAGCTATGAGTGGGAATGATCTCCCACAGGCAAATGCCTAGGACTGGATGCCTTCAATTTTTTGAAATTTCACCACTGAACAAGTGCACAATCTGAAGAAACTAGTAATATATTTGGAAAAAGTATGCTGTCACTCTGGCAATTCCAGAGAGACACAAATGACTGTAATGTGCTGGGGCTTGACCCATGCCCACCAAGCCCTGTTCAACACTATTCATTACCCTTAAGGGGAAAAGAACATCTGGATCTGATGACAAGGTGACAGACACTGCAGCTACTCTAACTCCTGTGAGAGACACTGAAGCTACTCCAGCCCTGGTGACTGGCACTGCACTGAACCAGAGAATGAACCCATGCCAGTATCAGTTGCCCCAATACACAAGAAAAAATGTCCAGGAAAGTCAGCTTGTTCAGTAAAGGAGGTTGAAGCAGGACCATCACTAGAATAGGAGGATGAGGCAGAACAAGAGCTAACAGCTTGATCTCTATTTCCAAGTGAGTTGTAAAAAGATTGCAGCCATCTTCCAAGTGAGTATATTTTTACTATTTTATTCCCATTATTAAACTGTTCTTATCAAAACTCACAGGTTTTATCTGCTTTCTGATTATCCTTCCCATCAGGGTGTGTATGTGTGTGTCTATCAGTGAGTGAGTGGCTATGTGGTACTTAGCTGCCATGTAAATTGAAGTTGCAAAGTTCCATGACTAGTCTGAGATCAAGAAAGTCCCATTAGAATTCTATGTTTTGCTGATTTTATAGTAACAAACACAAAGAAGGAAAATACACTTCCATAATTATAGTTATGTAAATTAAAGACTTGCAGAAATTTGATTTAAAAGTGACATATGAGAGGTTATAGAGTCCAACTACTCGTGTAAAACACTAGATCAGGTTGAGCAATGACTTTGTCCAGCAGGTTCCTGGAAATCTGAAGGATGGAAATTCTATAACTTCTCTGGCTAATTTCTCCCAGTGCAGTTCAGCTTCCTGATGACTTTTTAATCCATTTTAATCATATATACACAATTGGTGGCTTTTGCACCTTTTTATACTGGCTTTAGCTGGAAGAGTAGGGCTACACTGTCTTTTGAACTAACTTCTCTGATGACTCCACATCCCTCCTGAACTGGAGAGCCAAAACTACCCTCAGTATTTCAGGTGTAGCACCACCAGTGCTGAGTGGAAAAGGTTATACTTTCCCCTGGTCTGCCTGTCATGCCATCACTATGTATTATGGGCATATATTCCATAATAACTCCAAACAGTCCCTTAAAGTCCCCTCACAATGTAGTATGTGATTTGTTTTACTGACAGTGAGACTGATGTGGTGATTAATATTTAACCCTCTGTTCACCATCAGCCCCAGGTTCTTTTACAGAAGGGCTAATATTCAGCCACTTGATTCTCAGCCCACAGTGATGCAGAAGCTTACCCTGAATACAGAATTTTGCACTTTTCCTCATTGGACTTCAAGAAATTTCTATTGGTGCAATCCACATTTTACAAGGAATTAGGGATTGATTCTCTGCTTGTTATGCCATCTACTTCCCCTAAGAGCTGGTAGCTCATTACAATTGGCATTCTCCAGGGGTCAATACTGGAACTGATAGTGTTTATCATCTTTTTTACTCATCTTGATGATGGGATGGATGTACCTTCAATATGTCCATAAATTGTGGGCAGATGTTAATACACTGGAGTGCATGGTAGCTATTCGGATGCCTCAATAGACTGGAGTCATGGACTGACAGAAGCTATATAAAGTCCATAAAAGGCTAATGCAGAAACCCGTACATAATTTGTAAGCAACAGACTATGTGACAAGTTGTTATAAAGCAGCTGTGCAGAAGTGGGCAGGGGGTTGCTCCTGAAGAACAAGTTGAGTGTGAATTAGGAGTGATTTAGACAAAAAAGGCCAGCCATATACCAAGCAGTGATAGCAAGACTGTAGTTTGAGGGAAAGGATTATTCCATTATTCCCTTCTATTCAGCACACGTGAGACCACTTACATTACTAAGTCGAGTTTTTCTCTATTTTTAATGGATGTCATGTGCACATAGATTTTCCATATCACATGAGACTAACTGTTCCGGTCTGTTGAAGCAGTGGGAGAATTAACAAGGCAGAACATCCAGATCAGTCTGATAAACACTTTTACACCCACTTTAACCCTGACTCTCTCTCTGGTGCTGTTTTCCCAAAACAGCAGAAAGATCCCTCCAGACAAAGCCAAGGGCATGTTTTAGACAGTGAATAACATGTTGTCAAGATGAATCTATTACTGTTACTGGAAATTGCTCCTCCGTCAATATTGGGAGACATTAGTGTCATATCTCATCAGATAGTGCAGTTTCAGAAGCAGAGGGAGACTCAGATGTTACCTTTTAAATCTTTATTTTAGTTTTGTCCCTTAACAGGTTCAACTGTTGATATCTAAAAAGGCACAAATATTTTGTATTCTGCTTTCTAGCCTAGGTAACAGTTGAACCTTGAATATTTTGTGATCCATTCTGACAAAACAAGACAAATGACCATATAAGTTCCTATCTCTTGTGGGATCTGTTAACTGGGTGAGCATAAAAACAGCATCATTATTTCAATTACAAGAACTGAAAATTCACCCATAGGAAACAGGAAAAGTGATCACTGGCACTCTTTAGCACTAGGATTCTTCTGCTCTGCAGTGCTTCAGCCTTTTCTATTGCAGCTTTGATTTTCATTCCAAAAGCAGTTGCTATTCCAGCAAATAGCAGCTGTATTTTAAGACAGCTGGAAGGAGTAACACAATCAAAAATATGACATACTTACAGAGTTACTCTTTATTATTTCATGGCTCCTTTTGGCATTGTTGCTTGTTTGTTTCTTTGCTTGCTGTGATAAAGGGATAGCATAAATAAAATCAAATGTTACACAGGTACAACTTAATGGATAACAAAGGCTCTTGATTTGCTTCTTCATTTTCCTAGTCCCTAGAATATAACACTGACTAAGCTTAACATATTATAAAAATATCTAAGTTCTTTAATAAACTCTTGGAATATATAGTTTCTTGTACCTTATATCCCTAACTATCAAGTCCTAAGTTTCTTTCATTGCCCCTAACAATAGTTGCTATCCTATTTTCTAATGTAAGGTCATTTTTCTTTGACTAATCACTCTTCACCTGTAAATATACACTGACACATAGGATTCTATTACCCTGCTTTAGGTGTTCTGGTTATAAATGACAGAATCATTAATATCTGTAAAAACTGTGAGTACCCTTTAAAATATAACCACAGCAGAAGAATTAAAGGATATCTGGATTTTTGGATTTGAAGCATGGTTGTTTTACTTAGGTCTATTATCCCCTGGGTGATTCCAACACTGTTGCCATAAATTATGGCTGCCTGTTACTACGGCCATAAATTATATTCATGAGACAACTTGCTCACTGTGAAGATCTTGTTCTAAACTGAGTAATGGGAGACTTCCTTAGCTGCTATGGGTTCTGAGAATAGAATCACAAAATTGTTTAGGTTGAAAAAGACCTTTAAGATAATCAAATCCAACCCTCAACCCAGCACTTCCAAATTTACCACTAAACCATGTCCTGAAGTGCCACATCTACAAGTCTTTTAAACACCTTTAGGGATAGTGACTTAATCACTTCCCTAGGTAGCCTGTTCCAGTGTTTGGCAACCCTTTCAGGGAAGAAATTTTTCCTAACATCTAATCTCAATCTCCCATGGTGCAATTTGAAGACATTTCCTCTTGCCTGTTATTATATTGCTTGTTTCTTGAGGAAAGCAACTGACTCCCATCTCACTATGACCTCTTTCAGGTAGTTGTAGAGAGGGATAACATCTCCCCTGAGACTTTTTTCTCCAGCTTCAGCTCCTTCAGGTAGTCTCCATAATACTTGTGCTCCAGACCCTTCACCAGCTTTGTTACTCTTCTCTGGACATGCTCCAACACCTCAATGTCTTTCTTGCAGTGAGGGGCCCAAAACTGGACACAGCACTCAAGGTGTGGCCTCACCAGTGCCAAGCATAGGTGGACAATCACTGCCCTAGTCCTGCTGGCCGCACTATTTGTGATACAGTCCAGGATGCCATTGGCCTTATTGGCCACCTGAGCACACTGCTGGATCATGTTCAGTCAGCTGTCAGCCAACACCCACAAACACCCTTAAAACCATGAAGATTTTTTATTTCCAAAAATCTTTCTCAGTAACATAGTTAGGTAGACCATATAGATGTTCCAAGCAGTGGTAGAACTGTGTGCCACTCTTGCATGTAGCATTAATACTTCTAAAGGCCTGTATTGTAATTGAATGGGGAAAAAAACCAAAACACCTTGTTATCTAAAGGTAAGTACTACAGTGTGTGAGATATACTTTATCTGGAGTAGGTGACTTTCGACATATTTCTCTGTGCTAGATTTTTATGGCTGTCACAAAAATGTCAACCATTGACCCAGTGGTTATATTATCTGAGATTCAATTGCAGTGGATCAATGTTGGCTTTTTAACAGTAACCTTTGTAACATGCTGGACAGAACTGGAAATATATCTTCCTCCATATATCTAGTACCAATTGACAGCAGTGGTACTGCTAACATATAGAAATGGGAAAAGAAAATAAAATCGTTGAAGAATCAATTTCCAGATGGTTAAGAAACTTTGAGCACTAAACTCTGTCCCAGAGAACTAAAGGAGAAAAAGTAGAGCTTGAAAAATTCTCAAACGTTTTCCACAATACTTTCCTTTACACACAGATATTCAATCACTTGCATAAAGAACCTGATTTTTAAATGGAAAATAAACTCTATTAATTCAGACAGATCTTGATATTATACTGAAATATGTTCTTTAGCAGTTTCTTCAGAAGAAGTTTGATTACTCCAAGTAACACAATTAAGTATTTTCATGCCTTTCGTTGTGCATTTATTACTTTCTTTATCTATCTGGAAAAATTAATCACAACACTAAGACTTATGATCAGTTTCTGTTGCAGGGTCAATGACTGATGACAGATAAATTAATTATTTTTTTTGAAGGAGGAATAGTAATAAGTTTTTACACAAGTCAGTTATGTCAACCTGTGATTTTGGGCACAGACTGCATGTTACTAATGGCCAGTACTAGAAAAAAAGTCCTTATTTCAAGTCCCAGGCATTTAAGTACCATTGTGATGCAGAAAGGAAATTGAAAATTCTTGCAATTTTAAAGGGAACTTCACACAGGTTTAAAACCAGAGCATATTTTTTTTCCCTAATTTCTGTTTTGTCACAAAGTCTTTATGGGTCTACTAATTTTGTTGTTTAATTTTATATGTGAAAGTTTTCTGCAGTATTTAAATAGGGTGGGAAAATGTACTATTCTTTCCATTATCATGTCCAGCTGCGCTCATCCTTGAATAGCTAAGGAAGACAGGAAATAAGAAAATTAGAAGAAAGAGAAGTATTTATCATGAGAACTTCCCATACATTTTTGATTGTTTAATTTTGGAATTAAAAGGTGTGAGTGTGTGCTGGTTTAAAGGTAAACTGATGGGAGAAATAAACCCAACTCAGGAGATTACAAGTCAGAATTACAATTTACTAAAAAGATCGCAATAAATACAATGATACAGGGAAAAAATTGGTTTTAACCTCCAAAAATCCAGATGTATAACCCAGCACCTTGGGGCACAAACAGAATGGTGTTCATTTGCCCCTGTGCTGAGCACCACCTTGTCCTCTTGAGTGCAAAGTAAAAGGAAAGGAAAACCTATTGGTGAGGATGATGGTTGCAGTTTTGTTGAGAGTGGCAGTCACAGTCTAGTTGAGGTTCTGGTCCTCCTCTGGATCTGACGAGTGATAACAGAAGTCCCCAAACCAAAAGATTATATATGCTCAGGTTCTGGTGGCTAATGACCAACACCTCCCCCAGGGTGAGGAGTTTCACAATGGGTGATTTAACTCTGTGAGTCATGGGATATTTTTGGATTCTTTGATGGCCAATTAGCAGACATGACCCCTCAGGCTGTGTGTGAAAGTGTTCATGCCTCCCCAGAGGGGAGTTATCACAGCTGAGTCATTGGTGTGAAGACAGGAACACTTCCCTATCTCACAGGGTTCTTTAACACACATCCTGTAGCCTGAAATGTCAGGTGTGTCCTGGGCACCTGCTGCAAACGATCCATTATTAACATTTCATCAGAAATGACACAGAGGGCGGAGAATACGCAGTTTTGGTTATACCCACACAATGATAACCTGGTCCCAGCTGATGTTACTAGGACAGAGTGTTACGGTGGCTTATTTAATTTGTATATATATATTTCCGTATACCATTCGACAACATTCAAGGCAAGGCTGCAGTTGTTCAATACTCAGAGTCTTCTTCCCTACTAATTATTACTCTTTGTGATTAATACTGACATAATGTTGTTATAGAAATAACAATCTAACTCTGCAGTCCCTTTGTACGATAATGCTTAGATCCCTCAGAATGAGATGATTAAAAGCTTTCCAAACCTTTTGTATTCAAAGTTCACTCTTCCTTTTTATCCCCTCATATGGTTGTTAAAATAAAAGCCACCAAAGCTATGCTGTTCTATTTGTCTTAAATGATTCAAAAATAAAAAATAGAAGTTCAGTATATCTCTCACACTGTGTACCTATATCCAAGCACTCCTATAATACCTGAGATATATTAAAGGTAATGAAAAATGAGGAATAGGTTAATATTGATGGGCAGGTATTATAAGGAAAAAAAGCAATAGGATTTATAGATAGTATATCAGTCCTTGTGCATAGGCAAAAATATCTCCACACCTTTCCCACTGGTCCTTCTGTCACTCATCATCAGAATAAGATACTACCCTCTGACTCTAAACCTCTCCACAAATCAGGCCAGAGTGGTCAGTAAGTGTTTGTATAGCCTTGCCTATACACGAAGTTTAACAGAGCTGCAGAGTGACAGCTCCTCACAGGTATTTTCTGCAACTGCAGGCGACATGTTTGTGCAGGCTCAGGTTAAGGCTTTATTTACATAGAGTAGCTGTGTCAGTGTCTCACTTGAAAATCAGTCTATGTCTCATTGAAATGTGCAATAGATAGGAAAAGTAAAAGTGAATAATCCAGTGAATACCAGGATTTTCAGGAAAAGTATTTTATGCAAATTTAGTTGTAGACTGAGGCAAATTGGGGTAAATTACTCTTAGTCTGTCATTCATTAGGCTTTCATTTCCTGAGAAGGTGTGAGAGGCTTTCATTCTTATGCCTGTGCAATATCTAGCCTTTCTGTGTCTAGTCATCAGTATAGCTTTAAAATTGTCTTATTTGCCAAAGGAGGATCCAAAGACTGCAAATCAAGGATAAATTCGTATTTTCTCATTTCATCTGATTAATAAAGATGTCACAGAGAGTTTTCAAAGGCCTCCTTTGGGGTCTATTCAACTCTGTGACCACAATTTGGATTCCAGGATGCTTTCATGTCCCCAGCCACAGAGGGCACAACTGAAAGGTCATGCGAGCCTGGGCTGCAGAGATCAGGTCTGTTATAGCTGGTATCCCTGGAGAGCAAGAAGCTTGAGCCTCTTCCCTTCAGGCTTCAGAGAACTCCACCTCTTCTTTCCTCACACCAGCTTTGGATAGGAAAATACGATGGAGTGAAATGACTATGTCTGAGCCTCTGAATCTAAGGGATAGAATCTCCTAGGTATTGTTGTCTTAAATGATGCACGGCACTCCTTCTCAAGAAGAGAAAAAATTAACCTCTTCTCTCCTTCAAGCACTGTAGAGAAGAGAAAACATTTAATCTGGTGGCAAATCAACACAAAAACAGTGATGTGTTTGAGAATGTCATCACAGTCTTGAAGTAAATACTAAATAACTAAAGTATACACAGAGATAGTTCTCTCACTAGACTTAGACAGCTGAAATTTCACAAACAGACTTTACTGGTATAAAAGCTTGGATCTGAGCCCAACATCTCTCCTCTAAGAAGTTCATCATACGAGTTAGGAATTTAACAATAAAGAGCCAGATAATCAGCACTCGCTTTTTAACATTAATCTGCCATTTATGTCTAACCAGACATTTTTTTTTTTTTTTTNTTTTTTACTGTATGAGTGAACAGGAGGGTTATATCTCTAAATGTCTAGTCTGAGACACACGACCTCAGCCAAAGTGACATTTAATTCAAGCATCATGCATCACTGACGCTGTTCACAGAATGCAGTGGTACTCAGTTGATGAAAAAGAGGAGCCAAACAAGTCCTCCCCTATTACCTAATTCCCTAAACTGAACTCATCTTGAAAAAAAAAAGGGAAGAGCTGTGCCCCGGAGATTCCTGTAACCTTTAACAAACACACTAAAGATAAGTAAATAAATTCAAAGTAGTCACACTTAAGGTAGTTGTGTGCTTCCAGGTTCTAGCTATCTCTAAGTCTCTTAATCTAGGTAATGATTTGATTTCCCCTCTTCCCTCCTCCTGTCTCTTCCCCCAACATCACCACCCCCAGGAAAGTATTCATTAAGGAGAAGAATCATACTAAATTGTTCATTTCTGGGTAAAATTTACATTTGTTCTACATGTAGATGGAGTACTCTTTTGTGCTTCAGGAAGGCAAACTTGACACAGAAAAGTTAGTTTGCTGCCAGAGAGCTCTTAGACTAACTTGGTCAAATTACTAAGATTTTTGGCAAGAAGATTGAGACAGAGACATCTTCATTACTTGAAATTTAAGCTCATCTTACTAGGTGTTCATTTAAAAATTTCATATGATCAAATGGATGTTAGTGCCTGCTGTGCTGCAAATGTACACCAGCAGCACATCTACTTACTTTTTACTTTTAAGTCTATCCAAATTACCTCTTAGCTGTTGGCCTGTGGAATGTTTCTTTGCTTAATTATTAATTAATTAGGTGGAGAAAGATTCCAGTTAAAAAATACTTCCATTAAAGAAAGGTGCTGTAAACTCTTACTGGAAGTTTCTGCATCAGTTTTGTGGAAAACCACTAGACTACAAAGAATGTTGAGGACCAGAAACATATGCACCCACATCTAAGACTAATATGCACTGTTCTGACAAGATATATTTAGAACAGATTTCTCTGGTGTCTAATACACCACTTTCATTTTCACCATGGAAGGAGAATTGTGCTTTCTCCAGGTTCAGTGTAAAAGGTTGTTGTCATTTGCAAGAGGCAACATAAACCCAACAGTAATTACTTATCTTTGTGCTCTGATTCAGTCTTCTCAAGTGCATTTTGTCTTAAAACAGACAAAAACAATGTTATATATATATGTTTTAAATCAGGACTTCTTTATCCAAAACAGACAAAGTGTAAACTTCCTATGGCCATTGGTAGGAAATCTTGGGGATTTTCAGAAGCAGCTAAAAGAAAGGGAAATGTATGCATACTTAATTTTATTCACACTACTTAATCAAGAACTCTATTAACCAGGATACACATTTTTTGTAGTTCTCTTGGGCACAGTGTATGCATCTGGGGATACTAATAAGGGCCAGACTGTATCTTCTTTATCAGATAAATTATTTTCTCCTGCTTAGTTAAAACTCTGCATTCTTTATTATAGGAACACAAGGAGAATTTAAACTTGCTATGCCAAATGACAGGGTCCTAATTTTTTCCTTGGAAAGAACCATTAGGAGATCTGAACTTCAACCACTGCTCCACACATACTAGCTGTAACTTCAGTGATAGGCAATTTCACTCAAAAAACTCATTACTTGCAAATGAGCATCAAGATATTTGTGTTTAAATTTCAAGACATGATTTTCCTATTAAATATTTTTAATGCCTGATTTAATGGAAATGAACCAGTCAGACACATTCAGGATAATAGGAACACTGCAATTACAAAGGCTGTGCAAAAATGTGGGAATTTTCAACTTAATCTGGACATTCCTTCCTCAGCATGTATTTCTAATTACAACATATTGTTGTCAATATATGATATGTTTTCAAGCTTTATTTTAGTACATTTTTGCCAGTGAAACTTAGCAGCTAGGAGAATTGCAAATTTTGCTATTAAAGGAGCAGTATTTTTACCAACATGGTGGAAGTTTGATTTTTACAACCTAAAAGCACAGACTACTATTTTGACAAGTCCGTTTTTATAAGGCTTAAGAACAGCCTGAAGTTCAGGAAGAAATGTGACCTTGTGATTATAAGGAGAAGGGCTGATATTTAGCAGCCAAGATTTCATACCATTTATTTAGTAGAACTGGATGTACAAAAAGGAGAACATATTTGCAAAAAGTCACTTGATAATTCTTTTTCCAGTAGATTTGAAATGTTGACACATTTTTAATGTGGAAAAAAAACCAGCCAGTGGTATTGCACTGGTTGGTTGTCAGCTACTGTTAACCTCTACAGGTGATTTGACATACATTGTACTTAAACACATCAAACTGTGAAGAAAATGCTAAGAAAACTAATAGAAGCAATCACATTTATATCAGAAACCCGCAGTGGAATAGTTTTAGACACAATTCAATCCCCCTTATTTGCACCTTACAAATGAAGAAAAACTCTGCTCATTTATTTATTCCTGAATGTGTTTTGTTCTTGTTTCAGTAAATAGCCTTTCTTTAATCTTAGAAATTTGCAAGTAGCAAATTCAGTCATTTTTACTTTTCTTTGCTTTGATATGAGACTTTGTATCAGACTTTTCTAGTGTAGGACAGGCTGAAACCACTTTTTAGAATGCAAGGCTAAAGACTAGGATTTGAGGACATTTTTGCTCAAGCAGTAAAATGAAGTCTCGATCTCCCAGAAACTGAAAAAATTCAGGTAAACTTCTGTAAATATTTTCAGTTCAGATAGATTGGGAAAATGTGTTTAAAATGTCAAAGTATTAATTTGTTTTTAGGATTACTAAAATACTTTGATGGTCATTTGACAATAAAATTTTTCAACAATTATTTCCTTGCAAAAAGAATTTTTAAAATTATCTAAAATATAAATACACAAGCTATTTCTTATTGAATAAGGAAAATGTCAGAAAGTTCTCCTGAAGAGAATTGTCTGCTTTACTTTGTGGTTTTTTCACATAAATATTTCCATTATCTACATTTTTCTTTGGATTCAGCATGAAGTGAGAATCTCCCTAAGTTTTTCAATTTGTCTCTTGCACCAAGTGCCATTATTGGCTGGCCACTATAGTATTCTCCTCCTGTGTCTGGAAGAACCCTGTAAGAACACAGCCAAAGTTGAGGCTTCAAGAACAAACACAGTACTGTTTCACCCAGAGGTACTTTTTAACATATCTGAGACAAAGCTCGCAGCACTTGGATTTCAGTTTCAGCTGCCCTTGGATTCTGCTCTCAAACTTTTCTTCACACAATCACAAAAACTTTTCAGAGTGTTGCACTGTGTTTTAGTACAGAAGAGACAGTTAGGGACATTAGTTAGACAGTACTGTTATAAACTACATAAATTGTAACATGATAAAAAGTCCTACATACCTGAATACAGCCCAAACGCACACTCACACACACACACACACACACACACACACACACACACAAAGAATTGCTCTTAATTCTTTTACTACTAAGAAACATACGCTGAATATTTTCCAAACTGTTTGGCTTTTTCTGCTCTCTCTTCACTGGTGTTTCCTCTTGCATTTCTAGCATGTTGATACACTTTCGGATATCTCTATATTTATCACAGTCATGTTTGTTATGCTAGCCTAAAAGTTAGGTTGTTAGTTTTGCTGCTTTCAGCAATTCTCAAAAATTTAAGATTTCCCTCACTTTGGTAGGAAAAAAAATTTCTGGCTTATGACAACTAAATATTAATAATAATCTTAAAATATAATCTTTAAAATGGGTAATCAACCCTTTATTAGGAGAGCTGATATGGAACAATTTCCTATTCTTTAAGAAAAGATGACCTGAAACTATTTCCTATGTATCCTGAAAGTCTTTTTGCTAGCTTTTTGGCTGCAAAATACAATAGTCAAACTAATTTTCAGTTGAAAATTGCTGTAAAATAGATACAGTTTAGACAATAAATCATCGGTTTCTGGAGTTGTTGCATGTTTTGGTTTGGGTTTTTTAATTTAAAAAAAAATGAAAATCTGAGTTAAGCATCAGTCAATAATATGATCTTTAATGTAAAAGCTTTACCAGCAAGTCTTTAACCAAGAGTAACTTTATAGGTTACTCAGTTGACAAAGTGTATTTTCAAGAGTAAAACATGAATATGTTCTTTCAAAAAAGGTCAGAAGGCTTCAGGCAAACCCTGAAGGTGCATCCTTTATTGCACCCTTTTGTTGTACTAAAGCACTAACAACCAGTAATAAATTTCCTGAAGAATTCTCCATGCATTTTAGAGGAATCATGTGAAAATGGAAAGAAGATAAATTTGTGTCTCACCTCTGAAACTCTTAAAGTGCCTTTAGTCAGGAATTTCATGACTTATTTTTATCATCCACAAATCTGAAGCACAACACCAAGAAACACTAGGAGCTCCGAAACAGAACCTTTTCTATCTTTACATATGTCAAAAAGGGAAACACTGGATGTAATTAAGACAAGAGATCATGGTCAGGAAGAGAGAAAAAGAAGCACATATAACTCTAAGGCATAGCTTCTCAAGGGCACATGGGGACTATTCATCTGCAGAAATCTATAGATTTTGTATCTGAGCTGTAAAATATAATAATATCAGCTCAAATTTACACTTCATATTCCTCTCCACTCATGTTTGTAATATATTGGCCTTATTTTCTTGGATTATAGTGCATTATTATACTATATATTTCATTATGATTCTTTCCTCTTTCAATGAAGAGTCCCAACATGAGGGAATGTGATTTAGATGTCCTAATATAACAATTTCTGTTCTTCTAACAGTAGAATCCTAAGAGTCAATGTAGAACTTGAGAGAGGAAAACTACTTGAGTGAACAACTTTGCCTTTGAGTGAATCTTTTCATTTCTCTCATATGTTAGATGTTGTTCCAAGTCCCTTTCCCTGCAGGATACAAGACTAAGAAGGATTACTCAATCATGAAAACCCCACTGGCTCAGCTTATGACACAAAATCCTCTAAACTCACTGAGAAAGCAGACGCTTCTGGGGTGCTTCAGGCCCAGTTTTTGTCTCTTGGTATTTCAGTTGGCAAAAATGCTGTCAGTGTTGAGTTCCACAACCAAAGACACAGAAGAAATAAGAAATGTTGCCAGAAACTGATTCACCCAGAAGTCAGAAGTTTCAGTTAGGCTAATTTCACAATGAAATAAAAATTCTACACATTTCCTTCTCACATGGGAGAGAGACTCTGTGCCACTGAGTTTTTCACATTCAAGCAGAAGAATTATGGGCTTTTTGCATAAAAAGTAACATTGTCCTATGATAGGAGTGAAAGTCAAGGTTTTCTTTCTCCATTTGTAAAACCAGAGATAATCATATTTACTAATCAAATAGGAGCCTATTGACCACTAATGTTTTTAAACTGATAGTTTTCAAAAGAGGAGAAAAGTATCATTATTTTAAAAACTGCTGATTTCACAGACATTAATTCCTTTTCTATTTCAGTTTCTGATAATTTCAACTTCTGTCTCTGTTCCTGGAGGAAATGCTGAATCTACAAAAGAATTAGCATTGTTTTTTAAAGAAAGTCTCCTCATTCTCTATGTTATTAGTGTGAAAATACATTACCATTGGTATTATGCAATACTTTCTGATACAGTTCTTATGATTACTTAGGCCAAAAATTGCCCCTGTTTTATATTCAACAACATTACTGGAAGTTTCTAGCTGCATTATGATTTGAATCACTCAACACTAACATTGGGACTTCAAGGTACATGTACAAGAACATGTACAGATCAGGGACAAACAAAGTCTGCTCTTGTATATTTAAGTACTGATTAGAAGGAAGTAAACTTTGGGAAAAAAATGTATCTCATTCAGTGGATGAAAGTTAGAAACACAAATCATATAATTTACCCATGAATTTTGGGATCAAGCCAGAAATTACACTTGAACTGTAGTCCCATTATTACACCTGTTCTCACATTTCACATCACACCTGTCAATAAGTTTTGTGAACTTTTCCTCAAAAGAGCAACCAGTGCATTTGTCAGAGCAAGAGCTCTAACAGTTTTCTTGTCCTGTACTTCATGTCTAGTCAGACATTTGAATCTAAAAAGCACACTATTGGTAATTGATCTATGATGACAGACTTGTAAATGCTATTAACACCATATGTTTACTTTTTCTGCCTGGAATACAGTCCCCACCTCTTGCATATATGCAAATGAATGTTACGTGAAATGTAATTGAACAGTCATAGCTGAAACTGAATAGCAGAGCTGTAGTCTGTGTTCTGGCCATGAAGGCATCCACCATTATGGTAATCATTTTCCAGGCTACACTGATCCCACAGCACTTAATGTTTTGTCTTTTCTTAAGGCAAAGATTTATATTTCTGCCCTGGGTGAAAATGGCTGGTCTTGTACTACCACTTATTACACTTTTATCTCTGAATATATGATTTTTGTTGGGACAGAATCAAGTCAGCTCTCCCAAGAGTCAATAACTTTCAAGAACTGGCAGACTTCAAAAATTAATGGATTTAGCTACATAAATTATGTCTCTATCTTTTTTTTTTTTTTATTTCACATCCTTACAACTATAGAACCTGCCATTTGCAGAAATGGGCACTCACTATGTGTGTTTTAACAGGCAGGGACCAAAACACAGTGACTTGTCTGAAACACTGGTGGTACAGTGTTCCAGAAGAAAGGGTTTTGTCCTGAAGAAAGGTGTTTCATATTAGCAGTGTTTCTTTATACCCTGTGAAATTATATTGGAGAGGGGTAGGGTGCAGTGTATGCCTCTGAAGAACTTCAGTGGTGAGCAGGTGGCAAGGTACCCGGGTGCTTTACAAAGTAGCAAAGAACCTGTAGGGTATACCCAGTCTTCCATTAGTACTGTATAGCCAAGTGAGATATAAGACTACAGCATAGGATTGATTGTGTTTGTTTTGCACATTTTTCATTTCTTTCCTCCTCTTCTTTTCCTTGCTAACATACTAGCCAAAAGCCACTAACTTTTATACAGAGTCACAGCATTTCGGTCATTCTTTTTCGATATGATTTTCCCAACAAGCTGACTGACTCCACAGTGCTTTTTTTCCCTCTTTTTTTCCCCTTTTCCCAAGCATTTTTTGTCATTCCTTTGTCAAGCCATGTTGGTAGCTTTTCACTCTGGCATTTAGAGCTAAGCAAATAATTTTCAATAACTAACACACTCAGCCAAAGCTTTTTTCCTTCTTGGAAATTCCCTGAAAGAAAATCTTGAAGTGAATTTATTAGATACTAGAGCACTTTTGGTATCTTTTAAATTCTGTTAATCTCTGCCTGATCAAAAATATTTATGCTGCCTAATAATCTGTGACAGATTGAAAAAAGTCATGTAGCACTGATTGCTTCACATGAGTTTCTTGGCAAAACTGAAGGTCTCAGGTGTAGAAAAAGTGGGCTAAAGTATGAGCGAAAACACTAATTTGTAAACCTCAATATATATTTCTCTCAGTCACTCTAATTCTTCACAGTTATCTTCATTGGAAATTTAGCCTATGGTAGCTTTCAGCACAGTGCTTTCTTGCGATACCATAAGTCTGTCTCCAGTCACGCATTTGAATCCTTCTACCAGTCATCCTTGTTCAATCTGTTTTGAGTTGATTTGGTGAGCAATAACATTGCAGAAGCCCAGACAACATTTTTCACAGGCTACATATCAAAGCAATTTCAAAATGGACAGTTACAGTGCTGTTATATTTCCTTTGCTCTCAAGGGGTGAGACCAGTGTACAAAGTCAAGACAGAAATAACAATGGTAGCCAAATTACCACTGCAAATTTATTATATTGTTGATAAACCCAAAAATATTTGGCCACACTCTTTTTTAATAAAAAACTATGGCATTTTGTCAGCTTTCCAAAATACTTAGAGCCTAAAGTCTTAGAAGTTTTGGTATGACTATTCTGTTTCAAGAATCAGCTTTCTCCACATTACACTAATGAAACTTCTTCATCTACAACATTGCTATTTGAAAGTGAAATAAATACTTGTAAGTGAAAGTATCTGGAAAGCCAGAATATAAAGCCATTGAGGTCTACACATAAACTTCCTTATAAAGGAAGAAATTTTGATGAGGGAAATGCAATCTTCCCCTCTGGGAAATGTGGTTGATCTGCATTACTCAGTGACTGTCCTTATCACTGGAACTTGAACCAGCACTGTGCCTGCAGCTTTTAAGATTTAATTGTACCTGAAAATCAGTTTTTTCTAGTGCAGTCTGGTGACTAAATCGGGATAAAGAAGATGAGAAGAAACAAAATGGAGAGGTAAGGATTCTCTGTCCTAGTCCCTCTTCTGCTACTGAGCAGGTGGGTGACCTTGGACAAGACATTTAACATCCATGACTTATTGCTTCAGCTGCCAAATTAGACAAGGCTGACCTGCCTTTGAGGGGGTTGTGAGCTTCAATTTTTAACAGCTTGGTACAGAACCACTCAAAACTGCAAAATAGAGGCTTTCATTGTAACTAAGATATTGAGACTTCAACTCAGTAGAAATTAAAATTCAGCACTTCTTGTAACCCTGGGGATGATGATGTAGATCCACTTGAGTAAGCACAAGGAAGGCTCTTAAGGATGGGCAGACTAACAAATCACAGAATAAATGAATGAACAGAAACATCCGGCACAAGTTTTCCTAGCTGTCCTCACCTCTGTTGCATTGATTAATAGGGAAAAATGAAGTAAACAGTGCTGGAGGACAAACCATGTAGCAAAGAATTGTAACTGACAATTTGCTGCTAAAATACATAGTCCTTTGTAAAACCTATTGATTAATGAAGTCCCTCTACCAGCATAAAAAAATACACACAAAACAGAGGGAAGAAAATTTGAGTAAATACTCTCATTTAGAAAACTCAGCATCATGCAGCATTTAATGTCTGCTATTCAATAACAGCAGCACATACAAGTAACTTTTCCCTTTTGTTAATACTCACTTGGAGCTATTAGTTATCAGATTACAAACAAAAGACCCAGAGGAGACAGGAGAAGTGATGAGCCTATTTCTCCCTTGAGGCAGCTATTGAGGAGGGCAGTGAACCCAGGGAGGGTTCGCAGCACCCTCCCAGCCCTGATGGAACTGGGATCGCAGCCGGGGTGTGCACTGAGCATGGAAAAGGTGAACTCCTCGCGGCAGGGATACAGGGTGCCATCAGCAGGACCCGAAAGTCACCTTCCCTTGTCAGTCAAAGTTTTTAGTACAACACTGCCATCTATTGCCGAAAGTTCCAGATTTGAAGGAGACTGGATATTACAAAGTGGTGTCTTGTGAGATGGTCCCAGATCTGAAACGATATGCGGCACCCCACTAGCCAAACACTGCAGAAGTTACAACCTAGACATATCCTTTGACCTTCCAGCCCAAGTAAATTATCATAACAGGTTGCCAGGTCAAGGCTCTATAATGAAAGAGAAGCTGAGCAGGCTGGATATTTGCAGATAAGGCAATACAAAAAAGGAGAGGTGCTCTAAATGTTCTGTTCTGACTAAACCCTTCTGAATTAACCTACATTAACCTCTTGAATACCACACTGCACTAGAGATTTATCCAGAAGATGTACAATGGAACAAGAAGAGCTGATTTCGAATGGTTATCATGTTAGAGCAATATTAAATAATCCAAAGGTCAAAGGAGGAAGAAGACTTCTTGTACAAGTCTGATTAATAGAATATTAAATCATGCTAAAGCAATACTTTATCTGACTGTAAATTCAGGCAAGTGCTTTTCCCTCTTTTTAAACAGACTGTTTGCAAAGTTCATTCACTGTTTTCTGTTCAGGCTGGAATGCATATTTCTTAATTCATTATTGCACACTAATATGCAGCTAGATAAACATTAATATGTAGAAGAGTTTAGACCACAATTTTTGGATATATAAATGCCACTGCTCCCAGTGAGAGAAACAGATTCTGGGGTTTGTCAAGAAACACAGACACAGATGTAGTTTGATGAAGCCTTCAAGTTTCAGTTTTGAAAAAAGAGTAGGTTGTGCACTTCATTCTCCTGGGGAAACGAATTGAATTAGGCCCATATGAGAGAGAGAATAAAGCAAATTAGATTTTTGTATTGGCAAGGAGTAGACCAGAACACAAAAATGTGTAACATTAATGATATTAAATCTGTTATCCACAGGAAGACCAATTCCAGAAAGTGTAAAAAATTCAATTGAAATTTCCCCATTTTTCTCCTTTCTCAAACTTCAGGCAGTGCCATCCTATCTATGTGATTAAAAGTACTACATTAGATTTTACCACTTTATATGGATTTACCTTTGAAATGGGCTTTTTAAAATCTCTCTTCTGACTGCACTAGCTACCAACATGAGCTCAGTCCTTTGAGAAAACATATGAACTCTGGGGCAAAGGTCCTAGACTTAGACAACTGATGGGGAGGATGTTCTATGCCACATGAAGTCATATTTAATCTCTCTGGCAATTTTGGAGATGCACTAGAGGTTTATCAGTAGGATAATTTTCAAAAATGTCACCCAAATAATTATATGGTGGAGTAGCTCAAAAAGGCAGCTAGCTCCACATCTTGTGTAGGCTCCCCCAGCTCACCTACCTCTTGATCATTCTGTCACATTTCACAGCTGTCATGTTGTTTGAATGCAAAGTCAATAACTTGGTGTGATTTCTAAAAAAAAAAAAAAAAAAGAAAAAAGAAAAACATTTGAATTTTCCTCTACATTTTTGTATGTGAGAATTCTTTTACAATTCATCTTTATCCCAAATGATAATTTTCTTTCCTTGATTTTAATTGTGTTACAATTTATGTTACATGCCTACAATTTTTATGTCTTTTCATTTTATTATTTCAAAGAAAAAGGAGGAAGAGTATAAAGGACCAATGAAAGGGAAAAAAATCCACAATGAAAAAGAGGAACAGAAAGAGATATTTGGTAGGGGTATAAATAATTTTAAAAACCCTCAGGATATATTGATGGAATATTGAAACCACTGCAATTCTGAAGAGTGATTCACTGCAAAATTAGATGGGCCCAATTCATAATATCATCTTTGACTGGTAAAACTGGATGATCACTCGGCTGAAAGATCTAATCTTGATTCTTTCATCTCTGAAAAAATCAAGTTCAGGTTTATTTTTATTAAGTAGGTACAAGAAAAAATAATCAGAGCACTAATGTTCAGGTTTTCAGTATTAAATATTACATTTTCAATTTTAAGTTGATATTTTTAATTCAAATTTATTTCTAGTCCAAAAGAGGGGTTTTTTTTATTTTTTCCCTAATGCTTTGGAAGGTCAGAACAAACTATACTTAAGTATTTCAGCTTTCCATGTAATTCAGGGAAATATGCTTAGCATTTTGATCAGAGGTATAATTTCCTAATTTTTAACAACTAAAGTGAATAGTTACAGAGATTCAGCTATTTGCAACACTTTGTGTCAACTTATGCAAATTCAGAAGTTGTCCAAAAGCTGCCCACATATTCAGGCAATCACTTATCATTAGGTGCAGTAAGCACTGAAATGAAGATGGATTCTCCTACCCTCTAATATTGTGATGCTAGACAATATTGGTTTTCCAGAGAGTGAAAGCTGAGCTTTGCAGCCCAAGTGACAATAATATCCCATGGCTCCTAGTGTTACCTGGACATTAGGGAGGGTGTCAGAGGCATTTTACCTCACCAATATGCAGGTTCTGTCAAACTCCACAATAGTGCTTTTAAGAGCCCATACTCCTAGTCTGTACCAAAAGTTCACCAATCAGTCTGTAAACAAAATACTATGAGAAAAAAGAACACTGAAGTGGTTAGACATGAATCAACATGACTGACTCTATGACAGTGTCTGTTGCATGACAAAAAAAATCAGAGGGGGCATATTCATGCCTCTATTCCTAATGTCTCTATGGCAATTTTGGCAGCTGCCCATGTAAGCATTGTTCATTTCTTTCAAGTCAGCTCAATCTCACACTCTGGCAGTTTTGATCTGTAGCTTCCTAGATTAATACAGCACAAACAATTCCAACTATCACAGCTCATATCAAAAGCTTTTAGAATAAGCAGAATTGCATCAAACTGTGCCAGTGAGAGCAACACACACAGTGGCACCTGGGTGGTATTTGAAAGTCTCCCAAAAATCACAACAGGTGACTAGAAAACACAATAAATTTAATTTTTAAAGTTCAGCCTGGTTTTGATTCTTCTTAAATACTCTGCTGTCAATCCATGGAAAACTGTAAACTTTTTTTTTTGTAAATTCAAATGTAAAATAAGGTTTTGTGGCTTGTTGTTTTAAAATACATGTGGAACAAAGTTCTATTCGATTGAAAATACATGTTCTATGAAATACAAAAGCCCATTTTGCAAAGATAAGAACTTCAAAGTTCATCTGAAGGAAGTAGTCAGCAAAGATCTGCACACAGAGGAAAAATATGTGCAGAACAATATGTCTCTAATTACATAATTTTAAAAATCTGCTTGAAATGTAAGTATTTTTGGAAATCTTAAGAATATTTCTCATTAACAATTTTTCAGTATGTAGAACAGGAAAACAACAAAATATAATCTAGTTAATCTTAGAGAATTCAACACATTCTGTGTTGTGTTTTGTTTTCTCATTGAGTAGCTCCACTCCTGAAGAAAATGAAACCAAGCTGTGACTCCCTTTAGGATGCTGAAAGTTGAAATATGAAGAGAAGAACAGGACCCATGATGTAACAGTGATACACAGTTATCACAGTATTTATAAGGACATCCACCTAGTTATCAAGATAACCTATATAGTTCCCAATGGGAGTAATAAGGAATACAGAATGTTTATACAGTGAAATTTTATGAACTAAAACAGTTAGTAATTTAGAAGTTATTATTATGAGAACAGCATCATGGTAGGATAATCAAGAGGCATTTCCAGGGCAGCTGATAAAAAAATATCTCTAATGTCAATTTTAAATAAAATTGAAAGAAAAGGGGACCATGCTTTGGCTGCAGTGGAAATGCTACAGAGGTCATGAGCAATGCAGCTAGTCTACAATATAGTACATTTCAAAGACATGTACAATAGCCTGGATTGCAGTTTGTTTTACTTTATAGTAAAAGGTAATTAGAGCTTCTTACTAAATACTCAGGGTCAAGATTATGCATAAGTAAAGGACCCCAGCACATCCGGTTCTATGACATTCCAATTCCCTATACATTTACATGTTCACCACTGGAGCTACTGGCATACATGGTAAAGTTTATACATTTTGAAATACTCTGATAATTCAAGTTCTTGGTAGCATTTGGTGTACTACTGCAATTGCTATGCTAAGACAGAAAATAAAAGGCATGGCTATGAGTACATGCTGAGAAATGACAATGTTTCTTCAGGGGTTCATAGTAGGACAACAATTAAATGTATCCCTTCAGAAGCACTAGACTTTAAAGAGAAGCATCAGATCTCTTCTGTCTACCTGATCAGCATGCAGGAGATGGGCTTTTTTTTTTTCTGTCTCATTCCATTTCTGTCTTTCTCAGATATATGGCAAAAGGTCCACAGCCATCAATACATTAGGTCACCTCCCGTCACTCAGCAGCAAGAGCCGTGTCACACAGGAGAAGCCTTGAGAGTTTTCCTCTGTGCTTTCCAGAATCTATCACTTGCTCACATTTCCTTTATGTAAAATCTGGGGTTTAATGGAGAATTATGTCTCTGCTCCTTTAACAAAACTCTAATCTTGCCTGTGTTTGTTATGCTGTCTACAATGTACCTCCGCTGAGCATGATTTGCAGCAGAACTAGGAATCATAGGGTCTCATTCTATACTGCTGTGCAGCACAGCACCCATTATTTCTTCAGGCTTTTCCTTTCTTCTCCATTAAGTGAAGGCAATCTTAAATCACAGGGTATATGACTATGGAATATTTTCAAATTCAAAGTTCATATTATGTTCTTTTTCAGCAAAGAATCTTTAGGCAGGAAAGCGTCTTCCAAATGGTAAGAGAACACCTCAAATCAGTGAGTGACAAACCATGTAAGAAAGCTAGAAATATGCCGCAATAGCCTTTCTTCCACAATATCATAAAAACTCTGTCATCCTTCATTTTGCTATTCAGTTTGGGAAGTTTTTATCCTTGAAGAGAAGCCAGCTCACACTTCAGCTCCTAGCTGATGGTAGGGAGCTTGGATGGTTGTTGAAATCAACTGGAAGGGTAACCTTGCTTCTGACCCTGAGATTAGCTCAGTTAGCTAGAGCCTATTGCAAATCCAAGGTTGTGGATTCAATCCCTGTATGGGCCATTTGCTTTTAAGATTTGAACTTGCTGGCCCTTGTGGAGTTCCTTCCAACTCAGAATATTCTGTGACTACAGAAATGCAACTGTCATGTGTGCCTTGCGATGTGAAATGCTTTATAACCTCAGCCTATCTTTCTGCTAGTTAAAGCCTACAGGTACCTGGGAACAGTGAGAAGGAGAACTAGGAGGCCTTTACTTTGACCCCTTTGCCCAGCTGTGATTGTGTCAAGCAAACAGGCCAAGGGTTTCTCTCTGATCTAGCTATGCTACATTGGAGCCTTTTGGCTTCTGCTATATATTTACCAAGAAATTCAATTCTTTTTCTTTTGCTCTTCTCAGTAATGGGTTTGAATTGGGATATATTCATGCTACAACATTTTGGATTTCTCTTCAGTGAGTGCTAAAACATTAGTTTTCTTTTGGGCTAAATTGCCTCAGTATAGCAACTAATGGCACTGGTACCATTTATGCATGTTGGATTTATTATCTATAGTTAGCTGGTTGGATCATTTTTCTGTATGCTGAAATGGAGCGTAATTGGGCTATTTTTCATAACAAATGGAGTGTACCTGTACAGAAGGCAGTTGGCCTACATCAAGTTTTGCCTCAATATTTTTATTAGCTCCAGCAGAGAACTGGTTTCACTTCCCTGTTGGGGTCTTTCCAGACTAATGTTTTTCTGTTTGTTTTAATGACACAGAAGTTGGTCTCTGTCATATTGTTATGAGTGATAAAGTATAAGTCCTGGTTATTTTTGCACTGCTTTTTTGAAAACAAGGTGAACAAGCAAATTCTGGAAAGAAGTATTGCTACCAGTATTTGAATTCTCTATACTAACAAGACACTAGTGGTCCAGACCAGTGAGTTACTTGCAAGAATATCTGGGTTTATCTTATTTAAACCCAAAACCTGAACAAAACTTCTAGGAGACATTCCAGGCTAGCAGTTCTTCATTATTATTATAATAAAAAATATAATGCAACAATATAATAAAATAGAATAATAAAACAAAATTGTACATCTCTGCAATCTATTAATATCTGATTTAAAATGGACATCTCCAGCAAAAAGAGAATTAATCCATCATGATTAATGAATAAATTCAGCATAACAAGACTACTTTTTAGTGACCTGAGATGCCTGAGTTTTTTCTTTTCTTATTATGTGGTATTGGACATAGTCATGCTCCAGTTGAAGAGAAAAAATTAGAACTATTAATTAAAATCAAAGAATACCCTTTGAGCATCTGCTTTTGTTTGTGTTATGTTTTCCTGGTGATTCCTTGAATCACAGTTAAAGAAGACTCAGAAACACAGGGAGAACACCAGGCACTGTCTTTATTCCTTAATGCCTTTATTCTCAAACAAGCTACTGAGTAGAGATGAGAGACACAGCAGCACAGTAGCAATCAAATCTGCTTTCCAGTGTATTCCTATGCTAGGCACCTGATAAGGAACACAGATGTTCATTTTAAATATTGTTTGTGGTGGAGCTTCAGCTGAGGTGTATGTCTTTACGGAAAATGAGTGCTTATTATAACACAAAATGAGACTGTAGCACTTTGTAATCCTGTCCCCATCTCCATGTATTCCCATGGTATATACGTATATCTGTTCATGCACATGACTCTGTGTGTATGTGCATGTGTTACAGTATATTTAGAATCTTCATACAGTGAGATTACCTAGTAGACTTTATCTTCATCCCTTATGCCTTTCAATCAGACTGATTTCCTTAAGTGTGGTGAGCATGAAGCAAAAAGGCAACTCCCACTTTTCCCTCTTAATTCTGCAGTTCTGAAAGTCTGCGATATAAAATACTATTGAGAATGCTTCAAGGAGGTCATAAGCGTGCAAAAACTACAGTGAACTCCTATTTCATCTGAATGACTCTTTTGCATGAATTTAGGTCACTATTTTCCTTACCAAAATACTCTTGTGTGTGATGCTCACAGTATAGGCTCCATGGCACACCTCCAAGCATTTGGATTACATAGAATAACCAAACCTTGATGTAAGTGTATTTTAGTAATTTGCACAACAGATACCTTTGCTGAGAACTAAGATATAAACAAATTTATTTCTTAATTCATTTATTTATTTGGATTTATATGAACACTAGTTTTAAAGCAAAGATCTAGAAGTCAAAACAATGTTGTTATCTGTTAGAAATGTGTGCACTAATGTGATGTAAACAGAATATATCTTCTTTCAAAAATGGCCTGAATTAAATCAAATTCTAATTCATACCACTTTTATCAACTGGCATACATATGAATACTAGCCACTATCATAATTAGTTTTGTTACTGTAATGTGCATAGACTTGATCCAAAATCAGGGCTTCACTCCATCTGTGTAATGCTTTCATAGGGAGAGACTATGGTATTGCATAAAGCCACTCTAAGTAACAGTTCAGTTAGAGTTTGAGAAGACACAGAGAAAAGTACAGTTTTCATAGAAAGAAAAAGGTGAGACAAAAATATTCAGATGGAGGAAGAGATGAATGAAGGAGAAATATCATGAAATTATTAAATCATGAAAGTAAGGGAGAAGTTAAAAGAAAAAAATTTGTCTTTCATATAAAGAAAAAACCCTACAGGGAACCCAATGAAATTACCAGGTAGGAAATCAAAAACAAATAAAAAGCAGCACTATTTCTAACAAGAGGTACTAACATTTACTGTGTTTTTCTTTCTAAGACCATAAGGAAAGTCAAAAGCAGGAATGTTTACAAAAAGGAATCATAGAACTGCATCAAGGGTAAGTCAAATGGCAAAAAACACAGAACTATCTAGATACAGACTCTGGCACTTGAAGTCTTTGGTAGAAGATTCTCCCCCTCCACTCCACCTCAGCTGAAATACTGTGTCCAGCTCTTGGGAACCAAACATAAGAAGGACGTGGACCTGTTGGAGTGAGTCAAGAGGAAGGATATAAAAAGGATCAGAGGGCTGGAGCATCTCCCCTATGAAGACAGGCTGAGAGAGTTGGGATTGTTCAGCCTGGAGAAGAGAAGGCTCCAGGGAGACTTTGCAGCAGCCTTCCAGCACCTAAAGGGGGCTTATAAGAAAGCCAAAGACGGCTGCTTTACATCAGCGTGTGGTGATAGACAAGGGGAGATGGCTTTAAATTGAAAGAGGAAAGCTTTAGATTAGATATTAGAAAAAAATTCTTCACTGTGAGGGTGGTGAGGCTCTGGAACAGGTTGCCCAGAAAAATTGTTGATGCTCCATCTTTGGAAGTGTTCAAGGCCAGGCTGAACAGGGTCTTCAGCAATCACATCTCATGGGTGTCATCCCTGGCCATGTCTTGGGGATTGGAACTAGGTGATCTTTAAGGTTCAGTCCAACCAAAATTCTTAGGATTCTTGATTGTCAGAAGCTGGGAGGATATATCATGGAAAATGCATCAGACCAGTTGTTAGTCCAACATGGATATTGAAGCTTATGAAGTCAGTCTGTATCTGTCCCCCCTTCCTGTGTCAGATTTATAGTTGGAGGAGGATATATTTCAAGGAAAAGATATTTGGGCAAAAGAGCGTCAAAGTTCAGTCAATAAACTTCACTATGGAGACTCTGTGTATGTTTCCTTCTCACTCTTTTTGTTGTAGCCAATCTGAATGTAAAAATAATAGTTGTAGATGTTCACATATTCTGTTATAGCTGCACAGACAAATGATAAGAATAGAAATAGAAATACAAGGAAGGAAAATTACTCCTCCCTGTGTGTCAGTGGCAGAACTAGACAAACACTTCCACTTCCTAGATTTTTATTTCCTTTTACCTTCTCCATTTGCTATACCCTAGTGGCACCTAGTGTATGGCAGAAAAGATGGCTTGCAGTTTGTCCTGAAGATCAATGGATTGGTAGCAGATAGTCAGGATGACTCCCAGAGAACTCACTGATGAAAGATCCTTTAAAACCAGGGTGCTTTAGCATGGTCATTGATTGCAGCTGTGACATTACTGCAAAATTCTGCTGGTCTTCAGATTTGAAGTTACAAGAGCCTTTGTAGGCCAAAACCAATAATTTGTATTGCACTTGAAAAACAGCATCTATGCTTCAGCTCAGTGCCTCCTGTATCAGCTCTGCTTCTTATCTAATTTATGCTTTATTTCCATGCACAATGTATTGCAGTAGTCCTGTTCCCAAGTAATTCAGGCATGGGTGGTAGCTGCAGTGTACTAACATCTGCAAATACACAAGAAAGTAATTTTTGCATAGGAAGGTATAAGCGTAGCTAAGAATTTTACAGTCCTTCATCTTCAGTTCTATGTCAGATAAGGAAAATATTGTGCATAACACTGATAACTGAAGGATTGCTAAGAGCAAAGAAATACACTACTACATTGATAATTTTTTCCCTAACAATACAATGAATGCAGGATTAAGAGATACAACCCTTTAAAACAGATCAAAAATTGCATATTGCAAATGCTACTGAAACTTGATTTTTGATTTTTTTTTCTGCCTTACCTAAAACAATCAAAGCTGTAACTAATTGCACTGAGAAAAAATTTAAGAAAGGCCTAACTTCCCAGAGATACAGCAGAGTTAGATTATCTCTTTGCAATAACATTGTCTAATAAATAGGTTTCAGGAACACACATTAGTTAACATTAGAAATGCTTTCAAAAATTAATCTAGCTCCAAATTTGCTTGTTCCAGTTGATATGATTTATAACACCTAAATATGCACAGCATGCTTATTTTTTTCTGGCATGATTTTAATGGGAGCAGTTAATAGAAAACATCTTAAAAAGTGATTCTTTTACAAACAAACAAAAAACACCACCAACAAAAAAAAAAAAACAACAAAAAAACAAACCACAATTTTGTATTCTTAAGGACGAGATCCATTCCTACTCTACATCAGTTTACATTTCACTGACTTTAACAACACTTCTCCTTATTTTCACCAGTACGAGGGTGTTTTGAAACAGGCTTTAAACTTGCATTAATTTATATAAATTCACACCCAGTTATGATGTAGACTAACAGAACGTGACACATCACCCATCATGTATTTTCTCACAGACAGATTTTTGCTCTTCTATATTTATTACAAGCTCAGCAATTTTGTGTGGGGTTTTTTCACTCCTTGAAATCCCAGTTTACAGAGTTATATTATTTTACAAGAAATTTACCTTTCAGTTTTCAGAAAAGAAGCTTCAAGTTCTCATGGCTGCTAAGAGACATTTGGAAAGGTTAATCTGAAAGGATCAAACACTAGAAGGCAAATAATATAAAGATCCCATGGGATATTACTTTTAAAATCTCATGATTTTTAAACCAGTTTTATGGGATTAAAATTGCAGCAGGGGAGATTGAGGTTAAACATTAAGAAACCCTTCTGCTGTAAGGATAGTTAAGTAGTAGGACAGTTTGTCTAGAGAGCTTGTGATTTTTCACCAATGAAGGTTTTTAAGAGCAAACTGAACAGGTTGTTACTCAGGAATGTTTAAGCTATCATTGAACTGCCTTAAGAGGTAGAGTAGTAATATGAGGTCATGTAGTGAGTTCATCTCTTGTCCCATTTTTAATAGTAATGATTTATAAAGAATTTACTATTTTTAACATGTTAAGTGATAAATGCAAAATCATAACATCACTGCTTGTAATGCATTTCTTATCAATATTGATAGTAAAAATCTTTAAAAAATTTGACATCAGTAGAAAAACTGGAATGAATCCATTTTAAAAAAGCTGGAGTTTTCCCCCAAAGTCCTTTCTGGGGTTTCTAAGGGATCTCTACTCAGGATACGTCTTTAAAGATTCTTAAAACTATATTTTTATCAGCCCCATGTAATCCCAATGGACAGTTTTTGTTTCATTTTTCCTATTCTCATCTAATTTTCTTATATTGTTCTTATAGTAGTATGGCTGTATTTGTAGCATGTTCATTTTTAAAAACTTTTTTCTATTGTGGTTTTGTGAGTTCTGTTGCACAGTGGCCCAGCTGACATTTTGGCTGGCAGCTTTCTTATATGAAAATGATAAAAGGTTACCTTGTTAGCAATGGAAAAAAACAGGTCAATAAATAGCTTGGTAATGACTTTTGAGGTAATTTGCTTTGTGTGGATTCTCAGCTCTTAGCACAGAATGTATGCAGTGCACCGCACATATAACATATGCCCTTGGTATAAGAAATCCTCAAAAGTAACTGCATATCTATAACAGAGAGGAAAATTGAAGTAACCTTTTCCCAAGCAAATCAAGTGTTAGTTTGCCATTAAACTTTGTCATGCTTCATGTTATTAGTCTCAATAATATTACTCTGAAGGCTTTCTCTAGAAAAGAAAAATATGCACAACTCTAAATATCCTCCTCCCGGCATTGCCAATATGATTTTCCTTTCAGTCTTCAAAAGAGACTTTTGCCCCTGGAGCTTATTTGTTGTTGATTTGATTGGAAGAAGGTTTCCTATTTATGTGTTTATTGTCATTATTTCTCAATTGGCAGGAAGTTATTTGCACTTGGTCTGCCATACCTGAGGGAGCACAGTGAAATCAACTTATTTTTCTGCATCTCAAGAGCTGAGGGATTCCTAACATGTTGTGTACTCTGTAGGCAGAAGAAACCATCTACCATGACCCAAGAAGTGGTTAGAACTCCTAGAGTCACCTGAGGCCTACTGCGGACTCCCATCACTGCCAGTCGGTTCTGTTCTTTCTATGCCTGCTAATAAAATTGCCTCCGAAAACCCCATGCATTTCTAATGCAGTGCTGTGCTGCTGGCATTTTGTGTTAGTTTATGGTAGAAACAAATAAACAAAAAAGGCAAGCCTTAAACTGCAAACACAACCTAGTCTGTTTCAGCCTTAAATAACAGAGAAGCTGTTGGTCTCAGCTTTTAAATAAAAGGGATATTGTATTCAATTTCTTGAACTTGTCCTATTCCTACCTTAAGAGTCCCAAATCAGGGAGAAATCCAGTGAAAGATTCCAAATATAATGTGGTCATACTGTTAATTCAGTTGCAATTTGTCAGTTCCTGGTACTCCATTCACTACAGAGTGGACTCAAGTACAGGGACTCATTCACTAGCAGTCCTAAAATATGTTCTTTGTCCTAGTTTTACTACTTTTTGCCTACAAACCAGTGTTCCCCAACCATTCCCAGTTTACTGTGCTCATGTATCCATCCCTCCAGTTCTACCAAATGGAAAAGAAACCAGCAGTATGTATCTTTGCACCAACTCTATAGTTCAGTACTAACTATTAAAGATATAAGATGAGATGGCCCATCTCCAAAAGGTCAAATGACCCCTTTCAGGGTCATCCCTCTGATGTAATGATATTGTGGGAATGACAATGGCTATTGCTCAAAGACTTTGCTCCTTTTTGTGGCATTATGTGACAAAATGACTGTCATTTCTCAGCATGAGTTCTTGTGATGATGTTATTGGTCAACTCCAGCCAGACAAGCATGCAATAGTGGGTTTTTTTTAAAATAGATCTTAATGTCATGTACTACTGCTAGTTTGATTCCAAGACATCTTTCTGCAAAAATGCTGAATTATCAGTAATCTGTGTTTTTTACTGCTGTTGGTATGCATGTGCAGAGTCATGTTGGAATGCAAGTTCAAGTCCACTACTTGTTTCAGTTCTAGAATTGTCTGAAGGTGATAGAATAGCATTAATACCTTCTTTGATAATGTAATTAAGAGATAAATAATGGTAGCTGAACGCATATAGTGATTTATTTGACAGGCCAGTTAATCCTCCAGGTATAAAAGCACAGAATTAGGAGCATGGACTTCAGAGGAAAGTCAGAGTTAGAGGTCAGGAAGGCATTTAGCAACCAGAGGAGAAGGTGAAGAATACAAAAGGTGAAAGGAAAAAAACACCATGAAATATTTGAACAGTGTGAAATAGTTTCCAATATTTTTCTTCTAAATTCTAATTTAATATTGAGAGCTTAGAGAATTTCAAGGAGCATGAGGACTCCACAGCATAACAGCCTGTCATCCTTTATTTTTATTCAGAGGAACACCTTGTGACTACTCCTTTCTCACAGCACAACAATACAGTTTGTATAATATTGGGAATAATACCTATAAATTGTACAGCCCTAAATACCAATGTTTGGAGAATTAAAGTTGGAACCCAAGTACTACTATGCAAAAACAGTTGAAGTTGGTATCTCTCAGGCATTTTATACTAAGCACGGTAATGTGTCTGAAGCAAATAAATTGTAAAGAGAATTATTCTCAATAGCTGTTAGAACTTTTAGAACTAATTTTGTCTGGAATACAGTGGCAAGAGAGTGGAACCTATATCAACAAGCAATGGGTTTGTAGAAGACCATTAGTAGACTGTTTGATTTCTGACACTAATACATTCACTTGGTGTGTTCATTTTTTTCTTGTTGCTTCAGAGAAGCTGTTATGGAGTATTTATTTACTTCTTAATTTAGAATAGAGTAATTTCAATCGGAAAGGACCTACAAAGATGATCTACTCCAACTGGCTGACCAATTCAGGGCTGACCAAAAGTTAAAGAATGTTGTTAAGGACACTTTCCAAATGCCTCTTGATTTCTAACAGGCTTGGAGCACCAGTCACCTCTCCAAGAAGCCTGTTCTAGCATTTGATCACTCTCCTGGTAAAAAAATGCTTCCTAATGTCGAAACTTTCCATGGTGCAGCTTTGAACCACACATATCCTATCACTGGATACCAGGAAAATATGACACAAAAATTAAGACTGAAGGAGGTTTTGACCCTAAAGACACACAGAGTATGTAACCAGAAGCAAGATGGTGCTGAAAGAATACAGCAGTAGGAAAACAAAAGTAGAAACTTAGGTCACACAGGGGCAAACTTACCCCTGTTAAGCAACAAGCACAGATTTAGTGTACAATTGTGGACAAGCTGGAGGCTGTCTTCCAGAGAATAAAGAAGGTCTTAAAGGAAGAAGAGTGAAGTCAGACGAGCAGAATAAATCTACAAATTGTATCCTGAGTTTCCTTTGCCTGAAACTTGAGGTTTCTTAATTAGTGCAAAGGAAGAAACTAACAGAATGCTTTGCTTTTACAGATACCCAAAAGCACTGAATAAAGATGTAAAAAAAGGAAACGTTTCAATAACCAACCAAGGGAGAAAATTCGGGCCATATGGCTGATGCCAGCCAGCTATCTAAAATAGACACATCAGCCTCTGCCCTTATATCGTCAGTGTATATGTTCAGAATATTTAACATTCCTTTAGGATCTTACTGAAAACTTATTTTGATTTGTTTTGGGATGTGAGCTGTTTCTGTAGAACACTTTTTTTTTTATGTTAGTGAGATTAAAAAGATTTAGTGATATTTTTATTTGGGAGAAAGCCAACATCTAGAGGATACTGGCATGTATTGGAGGAGAGGAAGAGCTGTTGGGTTAAAGATTAAAAAAAAACCAAACAACCCCAAACCAGAGGAAAGTCTAAGAAAAAGTATACCCTGGAGTTAATGCAGAGAGCTGCACAGACAAATCCTGATTATTTTGACATCATCATCAATACCATCCTTACAAACAAGAAAAAGAAACAGAGGTGAGAAATTTATACCTAACTGAAAATAGCCATGTGGAAAGATGCTAGTTTGCACTGTGACTTACAAAACAACAGGTCAGGTTGAAAGCCTTCAGCCTGATCATTTCCCAAATCAAAGTTTCAGCCCAATATGTTACTTTGATCATGATACATTACTTATTGGAGCAAACTAATGAAAAAAGATCTTGTAAGGCACTGACAGACGAAAAATCTAAAAAAATAAAAAGGTGCAAAAACATTTTATGATTAATAATACTTCAGATTGTTTAGTGTATTACAAATGTCAAAAATACAGCAGAAAAGCCACACTGGTCTCACATGAAAAAAATGCCTCCCAAAGGAAAGCGGGCATAGATTTGTTTGTGTCAAGTACAAAACTCAGTATTTATTCTAGATCATTTTCTTACTTCTCTAAGAGTCTACAATGAGATAATGTTATATACAGGCATTTGTTCAAATCTGGGAGTATTTGCTACATGCCATGCACCTTTAGAAGCACATATAATTCAGAAAGTTTTCAATGAAGTTTTCACAAATGGATTGGGGGTAAAATAAATAGAAAAAGACAAAAAGTCAGATTCTATTAGGTACCTACAGAAAAGAAACAGTGAAACCTGGTTTACGACTCATAGAAATGGAAAGTTTGTAATCTTCAAAACTCATAACTGAAATCTCCAGGTATTTGGAACAACTCAGGAAGAAAAAGACAAAAAACAAAAAAAAACAGCTTGAATTTAGTATGGAAGCAACTAGCCAACAACTTGCACATTAGATACAAAGATCTGGTTCGGTAAGCAACAGGCTACTACAAGCTGCAAAGCAGATTTATTGTATTTTTTTCTTTTGTTCTTTTTCACTTTTCTAGCTATTTACTACTGGATGCTTTCAGAGAAAGGACAAATGGCGATAAGGAGGACAGACTAGACGTAAGGAAGGATCTTCCTTGATATAAGGAAGAATTTTTTTGCATTGAGTGTGGTGAAACACTGAGGCTGGACAGAGAGGTGGTGGTGGATGCCCCATCCCTGGGAACATTCAAGGTCAGGTTGGATGTGAATCTGAGCAATCTGATCTAGTTAAAGACATTGCTGCTCATTGTGGGAGGGCTGGACTAGATGATCTCTTAAGGTCCCTTCCAACACAGACCATTCTATGATTCTGAGAGTGGCTATACAGTTCTTCATTATATATTCTTTCTTCTGTCCTGATATGGAATTTCCTATTAAGCAGACACCAAAGATAACATAAAGCAGTGGTATTGTGTGATGTTTCCCTATTACCTTTGGAGGTTCTCTCTCTGGATAGACCCATAATAAAAAGGAGAAAGAGACAGATTATCCAGTCTTTGGAAGGCAGAGAAGAAATGGATACAAAGTTGACTGTTTTGCTGAGAATTCCTTAATGAAGTAAGATCCACAAAAACCCAATGTCATCCCAAACTCAAAACATACAAACATATGAACATACTCTTCATATATATGAAGAATTTGTTTTATCTTTTCTTGAAACAACAATACAAATATTTCAAAGGAGTTGCACAAATCTAAGTAGCAGCTAAAGAATAACTGAATTGTCGTACCTAGTTTATTCAATAGGTTTACATAAATACTTGCTATATAAATCATCTATATTAAATATTAAGTTTCAACTGAGAAGAGAGAATGCAGTTAGACTTCACCACAAAACTAAACCTATGATTATTCACATTAAAAGAAGAATTCCTTATGAGGCATCCCCTTTTCAGCCCTTATAGCTACTGCATCCCCAGTGTCTTCCAGGTGGCCTGGTTAAATCACAGGCTGGGGTCTCCCTGACCACACATGGCTCAGACTGTTGGCGTGTGCACTGTAGAAGAGCAACACATGATCTCTACAGGCTGGCTGATGCGACTGTCAGTCATATGCTGTTGCTACCAAGTCAGTCTGTGACACTGAAGCTGTTCTGACTGCAACAGCCCATGCAGACTGATGCAGACTACGTCGCAGTTCAAAGTTTTTCTTACCAGCCCTTGTAATCAGCCAGGTCTGGATCTTGTCCCCTGCCCTTGTGGAGCAGAGGAAGAAGAGCACCCATTTCTGTTATTGTGACAGCTCTGAATGCTTGCTTGAGGTTTTTGAAATATACCTTGGTTTGAACTCGAGCTGTAATTAGATTTGTTTCCAGCAGACAGCAACTTAATGTAAAACTAGCAAGAATAAAGTGAGGATTTTGACAAGGTGTCATCAGAAAGATTTTCCCAGCACACAGGGAGGCTGCTAGAGCTTTTTCAGTACAATTCCTAATATGACAGGGACTAAAGCTGAACCCTTGGTCATTCATTTTAAGTTTAAACCTTTCTAGGTCACTACACTAAAACCATTCAAGGTAATTTTTAATGTAGAAGTCAAAGACAGAATCAATATGACTTAAATTGAACACCCAAGTTGTAAAACTATGCATTATTTCTGAAAGGTGGATAGCATTGCACTGACCTCTGATGAGCACTGCAGATAAGGCCATACTAAAGCAGTCATAGCAATGACAAGTCACTGGGATATTCTTTTACAAAAAGCTGCACATATTATAAATGCTCAACCTACTTTTCCAATTATTTGTAAACGGATTTGTCATGTTGAAAACACAAAGTCATGTTGTAACCATTGTTTTAATAAAGTAGTGCACACTTCACAAACTGCCTTAGGATGTCAGACTGATCAGACTTAGAGCACTTTGGTGCTACTTAGGAACATAAATCCAATTTTCTAATCACCACATTATTATGGTTCTGTGAAGTTTAGCTGGAAGTAAGATACCTAGATAGCATTATCATAGTTGCTATGTAAAATACACATGCATTCATCTTTTACATCAGGGCATAAACTGTGGGAATTACTCAGAACAGGTTTAATTTTTGCACAACAGTTCCCAACTGATGATAACACCAGTTTCAAGGGTACTTGTCCTCTGCTTGATGCAGTGAAATTCTTCCTTTCTTACTGTCATCCACAGGAGACAGTGATCTAACACCCATGGGTTTTCTCAAGCTACAGAATTGTGGAAGAGTTTCTGGAAAGCTGCCCCACAGAGAAGGAACTGGGGTGCTGGTGGACAGCCATCTGAACATGAGTCAGCAGTGTGTCCAGATGGCCAAGAAGGCCAATGGCATTCTGGCCTGTGTCAGGAGTAGTGGGGCCAGCAGGGAAGGAGGTGATTCTCCTGTACTAGGCATTAATGAGGCCACTCCATGAGTCCTGCGTTCAACTTTGAGCCCCTCATTGCAACAAAGACATCGAGGTGCTGGAGTGAGTCCAGAGAAGGGCAACAGAGCTGGTGAAGGGTCTGAAGCACAGGTCCTGTGAAGAATGGCTGAGGGAGTTGGGGGTGTTAAGCCTTGAGAAAAGGAGTCTCAGGGAGTGCTGGCCCCACTATTCCTGACACAGGCCAGGATGCCATTGGCCTTCTTGGCCATCTGGACACACTGCTGACTCATGTTCAGATGGCCAAGAAGGCCATGGTGTTACACTTTACAACTACCTGAAAAGAGGTTGTAGTGAGGTGGGTGTCAATTTCTTCTTCCAGGCAACTAAGTAACAAAAGGACAAGAGGAAATGGGCTCAAGGGGTGCCAGGGAGGATTCAGTCTGGAAATCAGGAAGAATTTTTTTTTCTGAAAGGGTGGTTAATCATCGAACGGGCTGCCCAGGGAGGTACTGGAGTCACCATTCTTGGAAGTGTTCAAGAAATGACTGGACATGGCACTTAGTGCTATGTTTTAGTTAGTATGGTGGCGTTCAGTCCGGGCTTGAACTTAATGAACTTGGAGATCTTTTCCATCCTTAATGATTACGTGATTCTCCTTTGTGGGAATTTTATAAAAAACTGTGATCTCTTTTTTCACCCTAGGATTTGGAGGTGGAACTTTCACTGCTCTCTTCCTCTTGTAGACACTAGTACTTCTCTCTAGTTGCAGTCATGAGCAAATCAGTATGTTATGTAGAAGACCCAGGTGCAATTTTCCTTGAATTCATGCACATTTAGAAATGCCGAAGAATTCCTAAAAATATATCAATGTATTTAATGCACTGACTTATCAAGTGTACAGCTGAAGATGAAAAGATGATTTAGACTTAGAGACAAATGAAATGGTGAACTTTCTGCCAACACCAGCAAAAAACAGTTTAGCTTTTTAGTAGTAGGGAGCTTGTGCTACGACTGCCTGTCCAATAGTAACAGGACTATGTATGTATTCTTTCTTATTTCCAATTCTTCTAACATGTGATATAGAACAACTTTCAGATAGAAATTATTTTTCACTTAGCAGAGCTAGAGATAAAAAGAGTAGTAAGGGGGTAATTCTGTTGATAAGAATGTTGACCTAAGTTAAATACTTCATAGTTATTGAGAAATTAAATGAAAAATAATAGACTTAGTAGTCTTCTAGAATATTATATTCTGTCTTCAATTGTTGAAAACATGCAGAAGATTCCCAATTACAAACTCAGCAAACCCAGCATGATTATCAAAATAACACAGAAATAATACAGTATTTGAGAGTCACTGAAGTCTTACTCCTGTGCGATATTATAAATAATGAAACACCTAAGGTGAAGAAAGGATTATTGTCTTATAATAAAGTAATTGAAAATTATATAAAATAAAAAGACAATTATGAAAATCATCAACAATTTAAAATTTGTTAAAAGTAATTATAAGGGTTAATTGCTCTTTTCTGGAAGATATTGCTACAGAGGAGGCAGTTTTCACTAAGGAAGCTTTCCTGCCTGAAATGAGCATCTTTCTCAAACACAGTTTTGGGATGTTCCTCTGCATGCATTCCACAAAAGATTACTCCCTGGGCACAAGAGAGGTAATGCTCACAGATATGCTGCAAGGACTTGGCAGCCAATGGGGGACCCAAGGTTGAGGAAGCGACACTAAAGCCCGAAGAACAAACGAACGCCTTGCCTTTGCTCTCTGCTCTGAGGCCCAGTGTTGGACATACAGCACCATTAGGATCTATAAGTTTTCAGTGTCCTCACCTCTGAAATAAACCTTTTGAATCCTTTTCGCTGTTTTGCCAGTCTTCAGGGGAACACCTGAGTATATTTTTGTTTACAGTAATCTTTTGTGTGAAGGTCATCATATCCCCCAGGAACCAATTTTCTCTTTTGAAATCTTTCCCACAAAAAGAAGAAAAGTAAGCAAAATGAATCTCAGTTCTCACTCAAAAATAGACCTAGGAGCTTCCAAAAGCAAATCAATTGCCCAGAAACAGGATTTTTATAGAATTATGAAACAAAATGTCCATGTAAATCTCATTTATGCCTAACTATATTTTCATACAAGTCAAATACTTTGACTTAAGATTTGTTGTGTGCAACCAGTCAGTGGTGACACTGCTATAATGGGTAACAGATTCCATTTTGTGTTCTTCAAATGTCTGTTTACTCTAAAAAATAGGAAATATAGTTTGGAATTTAAAAAATTACAGATGCATTGACCCTTCTTTTTAAAATTCTTTTTAGCATCTGCTTTTCATAAATATATAGGAGGGTCTGAATGTATCATACTGATCAAAATAAATATACAGTTCAGAAATGCCCAGCATTATGAATGAATGAAAGAATGAATGAAAGAATGAATGAATGAATGAATGAATGAATGAATGAATGAATGAATGAATGAATGAATGAATGAATGAATGAATGAATGAATGAATGAATGAATGAATGAACGAACGAATGAGTGAGTGGAGGGCAGGTTTTCAGGCCCAGTAACCATGTACAGCATATCCTCAGGGAAAGTGGACAAAAGTCCATGAGAAGAAGCTTGTTATATCAGATGCCCAGATATGTCTTACCTCCACGTTTTTAAATGGAGTTGACTGATATATTTAATATGCCTTAATTATTTGTCTAAAATATGCACCCACACATGACTCTTTCAGATCCAGTGTGGATCATTATCTGCTATTGAAATAATTGGTTCATTAAAGCAATAACATCCAAAATGTGTAAGAACGAAATCATATGTATTTACTGCAAAAATGACATCTGAACCAACTCAGAATGTTACTAATCTACTCAAATTATCTTTTTGTCATGGATCCAACTTTGGCAATGCCATTCAGCAGTGTCATTTTGACTGCTGGACACTTGAAACATTAAGAGTCTGTATATAGTGATATCAGTGATGGACCTATCTCCAAATAGCATCACTGAATCTGAATTACAGCATCTGAGAGGTACTTATTGTCTGTGAACATTTGCTCAAGTAAATAGATGAATTGGAGATAATGGTAAATAATATTTTCTGTTCCTTTCAAGGCTGGATTATTACCTGAGAATTACAGATTTGGACTCTGATGTGGCCTGTTCAGATTCAGCTCATTGATGGACAAAACAAACTGAGGCAAGTATATGTAGAGCATAAATAATACTTGCACTGAATTTTTTTGAGCGAGATTTCCCTTAAATTTGGTGTGGATTTCAACATTCCTTTTGATTTTTTAAAAGTCTTTACTGAAACAGCTTCATATTAATTCACTCAGTTCCTTCTCTCATGTTTTACTATTAGACCATTCATATGTAAATCTATCACTTATTTATCAGCAGGTTAGAAGAAATAATTTCTATTAAGAAATTCCTACAGTCCTGATTTTTTCTAATTCAGTATCAGGAGTAAAACCCAACATTTCAAAAAATATTTGTAGTAAAATTGAAATTGCTTGATCATATCATTTCATTACTTTGTTGAAAAACTTTAAAAGAAGGACAACATGTAATTTACCATAATATACTATATATATTATAAAATTAAGATAAATACTTGAATAGATTTAAAAATTCTAAAGAATTAACTTCTAAACTATGAAATTAAAACTAAGTTCTGAACATTACTGCAGAATTAATTTGAAATAATTTTAGCAGTATAAAACCAAAATAAAATATGAAGAAATTATCTTCCATTTTCTTATTTACAAACATGTCAAAATGTATTTCTATATTTTATAAGATGGCATTTTAAAAGAAAGCTAGCTTTCTGATTTAAAATCAGTTCTTATGTAACTGAACTTAATTATACTCCCGAAAAAGCAAGAAATCCTTCAAAATCTGAAAATGTTTCACTATGGCTTAAGATGTTCCCCCTGTTGACCCATGACTGTCATGAGCCAAACACGAGGATGAGTATAGTCCCAGTACTAATTAATGAATCTTTGGATTCCTCACCAGAGGATGCCCCAGGGTCGGTTGAGTACTGTGGACATGTTCCCTTACTCACAAGACTAGGCCATCCTTACGTGAGGCTTCAAAAGCCAGGCAGAAGGTTGCTGACACTAACGCGCAATATGGCACCACTGTTCAGCCCTCTCACCTTTCACTGGCATAACTAAGCATGCATATATACAAACAGTACAGACAGATAACAAACTAGAAGAAATGCATCATTTCTTCAGTCACAGATAAGTATTTGGTCCTTTCAGCAGAGACTGTAACTGAAGGTAAACAGCCATTTTACTGAATATTCAGTTTGTCATACGTCAGTAAAAATAATAAAGATCTTTTTTGCTATAAATAGTACAGATTACTCTTTCAGAATTTCATTACTGCACCAATGTTGTCAGAAGCATGTAAGGCAAAATGCTCTCAATATCAGTACTTCATACATCACACTGACACCCTCCACTGCTTTTTCTTTGGGGTTCAGTGGTGGAAGTTAAGATGGGTGAAGTGGCATTAACTCAAGTGCATTATTGCCAGCTCTTATTTAGGATGAACTTATTCAGGGACAGCATTAATCTCGCTCTCTGGAATAACATTGTACAGTAGCCAACTCTTATCTCTAGCTCTTATGAGTACTAGAGGAAACAAAATAATTAGTACTTGATTTTGAAAAAGTTATTTTGGAGCTATATTTGGAGTTATATTTAGAACTTCTAATTAACAACTAATCACAGGTCTCTAAAACAAAAGGGCTCATTTCTGTCAAACAGATTTCAAATAGTCACATTAGAACAGATGAGAAACAGGATTTTCATGTTCTTATCTTCCTCACAGCTTCATTTCATTACAAGATGACCAAACCACAATGCTTTTGTGCACTTGGATTCATAATAGTGTATTGTAACACGTCTCCCTGGCAACACAGGCTACTGAAAGCACATCAATTTGTCCTCTCCTCACTAAAATTTCTTATGATGAAATACTGAATTGAGTTCAAGGTCACAGCTTCCTCTAAAGGCATTTAATTTTCCGGATCTGGCATATTTGAAGTTTGAGCAGGAATGACAGCTGGGACCTTGAACCCTTTCAATGACAGCGAAGTTCATACAGGCAGATGAAACTACCTTAGAAATTAGTGTAAACCTGCCATTGAGCTATCCCCGGAACAAATGGCCATCACCCATCTCACTTTTCCCAGCCCAAATGCAAGGCTGAATTTTTTGATTTGTCTTCTCTAACAGATATTAAAGAAAAGTCATGTACCATTCAAGATAAGACATTCTAGGCTACCTTTCTAGAGAAGAAGGGCAAGGGGCACAAGGCACAATGTATTGCCCAATCCTCCTAATTTATTAGCACAAGTGGTATCAAAGGCCATTTCTAGGGTAGCTGATCCACATGAACTTTCTCACTTTCTCAGGCCTCTTAGGGGTACCATTGCATTGGACAGAAAGAGGTAGAAGGATCAAGACAAAGTGAAAGTGAAAAAATGCTTCAGAGAGAAAAATAATGAATCAATAAACAGTTAATCAGAAGGGTAGATTGTCGACACAGCTCCTGCATGCTCTGTAACTTCATGCAGCAGCAGCAGCTGTTTGCTCTGTGCTTATAAGGAACAGTTCTTCTGACAATGTAAATTCCATTAAAGAATTCTAGTTATTTAAAAGGTAATTATATTGTAGTAATTTATTCTACCTTTATTACAATGGTTTTTTCCTAAGGGATCCTAAAATGTTTTTACCATTTCTCATAAAGCACTTTTATTCCAAATAATCAATATCGATTTTACTATATCATATTACTGCTTAGATTTATTCTCTTGTTTTGTGTGGGATTTAAGTATTAATATCATTTAAAAGAAATGAGATAGAGTGTTCTGCTTTGAAATGTCACATTAAAAATAATTAGCTTTTCCTTTCATTTTCAGATAATACAGAAGCATTTACACTGAACTATTTATACGTAATACATTTCATCTGTTTTTCTGAATTAAAGAGTTTAAATACATAAAGAACAGGGCCTTTCTTTTGGGAGCATCCACATAGCAAAAAGAGTTCCTCTCATACAAGTGAACATCTAGGAGAAGTGAGAATTAGACCACTCAGAAATTTGAGGAGATGCACAGTTCATTTCATGCACTATCACATGTTAATCAAAACCAGCTAAATAATTCAAATAATAAAGCTTTGATCAAAGCCATTTTCTCTGTGAGAACCCTTATGATAACCCTTTATGATAGCCCCTCCATCCCATATAATTAAAAAACTGTTTTTTCTTTATTGAACCTAAATATGTTACCTCAGTTATGTGTCATAATTCCCACTTACCTTTATCTGACTCCAACAGTTTCTACCAGACTCTGCACAGAAAAAAACCCTTGGTGTAGAGTCTCCTGCAGAGTACTTTGCACGCTTCTCTGCTCTGTACCCTGAGGGGTTATATTTTACATAACAGAAATGTGATGTCAAAGAAAGAAGCATTTTTCAAAAAAGAAATGTGGCCTTTTCCTTTCCATGCATTTGAGAGCAAGTAATTTTTTCATAGAAGCAGACTTCCTTTAAAACAAGAATTAATGGAAACCTAGTGCCTTGTCCTCTGCAACTAGCTGATCTGATCCATATTTACTGCTGAGACAACCATAAGTAATCAAACTGAAAGAAGTAGAGATTTATTTTTCTCTTTTGGAAGAAGTAGTGTGTGCTTCAGTGCAACATGTATTTTCATTTTTTAAAAAAGTGTGTACTAGATCAAAATTAACTTACTTCCATAGTGTGAATGAGTAGATAGATCAATCAGAACCCAATGTTGCAATTCAACACACTTTACATCTTAATTTTATAAATAATCTGGAAAGCATCTCAAAAATCAACAAATTATAATGATGCCATTATAATTTGCCGTTTATATGGTGCCATTCATACAATGCATACACATGAATTTCCAAAGCACTTTCAAATGATACATCCAAAAATTACTTTTAAAAATATTAAAGAACATCTCTTTCAGGTATGGTAAATGGAGAAAATGAAATGGTGAGCACAGAACTAGTTTTCAAGTTAAGACAAGGAGTGCAAAATAATACTCAGTACTTTTACACTGCATAAAGCAATGGGTCTAGAATCTCAGGTGAAGCATCTAAGGTACAATAAACAGCACTAATGCTATAACATTCTGTCATGGTTTAACCTCAACTGGTAACTAAGTGCCGTGCAGCTGCTCAGTCACTCCCCCATCCATGCCCAGTAGGAGGATGAGGAGAATTGGAAAAAGATGTAACACGAATGGGCTAAATGAACAGTCTAATAACTGAAATGAATTAGAATTTAATAATAGTAAAAATGGAAATGAAAAAGAGAGAAAGGAATAAAACCCAAGAAAGACAAGTGCTGTGCAATGCAATTGCTCACCAACTGCTGACTGATGTCCAGCCCACCTGGACCAGTGATTGGTAACTCCTGGCCAACTGTCCCCAGTTGGTATACTGAGAATTGCAGTTCCAGACAAAACCATGACATATTCTCTTTTAGAATTGTAAGAAAAGTGAAAAATGTATAACAATTTTCTCTTAATGAAATTATATGCTATATTTTACAAGAATTCCCTTTTTAATCACGTATCACCATATAGCAAAGGCACCATGTAATAGAAGCAGGATGATGCTCTTGAAAAACTCCTGACTATAAGCTAAAATGCTAATGAAGCACCAAAGTACTTAGAAACATGATCTTCCAGGTCATTTCCAACCTAAGCACTAACAGGCTTGATCCTTCTTTGCAGAGAACTCAAGTACATAATGCATATCTTCCTGGTTTCTTTGTCATGGAAGGGAAGGATTTGCTATCACAAGGACTTCAGTAATTAAGGAGGAATTAAATCAGAATCCTGCCAGTGTTCATATTCTGAATTTTGCAGGGGCAGGAGGACCTCAACCAATTTTTTTTCAGTATAGTATAAATATCACTTCACTGAGTCTTAAGTAGGTGGGAGTAGGTTCTACTTAACTCAAGTGTAAAATTGCCTTGTGACAGCAAATTACCTTCACAGAATACATTTCCAAACCACGAATGAACATCAAATGCCAAATTGCCATGGATTTATCACATAAATTCCCATATATTCTACAGAAAAGAATGACAGAGGAAGTATCATAAGGGAATTATAACTCAACATACATTACTCTTGGTAGATTTGCAGCCAAGCTTTGCTCTGGGTATCTTTGGGTGTTCTTTCCAAGGGAGACAATAGAATAGAGTCTACACTTGCAGCTCTTGGTAAATGAACCTTAATGAAGAAGGTTTCTGAACAGTCCAAATCACCAGTTTACCTTATTCTCACAAGGGTTTATGGACCAAAATATATTATCTTTCCCTTCTAAGTCATTACAAAGTCAATGGAAAGTATGCAGAAAGTTACCAAAGCAAAACTCCAGTACTTTAGCAAACAGGATATTTATTCAGTTGATCAAAAGCCAAACAGGCAAACTCACTCTTTAGAACTATGTCTTAAAAATAATCTGTTTAATTTCCAGCTGGGATTCTACTGTCCTGATATTCCTGTCTATAGCTTGGGTTAGGTATTTATTAATAATTTATTTATTGTTAGGAAATCATAGAAAAGTGCCTTAATACAGAAAATAACCTCCTATTTAAAACACTACTCTGTACAGTCCCCTTACAATTAACAGCCAAATAATTAAGTTCTACCTATCTAGGTACTTAGCTAATTACTAATGTGACAGTATCTCAGGAAAAAGAATTGTACCAATCTGCAGTAAGTTTCTCTTCTACTTACTCCCTACACTGTGGTTCTGCAACATAATCAGTTGGCTTTTCAACTCCAACCTCATTGTAGCTAGTGTTATCACTTCATCTGTGTTCTGCAATGTTCCAACCATGCTATTGATTAGCAATAAATAATAGTTGCAAAAGCACACCTCATGGGACCACCATAAGCCCTGATTCACTGTACATTCTTTACCAGACATCTATGATGCCATTTCCTATGGCTTGTGTGGGTCATTGCCTAATTCCCAGTATCACCAGTGTATTTCAGGGATCATACTTTGAACTTATACACAGATTGCAGCTAATGAAGATAGTCCAGCACAATAACAACAAAGACAATATAGTCTGAAAAATGTCATTGAGCAATAGCAATAAACTTCTATTTACCACTTTTATTTACCACCCAGGACATTCAACAAGAGCTCCAGTATAATAGGGCTCCAAATCTGTGATTTTCTCTTTCTTATTCTCTTATTTTGCTTTTTAGTTGAATTGATACTTTCTAAAATATTACTCTGTCCTAGTTTGGACTGAAGTAGTGACAAAACTAGCAGGGAATGTGATAATGGCCGTTGACTGTGAACACTTCAAAAGTCCCCAGTGGGTCATCCGCTACAACCTACAGTTCTACAAGTTAGAAAAGGAACAGAACTCAAATATGAAACCTATTTCCTGTTCTAACAAGGGCAGGATTGTTTTGGTAAATGTTCCTAAATATAGAAGCTCTGTAGTTTGGCTGTGGTTTAGGAATGTTACTCCCCAATTCAGTGCCCCCATCAAGACTTCCAAACCACGTGCCACTCACTCTCTCCTCACTGCGCCACTCCCCACTTCTGCCTTGGCAGAATGGAGTTGACAATCGGACTTGAGATCAGAAGTTGAGACAAAAACAATTTACTGAAAACAGCAATGNTTGAACAACATCTGGGTCCTGGCCCAAACTAGGACAGAGTCCAGTACATAAATTAACCAGGGTAATTTTTTTCCTTCAAAGGCTACCACAGCACCCAATGACACGAAGGAATATTTAGTACATAGAAAATGAGCCCTTTTCTAAAATACTTTTAACGAAGTTAGAAACCTCAGTGTAGATAATGTTTCACGTCTAATAATTGAATTGATCTAATTTTATTTTGTGTCAAATTAGCTATTGAATCAAAGCCTTTTTTTTNAAAACCCCAAACAGTAAACACAACAATATCAATAACAAAAGTATACAAAGAGAGGGTGATTCACATGCAAAAATGCTCACCACAACCCTGAGACAACGAACAATGGCAGACAATGCCACCACATTTTTTCAACTGAAAGCTCTTCCCTTCTCAGAAGCCAGAGAGAATCCCTTCCCCTGCCACTGCTTGCCCCCCNCTTTTGTGGCTTTTGCTATATCCACGCATTCACAAAAACACTAATCCTTGTGAATTCTACATCTGCTCCAAAACATTTACCTTCTGAATATTCACTTTTTGTAGGTTTTGATGAACCTCATGATGAATGACATGCAACAGCACAACACCTCTGAGAATTTGCTAATAAATTCATAATGCTTTTCAGATGCATGAAATTTTTTGCTGGTGAAATGTAATATGAATGCTGAAGGGTTTAAGATACAATCTTATACAATGAAGAATAGCAGAGTAAACTTCTCACACTTATCTAGGACAATGTTTTGATTCATCCCACCTGTCTAGGCACAATGTAGACACTGCTAACTACCCACACAGCTGTGCCTATGTGATTTACATGACTAACATACTTCTACTGATATGTTTTGTGCTGGGTTTCTTGTATATTGTGATAAATGTGTTGCCCAATTGTTCCAAGGCCTACAAAATGTTCCCCATATGTTAGGCAGTGCTTGCTACTCACCAGAACTGATGGCTGAAGATTCCAGGCCCTTAAAATGCAATGTGAATGGCACGAAGAAGCTACAAGTGTTATTTCTATCAAGCACCCTCTCTCCACAGTGATTTGTAAGGTGATTCCTTATTTTCTTGTCTCCAAGAACAATTCTCAAGTATAGACTTCTCAATTATAAATTTGAAAGTAATCATAGAGCAAACTATATCTAGAAAATTAATAAAAAGAAAGGAACTTAGACTCTGTTTTCACAGTTAATATGCTCTACGAACTATTCTATAATAGGCAGGAAAACCCACAGTTCTTATTGTGCAAATGTATCTCTATGAATAAAACAAATAATATCTCAGATATATTAGCTAGTTGGTTATTCTTTAGCATTTCTCACTGTAGCCTAAGGATTAAAGTCTGGCAGACTAAAATTACCAGATTTTCCTTTTAGTTTTGAAAAAGGAGACCTAAAAGAAACAAGAATGAGTTTCAGATAATTAGATTGTAAAAAGCAATAAGGCCATAAATCTTTCTTTCAATCTATACCATATATAGATCTTTTTTCATGACATTTTTTTTCTAACAGGTTGAATAAAGCCTAACTGAAGAAAGAAGAATACAAAACAAAATGAAAAATACAGTAAAGTAGGGTATTTTTTAGCCTTGGAGCAGAGACATGCTGCTCTTTTAATGTGTTAGCAATTGCTATTTGTTCCCACAGTCTGGAACACTTGTGGGTTAACTGAGTTATTGAGCAGTGGAATCGACTTAAAAAAGGTAACAAGAACCTTTTGCTTGGTAGATGGATTTCTTTAAAAATTAGGCCTATGCTGTCTGTAGCCTGAGCAGTCATCATCTGACAGCTTTATAGAAGAACACCAGAAAACAGGCTGGTGATTTGACCATGCCACAGATTTAGTATGATGCATCTGTCATTCACTGGCTTCCTATATGTGGATTAGAGCTAAGACTCTGTGCCTAAATTATGATTGGAAATTAAATGTTCTTTCACATTAGCTGCAATTCCTCTTTAGATTGACAGAGGGAAATATGAGGAAAACAGTTTGGTCTTGATTTAATGGAATAAATCCAGGCTGACGGAAGGATGTTTTTTAATAAGCTTCCACATTGTACAAAGAGAAGTGAATTGTTCTCTGGTAACAGATAAAAAATTCCATGCAACAGTGGTCTGGTGCTGGCTCCACTTTCCACTAAGAACATGACATAGTGTTTATCTCAGTAGAGGTGTACTTATATTGGAACAAAATAACCCCATCTGCCTACACATTACAAACCATTTTCCCCATCTATTCAAAAAGAATTTTATATTTTTATTTTGTATATGTCCAAATTTTTATTAGACCTCTTATGGACAGCCTGGCAAATTGAAGTTTGCATGAAATTCACATCAAAAGACAAAATTATATTTTTGTAATAAAATTTTACTAGATTTATTTACTGAGTAACAAACAACTGCCAGGTTACACTGTCCTTTTCTTAATCTTCTGATAAAACTAATTTTGGGGAAAAGTACTGTTCATAGGTTAGATGAACTCAGATGAAGTTGCTACTCTACTGCAAAATCTACATCTTTCTTCCATTAAAACTCACTTCTTTTGCCTGGAAAGCTGAAGTGGCTGAGAAGATGCAAATTACAGCAGATTATGAACTCTTTCTAGTATAGTTGTGGAAGAATTCCTCTCTCTCTTTCCTTGACAAACAGTCCAGCCTTTGTGAGTGCTGTAGCTCTATGCAGAAGGCACACACTTAAAAATGGTGCACAGTTGGCAGTTTTATATCTACCATATCAGAACTGGTACAACATCAGAAGAGTAGGCATAATTCATTTTGTTTAAGACAGAACACAAACAATATAATGTGGGTAACTATAGAAACTAGTCTTACCATAAGATCATGGACAGCAATAAAGCTAATACTGAAAAAAACCTAATTAAACTCATTAAAAGAAAATTGAATAAAATGCACCACTGATTTACTAAAGCTTGTTAATTTCAAAGTATTTCCATAGCTCTTTTTTGTAAAATGTCTGATTTTGATCACTGCAATCTTGTAATAACCTTGCAATTAGTGCATTCACTTCAGTTCACTCTCCGCAAAAAAAAACCCCACACACCAGACTTCTGTATTACAAGGAGACATTCTCATTCAGCTAAAACTTCCACCTCCTATTGCATTTCATATAGCATCATCACATTTTCCCCACACTCTCCTTTTAAATCTGACTCTGTAGGATTTTGTCTGCATTTAAAAAATCATTTTTCTCCGGTAGCAGAGGTAGCAACGGTTGGTAAATGTTGAAATATAAAGTGTTCTTCTCTAGTTTTTAGAATAATTTGAAAAAAAGGCTGCTTACACAGTGAAGTTGGGAATACAATATGTGTTAAATAGATCATTGGAGTAGTGGAGTCCATATATTGTCAGTCAAAAGAAATAATATTATAAGTAAATATGGACATTTCCTATTTAAAATAGTGAGGAACATGGAACAACTGAGTACTGTATAAGATTCATGTGTACCTCTAGCTTAAAAAACAAAAGGTATAGCTGTGGTTATTTTCAAGTTCTACATAAGCTCACTTAAAACCGATGGTGGCTGACAGTAAATAAAACAAGTTTAAACAAATCTTTTTGTATCAATAACTAATTACATCCTTGTTCTGCCTCAGTAACACAGATTGATTGTTCCATTATAGTGTTTAATTAGAATTCTTTTTAATGTATTGTTAAGAAGTGGTCTAATTGGTGAAGGAACAGATGTTACAGGTCACATGCCATCAGGATGACCAGGCTGCTGCAGGAAGGCCAACTGGGATGTGAATGCCTCCCAGAATCTCTTTCAGAGAGAGGTGGAGAGTTTGCAGTGTGTCCGTTTTCTTTTGCAGATTCTACCAGCAAAACCTGCAAAGCATAATCTCCTGCCGGGATAAATTCTAAACTTACTGACTGGGAGGAACAGTCAATAACTATTTTTTAATAATTTCTTTGTCAGGTGGTAAATACAACAGATTCAGGACAGCAGGCAAACGAGACTCTATTTAGGCCTCTTTTGATGCAGTTTTTTCTTTCTGTCCTAAGTATATGACAGGCAAAGATTTTTTTTTCCTTTTTTTTTTATAATCATGCTCTATTAACACTGACTCACAAGACAGACATAACATTATTCACTGGATGTAGCTCATGGCTTGAAAGTGTGATTTCAGGGAGATGAAGTGACATTTATGTCTGGAATAGCTTTTACACCAAAGACCCAGCCTTCTGAACACTGAATAGCTCAACGGAATCCTGAGCCTGTCTCAAAATTGAACTAAACAGGAATGGGAGCTTTCTGGTTTTTGATTTCAAATCAGGAACACCTCAAACTTCAAAGCAACATGAAAATCCTTCAAATTATGTCCTCATGGAGGAAACAACTATGAAGAGGTTTAGCATGTAGGAAAAACAGTCATTTGGCATGGATAATTTCTGTCTATTTTATAGTTATTTTTATTAAAAACAAAATGTAATTAGAAAAGTATTAGTTGATAATTATAAGTGAAGGAGCATAAAATGAAATGTTCAAGAGACAGGACAGATTTCCCTCAAATGTCCTTGTAGTGAAAGCTCAGATTTATCTTTTCACTGTCATCTCAAAAATACCAATTGCTCACAATAAAGTAAATGATACATGTAGAGGTCTGAGGTAACTACTGAATAGACACTGTTGAAAAGCAGCCACTGCAGGGTGCAATGCAGCAGCTATTGAGGAATGTCTGCCAATCAACCATTATAAAGAGGGGAAAAAACCAGAATCCTGAATGCAGCAGAAATATTGGGAGAGTTTATGTCAACTAGGATGATTACTCTGATGATTGCAGAAAACAGCATTACTCTATGATCTCAAAGACAGGAGAGATATGTTTCATTCAAAACCATGCCAGGCTGCTATTACTTAGAATGGGTATTTGATTTAATAAATTATATTTTTTTTCTCTGCATACATCACAGTGTTAACCCACCAGCCTCCTGGCTGTTGAATTTGTTGGTGGCAGAGTGGAAAACTAAATGTTTCTGAGGCCTATTCACTGCTGCCCACTGGTCAGAGATGTTGTCGCATATGGCGTAACCAAGTCTCTCCCAGAACCCTTATCCTGACTGGAAAGCACGCACTCAATGTCAGGTTTTTGCCAAAATATGAGCTGATTCACCAGAATCCTCTCCCAGTCCTAAAGATCACATGAGGGGTTTTAGGTCCCTGAACCTAATCTGCAAATGCTCTTGCATCACAAATGATCTTTCATGATTTGGAATGACTTATCAATAACTGTCTGACTGTGAACTATTTTCATATTAATAATCTTTCCATATTTAACTGAAGCATGACATCCAACAGCAAGCGATGAAGCAGAAATCAAACACATAAGATGATTTTCTGGCACCTATCTAACAAAAACATTTGAGTCTATCCATTTACTGTATACGTGCAATTAGATTATATTTTCAGAACCAGAGTTTCAATCTCCCACAGACCTCAGTCAGAGCTTACCTTAATTAACACCCTATCTGAAGTAGTACTTCAGTATTTAGTCCAATTATCTGCATTAAACAGGAAAGCACTGTAATCTTTTCCTCATTCTAAGTGTTCAGATGAAACTGGACTTAAAATTATAATTTTCAACTAGGAAATACAAAATTTACCTATCAGAATGACTATTATTTTTAGAAGTATTTGAATGTATTTTGAGATTACTGAAAGCAAGTGTATTTGACATCTGCTAAGCAGTATATGTCATCTCAGAGAGACTTCATAAAATAAAATTTCCCATAGAGGACAGAACAATGGAGATCCTTGTCTTAAGGCACATAAACCTTCCACTTTATCACCTGCAGTTGACTCTTACCTGAAGTATATAATGACATGTATGCTTTCTTATTGAAAAGTGATACACTTCATTTTTTTAAAATGTTTAGCTTGACCTCTGTTTAGCATGACCATAATACCACAATCTTCTATTAGCAGGGAAAGTGTAACTGTCATTTAATAACTCCAGATTTGCAGAAGCTGCCCATGATTCAAGAGGTGGAAATAGTAGATAAATAGGGCTTTTTTCCATGAAAGAAAGAAGACTAGATGAGTGGGTTCTGGCCCCCACCATAGCAGCTACACAATAATCAAGGCCTTCAGCGATTAAGAAAGAGTACTGCTAGAATTTTCCACATTTTTTCTTGCAAATTGTGAGCCAATTGTAACAAAGAATCAGGGAAGATACAAGCATTGAGCATTTGATAGTTTGACAGGCATAGGAAACAACACAAGATGGTAGCAACTTAGCTTGAAAAAGTTATTTCTTGACATCTTTTGCTCAGAAAAAATATATATTGTCTCAGTAAGTTGTAGTACAAAACAGATACCAATACTGCCAAATGGTTTAATGGAAGTGCAGAGGCTTATCTACTGTCCATTGTAGTATTTATCCATGAATAGCTGAAAGCCTTAGTAGAAGAAAACCATCTCTGGCTGGACAGAGAAAAGTGAAATTAAAATGCTGTTTTGACACGCAAAGAATTGTCACAATTAACTAAGAAATCATCTTACTGAAGTACTGTGTTCTGTTTTGGCCTCAAATGCTCATACATTACTTTCATTGACTTTGCAACTGGAAGTAGTCTTGACAGTTGATGATGTTCTCTGTCTAGATTATTTACATCAAATAATGCATAGAAGTCATTCCTGTCAAAGTTTATATATATATAAATGTACAGTATAAGGAGGGTCTTGACTACTCAAAAGTTTGTCTGTTTTGCCTCTGAATTCTACAGTAAACCTCAGATGCCCTGTCCTTTTTCTGCAGCTGACTTCATTGTAGAACAAAGTATTTCAAACCTTTATACCTCCACAAATAATTAAAAAAAAACACACACAACAAAAAAAAAACATGATAATGAATATTCCTGTTATTTTAACTGTCACTTAGAAAGCATCATGTAATTAGGTCCAGATCATCAATGCAGTGGCAAGTTCATTGGCAAGTAGCATTGGTTAGACTTGTGATCTTGTTCAACAATGAGACCTAATAAGAGTCTGTATGTAGTATCAAGTTCTTTGTAAAATATCCTTATTTGTAAAATCTTTCATTCTTATGGGTTTTGTCTTTCAGTTTTACAGAACCATGAAGAAGCAGAAGCTTAAAAAAAACCTCTCAGGATATGGGAGAAAATATTACAATGGTTTTCTTCCTTCCCTGCCTTCTCCCTCTACTGTGCCTTCAAAATTAAATAAAAAATTATTTGGCCCTTTCAGTACAAATTTAAATTCTGGATAAATGTTTTGCTTTTAATTGTGTATAAACATAATTAGTAAAGTCAACTTCCCTTTATTGTCTGCTAGATAAGACATGCTTCATTTTGGAAATTTTATAATTAGATAATAAAAATTCAGAAATGGTTTAGGCATCACCTTTCTTATGCTTTGTGACACACCTATCACAGTACAAGCCTTCCATAAGAGACTGATTGAGTTACCTTTTCTTTATAATCTTGATTAGTAGCTCACCTGTGTTATAGAGAAGAGTAAGAATAAACAGTAATTATATTTATCTCATTAATATAAGAGCAGGGACACAGAAATCTCTATGAACACCAATAGTCAGAATTGGCTGAGATCCTTGTTACCTCCAGTAAAATATTTCCTTCTAGGGACTTTCAGTCACTTCTCAAAGAACTCCTATACTATGCCTGGTAACTTTATTTTGCTGTGGCAATGGGCTGTATCTGTAATTCTTTCTCTGATCATTAGACAATGGGATTTTTTTTCCCCTTCTCACATACCTTTGCAACACATTTCTCCTTATGGCTGTGCTACTGAAGACTGTGATGGTGCAATGAAGAAAATTGTCTTTTAAGCTGGTTTATATGTGGATGACTACCCGTTCTCAGGTGTCTAGCTTAAACAGCAGCTTGAGATGTACAGAATAGTGTTTGTGTGTGTGTCTGAGAGCTGGGGAGTGTATATCTTTGCAATAATTAGTTTCTCAGAAACAATGCTTGCTGCTTCATCTGCAGAGTACCAGGCAGGTAGATTACAGTTTAGTGAATTACACCCAAGGGCTGTCTCTAACCTTCAAATGTGCTACCATATTATTTCATTTTCAGACAGTTTAATACAGTTCCTGATCGTTAATATGATTTTAATATCTGACAGTGCAAAAGGGTAATAATGTTGTGGGGTTTAGAAAGTAGAAAGAATAAAATAGTTGTCACCATCAGTGACTCACTCCTGGCATGTCATGTCTAGAAAATATATTTTACTGCCCTGGAACGTGTGCACAGCTCAGGTAAAGAATCGGTCATTCGACTCTCAGACTTGTAAAAATTATTTTAGTTCTCTTTCTATTTGTTCCCACTCTCACCTCTTCTCCAAGCACTGTGCCAGATACCATCTGTGACCAGCAGGTCCCACTCAGCTTCATATTTGCAGACAGCTCCTACCAGTTGCAAGCTTTCCTCAGGAATGTGACTGACAGCTATACCACGTGCTGGGGGTGATTTAGGCTGAGGTGCGGTGATTGATAACAAACCAATGCCATGGTTTGTTCAGGAGTTTCAAAAGTGTGACTAAATTCCATCTTTCTGGGGATATTTCTGGTTGCTTCATAATTCTTGTCCTTGGTTGTCCTGTGTTTACATTTTAGATTTTTACTGATTTAAATACATACTAGTGGTTCTTAAGCGGTAAGACTGGTTCCCAGAGATGGACACCTCCACCTTCTGTTCTCCTATGTCATGTCATGTTTAAATGTAATGGAAATTGGTACAGGGGTCCTGTGGTCACCCGAGATCACCATCTAATGCTATGTAAGCATGTCACCATGGCATTGCACCTTCACAAATAAATTTCAGCCAACAGGCAGAACAAGTTGGTCTACATGCAAGGCCACACTGATGCAGCAAAGTTGCTTCCAGGATTTAAGATAACATCTATGTGAGACCATAATAGTCTCCATGTACAGTTCAGTTCACTCAAGAGTTAGCTCAGGAGACTGTCTTATACAATAAAGGATCAATTTCAGATTTGCAAGCTTTCTGAAGGAAAATCTGTCTTCCCTCTTGTGTTTTAATTGCCAAGGAGTATAAGACATGGCAAAGATGCAATTGGGTAACCTCGTTTCACTATGAACACTGACCATTTTTTCCCATCATTTTCTATCTTTGAACCAGTTAATCAACTCTATGATGACCTTTCCTTCTACCTATGGCCAGTTAAATTAAGAACTCATGTCAAAGGAACTTGCTGACTTATTTTTGAGTAACAGGTATACTAGAAAAAATCAGTTTACCAGACTATTCTTTCACACCCACTAGAGGGAACACAAATCAGTATGTAAGCTTTGAGTTTACTTGGTGTAGATTTGAAAAGCAATGTACCATATTTAATCAGGGGCTAGTTATGTACTTAAAACAGTTTATATCAGTTTGCTTGATAGAATAATCTGGTTTATTGGTCTTCTCAGAAAGCCTTTAAACTCAAAGTAGTTAAGAAAACCATAATTTTAAATTGTGATAGGAAGGCCATCTAAGATTTCCATAAATGTCTCCTGTATAGCAGACACTCTATCAAATACAGAGCCTCTGCCTTCTTACAGATTCTGCCTCAGTTTCAACTGCCATGGTACTGGTCAATATATAAAAACACTCTCCCACAGACCTGGTTCCTGCACACAGCTTACAGAGTTAGGCTTACAAATTCTGACTCACTTGATTGCCTCAGTTGTTTCATCTCACATTGCTTTTCTGTTTGGTGGTAACAAATTAGATAATCATTACAAGCAAAAGGATTATGACTGTAATTAACAAATGAGGTTGTTGAAGGATTTATTGCTCTGGCCCCATTCTTCACTAGTTTCCCTAAGAAAAAGCTCGTATTTGCCAGTGATTAGCTTTGTCTTTATTGCATTGTAAATACTGCTTTAATTACTGCACTGTTTAGCTCAGATGAGATTCAACTGCAGTAACTTAAATGCAATTCTTTTGCTACCAATTTTTTTCTTCCCTTAATTCATTTTATCCGTAACTTCTTTTAAGATAAACACTCAGCACAGATTGGCAAAGATATCTGGATGTGTTTTCATGATTAAAATCTTGAATAGGCCTTCTCCAAGAGGGGATGAACTCTGTAAGTAGATGAAAAAAATTTACTCCTTCAAGACTGCCATAATGAACCTGTGTTTGGCTGTGACTGTTTTCTATTACTTCCCAAGCATAAAATGGTAGGCACTCAGCCACAGAACTCTAGCAGAAAATTTCTTTGGCTTACAGAAACCCCTACTGCTGTATATGATTTGTACCACCCCCTGTGTCTTTATCCATCCAGACTCAATGATGAGATTTAATTTCAATCTAGCAGATGACATCAACCTGATGACATCTTGAAGTTTCATCCATGGACAAGGTTAAGCAAAGGAAAGTAGCACAGGGAAGAAATGCTGATGTACCACACTCTTAACTCAGTCTTTTTTTTTAATGCAGAATTCACATGGGAACCAAACACAGTGGAGCAATACAAGTGTGAGGATATGTGCTGTCCTGATTTGGAGAATATAAACTCATGGACAGTTCTTATTCCTTGTATCATATAGGATCCAGTGACTGCATGATCTGCTCTAATTAATTTTTTTCCTGCTTTTAAATAAGATTACCAAAAGTAGTCTGTTCGACTAAAAGAGAATGATTGTATGCCCACAGTAAGAGCTGTTAGAGGCTGACCTTATTCTGTTGGTAGAGTAAATACTGATTTCTCCTGCCACTCTGTGCAAGACATTGTAATAACTTTAAGAGTGCAAGAAATTACATCTACTTATCTGATGCTCAAAGAGAGAGAGATAAAAACACTTCACTTCCCTTTTTCTCTCTTTGTCTCAACAAATGGTACCAATACAGTTTGTACTGGACTAGAAGATGCTTCCTATCAGAGATATTTATTAGGTTCTAATTATCTTCAAGAAGATGTGTGAAACCTCATTATTTCAGTTGTTTAAAACTAGACTAGACAAAGCTCTGAAATTGGCATCTTGGAAGACATCAGAAAGAAAAGTTCTTCAGCTCCTATTGGAGTTCATATTGTTAAGTCACGAGGGACCAAATGTGTTCCAAGTTTATAGTGGTTCAGAAATATTAATCAGCAAATTTTCTTCAGAGACAAGAGAAATGTGTGAAGAAATAATTGAAATTTGATTGGAATTGTAGCCAGATTTTAACACAATAAATAATTACACTGATTATTTTCCTAAATGAAGGCCTCCCTTTTTTCAGGTATTAGTCTTAGACACAGCATGGCATGCCAACTCTGTTCTCTTAAAAGATTGAAGTTTACAAACTAAGTAGGACCAGTTAATAGGAAACTTGAAAACACTAGGAAAAATTAAACACAATAATTTATAGTTGCTTTTTTCTATTATGTCAACATTGCACGTGAAGCTGTGCAAGCTACTTGATACTTGTCTTTAAAAAGGAAAGACAAGATTGTTACAAAAGTCTGAAAATTAAATTTCAATAATTATTTACATCTTGCTCACTTTCTTCTGCAGATGACAATATGCCTTCACTTCCCATTCTAAACTGCTGCAACTTTTGTTCTTTACACAACAATCTGAAGAAACCACTCTAGTCAGTACCAAGTCAATTTACTAAAAAGACGTGTGAACGAGACCTGAAAAAGTACTACTTGCACTCTAATGACTCTTGCAGTGAGGAGTACCCTAAACACCATTGAAGGGTCCCCAGATTCCTCAGTGTTGAAAAGATACCCCTGTATCCCTACATACTCCACTACAAAGCATTTGTGGAGTTCTTTTCTGAGGGTGGCTATGCTTCAGCTATGACAGGAGCAGCAGTCATTTATAGAAAATCTATTTAATTATTTTGAGAACTCCAGATCAAAGCCTCTATATGAAATTGTCGTCCTATCAAGAAAGATAAATGAGCCTTCTTATAAAGCAGGCCTGGCAGATTGAATATATTAGACTGAATGCTTCATACAGGATACCCTGCCATAGTTCAGATAGGAAACATGTATGATTTAATCCTTCTTACTTCCATTAGAGACTTTGTGCCATATATTCTATATTATCCCCATGCCTCCACTCCTCTTCCATCAAATGCATTTACCTTCACAGCAACAGAAGGCTGGAGGTGGATAAAAAATGCATCTGCACAGCTAGGAGTGCTCTGATGCCACTGTAATGTGGGCATAAAATCAAGGAACATATGTAGAGGCAGCTGCTCACAGTTGTGAAGGCATGTTAAAAATATGGGACTGTTGAAAAACTTCGATAGATTTTATAACTGGGGAACTATGTAGTTTTATTGTATACTATATGAACCCACAAAAAGTGATGCTTTGCTTTAGTACATTTATTCACAGCTCATTTACAACAGAGTAATTCTATCATGCAACAAAATGGAAGGTTCACTCCTAGTTTTTTCTCAAAGAATTGTAAGTTTGTTGCACTAAATTTCTCTGACAGAGAAATGAGACAGGGACAAGGATTGGATCGTTACAGGAAAGGTTAAAAGAAGCTCTTTCTTATGGTGAATCCCTGGCCATATTTCAGTTCCCTGTGCATAGCTTCTTAAAGGAACTTCGGAAAACTTTTCTTGGTGTCTGGAGTTGGGAACCTAGAGTAGATTGTTTAAAGGAAGGATAGAAACCAAATTTGCAGTACTCCTCTGAAACAGCAAGTACACATCTAGTCCTCCTGGGCTGTCTTCCAAATACCATTCTGATCTTTACCTTCATTCAGACAAGAATGTGTATGCTACACACCTTCAGACAAATGTCTTCCAAATTTAGAGGATGAGATTGCTGCCTTTGATTGAGTTAGTATAAACAGAGCGTTACAAAAGAGAAGAAAAATATAAAATATTGCTGAACTTACCTTACTTAGAACCTTTCAATTTTAAAGTAATCCAGGAGTCTTAACAGAAGAAATGTTGAAGTATTCAAAGGAGAAGACTAGCAAAGAAGAAACTACACACAGAGTTAGCAACTTTATACAGAAACACAGGAAAAGTTTTGTGAAAGGGCAAGAATCACTTTTTAGACAACCTTACATTGTAATGCCACTGGTTCTGTCCTGGAAATTTAACTAAGTTTAGCATGGTCCCCATGTATACCCCCATCTTGTGTGAGACCATGGGAAAGGCATCCAATTTTGGCAGTCTCTTGAAGTGCAAAATGAATAAACACAGTGAAATTGGTACCTTGTGAAGACAGTGGAAGAATCACGTAGCTAACAAGATCAAAGTGCTTTTAAAGTGCATGCACTTTCATTACAAACTAATTGAGCCCTTCCAAACAGAGAGAAAATAGGATGTAATTATTATTTCTATGTCTGTTACTCATGTTCTAATTTGTTACTTGACATAAAACACAGATGGAGAAATAGAACAGTTTAACACTGGAAAGAGTTAACTTTGTAGTAGCTGTATGAAACAATCTGTATGGTTTTAGTGATAAAGCAGATGAGAGTTGAAGCAGAGAAAGATATGACAGTAGGAATCCTAAGTGTTTATGTCAATGGTTCTCTATCAGATTGTGACAGTAGTAGCATCATCAGTGTGTCTTCAACTTAAAATCACGGGTGCAATTAATATGGATCAAACTGACCTGTAAGACTTATAGTAGAACCTGTTAACAGTTTCTTCATACACAGGTACACAGTATCTGCTTTTAACATAAAATTTATCATATTGAAAAGTTTATGTGTGCATGCAAATACAGGTCCTAAAACAGAAGGAATAGTCATATTGAGAAGTCATATACATGGTGTGGATGAACAGCTAGCAAGTAAATCTTCCCTCCTGACACTGTTATCTTCTCCCACCTGCAACAATACAAATTATACAACAATACAGAAGAGCATAAATAGATGGACACAAAATTTTACTTTCTGATTATTGATCTGAAATTCAGACCAGATGAGGCAGACACTATTAAATATTTCTGATGAAATATGCATAGTATTTAGACAGTCTTAATCACATCTCAAGCCACTATCATTAGTAGTTTCATAAGAAACAGAAAATGAATAAACAATATATATCACTCCTAAGAAAAACACACAAAGGAAAACTAATTGTTTTTAATGTACAGTGTGATTCTATGCTATATTATTCTGTGGGAAATTCGGGGGCTTCAGTCAGCAAGAATAAAATTCCCAGCACTTTTATCAATGTTAGAAGTCCTTGGTCTTCATTTTCAAAAAGTACTCTATGAGAGCATTTTAGAAATTTTATTGTATTTCCTTCTCACCATTCTTCCTTCAGATCCTATCACCCAGAACCTGAAAGACTAAAAGACTTTTCTTATCAGTGTTACATTTTACCTGGTGTTTTGCAATCTTTGAGACTAAATCAGAAAAACATGTGGCACATTCATCTACTGCTGCTGATATAATTCTGATCTTTCTAATCTTTCTCTCATCCTCTTCCTTGCTACAGAAATGCAACCAATTAATTTATGTCCAGAAAGCACCTTGAAGGTGTAAAACTCAATACAAGTGCTAAGTATTTAGAACACAGCAGAATCAACCCAGCTAAGCATTCAACACTGTCAGTAGAAGTCTGCTGCTGAAATGGAGGCTCATACATTCAAAGTAGGCTAATGCTAATTTTCTGTTCTCCAATCACCTCATCTCCACCTTTTGATGAAATCTCTACTCGTCTCCAAAGTCAGAAGGCTGTTGCTGTCTTCCTCACCACATCAGCAGTCTCTCAAGTGTTCCACATTTCCAATTAAATAAAGGAAAAATTCTGGCCTTTCAGAAAATTGAGAATATGAATAAGGGCATTAACTTCTAACTCAGTGACATCAAGATCTGGGCATTAGAATCATTCAATATCTTACCTGTCAGTGTCACTCTTGTTGACACCCTTTCCCAGCCATTCAGGGTGTCAGAGCAGTAGCACAAGGCTGCTGGTTGAAACTGGGTGGAAGCAGACACCTGTGAACAATCCAGCAGTAGCTGTGCTTGGCACCTGATGAGGGCATGTCCTGCCCTTATCTGAACAGACAGCAGGAGGGGCAAGGTTTCTTCAGTGTAGTACTTGCCAGAGAGGAGCAAGGCCTATGACCAGGGGTTCAGAGTAGGAGACAAGGTGAGTCCTGCACAGACTGTACACTCACCAACTGGTATCGTCCTACAGGGGCTGAGTCAGGCAGAGATAGGGCCCTGCAACAGCCCCAGGCACAGCAAGTGGACAAGGCTTTGCTTCCTCTGGGCAGTGCTGGCAATGGCTGCAGGGGACAGAGCTGTGGTGTGAGGCTGAGGGACCCACACAGAACTGGAAACCAGCACCTCCACAGCACAGCCTAGGGAAGGGATGAAGGTCCAGGCCTGACTTGAGATAGAGCCCCTGGTCCTGACAGCAGCAGGTGAGGAACGGGTATGGAAGTCCCAGGTGAAGCTGTTCAGGGATGTTAAGGCTGTGAATGTCCTTTGGGACATGACACCAGTGCTGCCCTTACCTCACCCTAGAACCTGAGAAAATCAGTGATGCTTTCAAAAGTATCCACTAACTCTGAGGAAACAAATTTTAAGGATTGTGCAGTTTTGCATGAGTGCTCAAACATCTGCATTATTCATCTGGCCCTCATCACTACACTGAGCTCTAGGGAAACTTTACAATACTGTCAAAATGTATTACTTCCTGTCTCTGTATGTTTTATAGGTCAAACCATTGTCCCTGTGCTACAGGTAGGATTTCAAGGTTCAGGCAGACCGCTGGCATGTCTGCACAGTGCAGTGAAGTGTGAAGCACACCTCCTTGAGATAGCAATGCTCATGGCTGCTTCAGAACCAGAAGCAGTACAGTTTCAGCACAGCCTCTGAACAAATATGCTGTGGTGATGAAAGACTGAACTTACAAGGTCTGGCATAGCAATGTCAAACACGGCCAGACTGCTTTCAGATCTCATTATTCTCTGCTCCTTACTAAGCAATGCCATGTGAACGCATCAGCTTGGAATCTCCATGCTGTACTTGACTGTATATTGCAAGCATGCCCCAAGGGATTTATCCACAAACATTAAGGGAGTGGATGGCAGAACAGGAAATTGGTTTGGGAAATTTCTGCCTACAGCCCTGGCTAGTGCCACCTCCTGAAGTCACTGAAAAACCATGGGAATAGCTGTAGAAAGTGGATGTTTTAGAGGTGGACAAGAGGTGAAGAAAATTTTATGAGCAATTGTATAAATCCTCCTGTTTGGTTTGAAACAGAAACTTCTCTTAAGTCTCATTCAGACAACAAAGAAAAAGAAAGATTCTATCTTCTTCACAGAATACTTCAGCCTGTGCTGCAGTCTCAGCATTCTCTCTCAGTTTATTTTATTAAGTAAAAGAAATTATAAGAATATAATTATCTCCATAGTGGGAAAAAGCAGTTCAGCACATTCTGCTCTATACAGTACGGTAGCTAAATTTTAGAGTTAACTTCAACAGGATCTGTTCTCCATGACTGCGTTATAGCAATCTGAGTGAAATACAATGGCAAACAATGCACTGTCATCAACAGTCACAATGCAAAATGACTTATTTGCTCTCAAACTGGTTGACTGTTAGAGCTTTGTTTAAATTCAGCTCTATCTGGGACTTGGAAAATATTACTCCTGCTTTTTCATTCAACGTGCAGCAACACACAAAGCCTGTTCTCTGTCCTCCACCAAATGCTTGGGCACCACATTACCCTTTATGTTAAACCCATTCCAAGTGAACTAGTGAAAGGAAAATCTAAGAATAAACAATATTAACTCTAAGACTGGTGGCAAAAGGAAAGGCATGTATCTGTATGGTGTTTTGACTTTTAATGCATTTATCTTCATTCTAATAATAATCAAAAGACACCAGAGGAAATAATTGAATGAGGCTTTCAAAATATGAAGTGACAGATGATGAAGATGCATACAGATGCATACAGTATAACTTCCCATGGCATTTAACTATTTTTCTCCACAAATATCATATTTTGGTGCTAGGATTTTTTTTTTACCAAAAGGTAAACAAAACAACTAGATACAGAATTTTAACAAATCATAGATTCGAATTTGGCTTAGAGTCTTCTATGAGATGACTTATAAAATCACTCCAAGAAAGTTTATACCTGCATGCAATTGGCAGAATAGTCTGTTTAATATGAAATGTGAATTCCCAGAAACTGGAAATAATGTTTTACTGTAGAGTACAAAATAGAAAATTTGCCTATCTTACTGAGCCAGGTTTTACCTTTGGGCATAGAATTTGAGACAAAAATTAATGGTTTCCTGAATAGGTCCTTTTCCCACTGACTCCAGTGGGAATTCTGAGTGCTCAGCAACTTTGTGCATCTCAGCGATATGCATGCTTTGAAGTGATTTCTGAAACGATGAAATCAAAAAGTAGGAGTAATCTCTAAAATTATGAATGTTGAGTTCCTGAAATAGTTTCTTCAGCTGCAAAATGGAAATTTATTTACTTGGCTGTCTTTTAGGACTTGGTGAGAAATCCTTCTACAGAATTTGTAAATATGCAAAATTGTAAGGAGAGCTGGAGATATGCAAGTTTTACTCATTCTGGCTTTACAGTGGTGTTTTTGAGACTCACTGAGTACACTCCTATATTTAACATAAATTGGTCTGTATATAGCACCAAATCATCTTGGAAAGGAATAAAATGAGGTAATGATCTCTTTTTTTCTTTTTTTTTTCTTTTTTTTTTTTTTCAGTCCACAGAGCAGTGAAGTTGTGCACCACTCATAGCATAGCATTTCAGTCGAGTTATTTTGTCCTGGATGACATAAACAAAGAAAAAGCCCAAGGGTAAAGTTTAGCCTTTCATATGAGGACTCTGTTCTTGTTGGGTAAATTACAAATATAAGAACCCTAAGGCCTTAAGCATAAATAAAGTCTTCCATTTCTAGAAGAATTTTTCATTAGCATCTTTCCCCAATATTTTAATCTATTGCTAGACTTTGCAGTAGGTAATGAATAAGTTTGTAATGAAATGCATGACATCGGACTTTCTTTGATTTGTATTGGAAGCCCATCAGTATTAACACAAAATGCTCGGGTCAATAAATTGCTATAAATCAGCATTAAATCTATGACAGCCAATGCATTTACACTAGCAGGAACAAAATAAGTAGATATCCCCTATAATAAAAAAAAGTTTTACTTTCCTTAGATTATTAACAAATTGAATGCTGCTTATAATATATATTATCTATATAGTGTATATATATGCAAAGTGGAAATATCAACTTTCATTTATCTTGCATTCTTTATCACTTTAATTGCATTTAATTCAGGGAATTGTTAAAATCAAAGTAATAGAATGGCAAAAAACCTCTGAAGCATTCATTGCTGAGATTTTGGTGTTGAACACAGGATATAAAAATCTAAATTTGTAGCCAAAGTCACTTGCAAGTTCCAGATGGTGTGACATTTAGCCTGGCTGTGTACCCCAACTGTGTTCATTGATTCTGAAGTCATGGATCTAGAAAGAACACTGTTTATTGTACAGTACAATAGCAAAAATAGAAATAAATGTAATTTTGTTTTTAATGGTGTGGCAATTTTTTAACAGAATTTTATTTGGCTCATAGTCTGTCTCATGCTTTTTCTGAAAAGCAGTCTGGGAGTGTATTAAACTGCTCTAGTTGTGTCACTTTTCATACTGTTAAAGGCTTGTTTTTACCACAAGAATCTCTGAAACTCATCCTCTGAGCTTTGTTTGAATGTACTTTTATATATCCTCAGAGCAAGATATTGCAAATGGAACTACATAGTTTTGATTAATTTGCTGTGCATAGGGATGTCTGAAATTGAACATTCAGAGTTTTCAGATTTGCTTCTGCAAAAGAATCCAAAATGCTGGTCACTGGTTAGTGACTGCAGAGATATTTTAACATCAGACAGAGTCTGCTTCAGGGTTTGCTTGTTTTTTAAGAAAGATGAAGAGAAAATAGTTATACCAGCTCAGATAACACAAACTAATCTGAGACCATACATGGTACTAGCTGTTCATTGCAGAACACGAGTCCTTCCACCACCAATAGATTATCATAACCAGCCCTGGTAGCTCAGCAAATGTGTTGTCCTTGTATGATCACATCTTAGCATCTTCTAAAAACAGGAGCAGTGTCAAAAATAGAAAGGTGCATTTTCCATGTAGCTAACCCTAGAAACGTATGTCTACAGCTGCTAATATTCAGCATGCAATTCATTGAAGGCTGTCCCATGCATAAAGAATACCTAATAGAAGCTCCTGCCATTTCTCACAGTCAGAACACTGGCACAGAAAAATACCATCTCTGCCTGTGCATGGGACATGATAACACCACAGAAAATTCTGCACTATGAAAAATATAGAACAATGGAGTAGAAGATCGGTAAAGTGAAATTTAAATATTTGTACTCCTTTTAAGCAGAGTACCGATGAGGAGGTAGAGGGAGAGAGGGAGTAGCATTGGTCTCAGTGGTTTTGTTCAGAGGAATATTTCAGTCAACAGAAAAGTTGAAATTATGGCAGACTAGAATTCAACACCTTTTATATTTCTGTTGTTGGCAAGTCATCAGGCATTAGACTACAAATTCAGACTTTTATATTTACTACCTGATTGCAGGTTGTGTTTTTAATACATTTCTCTAAAAGCCACAAGAGTTATCTGAGGTTAGGGTTTTGTGGACACAGAGGTATATTAAATAGCCTTTACATTAACTAATTTGAATGAGTTAGCATTCCTAGAAGATACACCTGAGGTGCTATCTCTTCATTACACCAAGTAGTTGCATGTCCTGTTGTTCTATGCATTATCCTGTAGTGATCTTAACAAGCGCCTAGGATTGTTCATTTAGATTAGGTGTATTACCCAGCAGTTTGGACTTGGTGTTGTTAAACAACACACTGTTATTTTAAACCATCCCCCCAGTATGTCAGGAAAGTTTTGAACTCTCATCTGATCATCATCATGATGTAGTACTATGTATGAATTTAAATAAGGATTTTCTCCTGTCTATCATTCAGATACAACATACTAGATAAGACAGGATACGGTCACAGACTCCTTCCTAATATTTTGACAGAAAACATCTGGACTGTGAGGGCACCAATAGGCCAAACAGCACTAATTGGAGAGACCAGTCTCACCTGGGACCTCCCTACACCCCCCTCCTGCCCATAGATCCAGGGCTCTACTTAAGCCTGGGGCTTTTAGACCTTTGTCTGAGCAATTGTGGAGGGGTTCTGGTCAGATCTTGCTTACCCTCATTGCCCCTGGCCCTGAGCTAATGAATCGCCTTGGCCCTGCCTGGTGGGCATCCCTGTTTATCCAGGACCTTGGCTGAGCCTGGTTTCCCTCCTGCCTGGGTGCTGTGGGACTGGTCCTCAGACTGGCTGACAAGGCTCCTGTACTGCTGTCTGTGGCTATCCCATTTGACTCCCTTTCCCCCAAGGAGCTGCTGACTGCAGTGCTCTGTTGCTAGCTATGCTCTTTTAATCAGGTATACACTTACATAACAGTTCACTATAGAACATGTTTTTGAGATTGTATAGGAGCTATATGGGATAGAGCTACCACTGCAATCTAGCTGTGCAAATTCCGATACTTTTCTCTTAACCTGAGTGGCTACTATTTTTTTAGACATTATGCATAAGTAGAAATTATATAATGTATTTATTATATGCTTACTAGCTGTCATTCATCTCCTGACTAAAATTCTGATGTTCATAAATACTACTTTTTGATTATTAATTCAAGTACTTTATGAACTTGAGAGTAAGCTGCTGGTTGTGTAGCAGAGCTTTCCTTTTTCTTACTTGAAGATGTGCCCTTTATATGCTTCTGATGCTTTATCTGTCTTGCATGAGTTATCAATGATAACAGTTAAAACTTTGAGGCTGTTTCAGTCTCTGTTATTTATTGTGAAATTCAACACCATGAGTCAATTTAACTCTCGAATAGAAAGTAGAAAAACACCAAATGTAAAATGCTACTGCCTGTATCTTACCTTTCATTTAGCTTTCACCCTGACATGATGTAGACTCAGGTTGAGTTTCTTAAAGTGTTTTGTTGTATTTTTTTTCATCTTTTCCTTATGATTGGAAAATGAATCATTTTGTCTTTTTCACTCAGACTTAATTCCACCTTCATATATCCCTTCCTTTATCGGCAGTTACTAGAACAGTTTAAAAACTTGTTGAATTACTTGTATGTGAGAAAGCTGGACAAAGTAATAAGAATATTCCAAACTGGGGTGTTCTGAATAGCCCTGGGGAAATTCTTTTATTAAATTTAGGTGAATAGCCTGCCCCTATGCTCTGTCCTGCCATTTTTCTTTCCCAGGCTATTTGAAATTCCTTGATATCGTATAGTCTTGTGCTACAAATGACCTGTTAGTAGTCACAAAAGGCAGCATCTGTAATATTATCTTGGTTTATTGATCTGTAGGATCCCACTGTGGCAAGACCTTTTTGTTTTAATCTCGTAAAGACTTTTATCATGTCTCAAGTAAACACCCTTTATGTACAAGGCAAAATTCCTTCCTTTTCTGTATCTGCCTCTTAATCAGGCATTATCTTTGCGTTAATATTGCAGCTTGCCAATTATTCTGTCAAATATCATCTTCTTAAAGAAAGTGGCAACATTGGTCCTACACATTCTTCTTTGTTCCTTGTATCTTTTGAAGACATCTTTGAGTCATCATTTCTCCTGCTGTTTTATAATCTGTTATTGATATCTGTTATCTGATATCTGTTATCCAGATTTCATTATAAATGCTTCAGATTTTTCTCTCTATATAGTGGAATTTAGATTTAAAACATGCTTATGGAAAAAAACAACTTTAACATCATTTATATTCTGAGAAACAAAGGATGATTTATGCTGGGATCTGACTTTACTCTTGGTTGCAGCTGTTGAGTACTAATGAAAACTTATAGGGGTATATTTTGACTGTAAATTGTGGTGGTGGTAAATTTTGAATAAGTGTTGAAATGGAGTTGATTTGCATGCACAGACTGAAATGCATAAAATACTACACTGATTTCAACATCCTAACTTCATAACTATGCCAGTAAAGAGAAGATCAAATATTGGAGGGGAAAGCTGGATGTGCTGACAATATAGCATAAATCTTTTGAAACACAATCCTTCTCTAAATGTGGATCTTCCTTTACTAGAAAGAGGTAAGGTGAGAAGACATTTTATAGGTTGGGATTTTTGTTTTGTGTTTTGGTCTTTTTGAGTTTTGGGTGTTTTTTTTTTCTTTAATACATATAAATATGTATGCACTCTGGAAGGAGTTTAGCCCCTTATTGTTTTAATCTTAATTAACCTTTCTTTATCTAAATGTGTAGTCCTTTATTTCTCAAAGGTTTGCTGCTTACTAGGTGTGATTTACTGTTCTTTGGGAGAAGAGCAGGATAATGGTATACCAAAGGCATTATGTAAAGAAATTGGGATGCAGCACTCAGATAAAACCATTGAGACAATTATTCTGATTCATCAAAAATCACCTACAACCACACTGAGATATGTAATAGAAAAAAAATTATATTCATGGTTGTGAAAGATGTATAATCCTTGTTAAATGCAAACTTCATTCCATTTCTTTTGGTTTTTCCTTTTTAAAAAGGAAACTGCTCCTATCTGATGTGTTTTTCCCACATGATGAAAACAAAAGGTCTTTTCTTCCCTCCAAGTATGTTCCTCCCCAAAGATTTAGGTTTGAGGTTGTTCTTTCTGTGAATGGAAAAATTACTGTAAACATAATTCACTCCAGGGATTCTTCAGGCATAGAAGAATCAACCTGGCAATTGTCAAAGGTAGAATTTAAATGAATTTATTTGCATTGTCAAAGAGCCTTATAGAGAAGGAAGAAAACAGTAACATCACATGCAGATCTATTTTATGGCATTAAGTAGGTTCTTTCTCTTCTTGGTGTAAGTTCGTAGTAAATAAGAATCCATTCCCTAACAGCATTTATAGTCAAAAGTCAGAGAAAGAGCAGGAAACAGCAGAATTTTGCCCACATACATTTTTGAAGGGAATTTTTCAGAAAAAGCAACTGATACAAAAGAATACAAACTTCTTGCAATAGTTTGTGACATTCAAAGTGCTTTATGAGATGCTCAGTAGTGAAGTATATAAAAAAAGTAGGCTTTATCTTTGAAGAAACAGATTAGTATTAGCTGTCAAATTAAATGGGTTGTATAGTTTTACTATAGTTCAAAGCAAGAGTTTAGTGCGCCTGCCTTTTTGAAAAGAGTTATAGACTTTTACCTGCACTTTCATCTCTTCCTGTTTCTTATCTGTAATATAAAATACAGAACATGTCTATTCATAAAACAGATTTGCCATTTCTATAGGCCTGTGATAATAATGAATTGAGGTATATCCTTTCTTCTAAACTTCTGGCCTACATGTCATTAATGCCATTGTCTAAAAGTTGCAGCCAATAGCAAAAGTGAGTGCAGTTAGACATACATAAGCAATAGAACTGCAGTGAGAGGGAGAGGGTAAAACGTCTTCATTTGCCATTTTCTTTAATTCATTTTAATAAAGCAAAACAAACAAAAAAAAACTAAAACCAACTCAAACAAAAAAGACAAATTTTACTAATTTATTCAGCAAAGCCAAATATTAGAGGACAAATTAAAGTAGTACCAATCCTTCAAAAAGTATTTGTAAGAACCTGATTTAGAATTATAGACAGCATCTGGGTTTTTTGCTGGAGATAAGCAAAGAAAGTTTAGTTATTAGATCCTCTAGTCAGTGGTCATGTGGGACACAAGTGTATTTTGGCTTGCTTTCCTTATGTAGTACATGATTTTGAAAGCAGTGTTGACTGTGTTTACTGGAGCATCTTTCCTTAGTGTCACTTGTTAAAGGGCCTTCCAACCATGTCCTTGTGTTTCTCTTGACAGCACCAAAAGCATTATCTGATGACACATCCTTTTCTCAGTTGTGTCTGGAAAACTTAATTCATAATGCTATGGGATTTATTCATTGGACAAAGCTGCTTGATGCAGGGTAGATCATTCATTTCTGTTAATTTTCAGATGGGAATTTGTAATTTTTAATCTCAAATAGATATCAGATCAAAACTATGATCTGCTCTGAGAAACCATCAAAATATGTTATTTTCAGCATGTTTGAGATGGTAGTCCTCACTTTAGTGGGGAATCCACGGCAAAAGGATTGTGCTGTGCTGCAGATGATAAACAATGCTGACATGAAAACATAATTATCTTTTAGTAATTCTTGTCTCCTGGATCAAGGCTTGTTTTTCTTTACCAGGATTGCTGAGTAAATTTCAGCAGATGTACAAATTAAAATAAATAGCACACTCATAGTGCAAAATTTGCTCTAAATCTCTTAAATAGAAGCACAAATGGTGATCCCCCTCTTCCCTGAAAAGGGTAGGAAAAGAGCTTTGATTTCTCCAAATTGTATCTAGACCATCCTTTATCCAGCTCAGAACAGTATCCCCATCCCAAGATTGAATCCAAACATTGTCCTTGAAGAACGTGTCTTCTTATGGATGTAATCTCTATAGTACTTTATTGTAGTATGGACCCTAATCAGTATCCAATGTGATAAATGAAAGAATTGCAGAATAGTGGCAATCCAGTAACACAACAGCAGGGTTAGCTTTGCAAATGTTTAGCTATTGCTTAGTTATAGGTGGGGTGAGGTGAAAATTAACTAGAAAACTAAATTAATGAATGCATGAGTAGCAGATTAAGGATAGTAAAACTATAGGAACTTACATAAGAGGTTGAGACCTAATAATCAATATGAAAAGCAAAGAGTGAATACTGCAGAAAATGTCATTACTTTGTTTTTCTGCTTCTGTGTCATGTGAGATTTATTACTCCTCTCTACCATCACTGCAGGTTTTCTCCTTTTTTTTTTTCTTTCATGTGGCCCTTTCGGTTTAAGTCTGTGTACTGTGTTTCAGGTGAATATTGCTAGAAGTCAGCAGATTATGGTAGCTGCTTTGACAGTCTTTCAGCTCATGTCTGTCATCTCAATTTGCAGTGAGAATATAGTGCAAGAATTAGGTTTAGAATGGAATAAAAAGTGATTATATTTTCCCTGAAGGAAGTGTACCCACAGTTTCTCTAACAGCTAGTTTCTCTGCACTGATAAAAGCCTCTGGAAGTAATTACATATAGGACACAGTCCACAGCATTTTACTTTCATATGCTATAAATAAGCCAGAATCAATTGTGAGTCATAATAAAAAAGGCAGCATGAATTAATTTTACACAGTATAATACATTTTAGGAGATGTGCAAGCTGATAACAAACTCATTGGTCTGCAGGGGGGAAAGGCTTCTTGCAACAGTGACTCATAAGTCATACAGTGTTCTAGGAAGTGGTATTCTCTGTGCATATGTCAAAGGTGCTTTCTTTAACAGTTTCTCACTTCATAGAAATTGCTGGGTTTAATTGTGCATCTTTGGAAAGAAATCTTGACTTTTATTTCCAGAAGTTCATGAACTAATCTTCCCTCTTACTCAGTTGTCCATCACATCTCAGTAACAACTCCCAGCTACCATGATTGATTCAGTACACAAATGCTCAAGTCCCTGACACAGAAAAGCAAGGCTCTGCATTCCTGCCTTTCACAGATGGGGAGCCAGAGGCTCAGATAAATTAAATACCTCAGACATCAGCAAGAAATTCAGAAGGACAAACAAATATTCTAAACCTAAGTTAAGGAAGACTGAAATGAGATTTTGTTTTAAACTAGGTATGTATTTTGCAGAAAAGTACTGCTTCAGCATGTGAAAGTTGCAGTGAGGGTTATGGAGATTTCACAGCTTCCCAAATACATGCATGCAAGCATATACACAGACACACACACAGCAACCCTTATTTATACAATGATCTCCAAGCAAGATCTTAGTCTATATTTAAAGCAACTGTAAATAGTATGATTAATAACTACAATGATAAGGATGGGGAAGAGAATTCTGACTCATTTAATCTTGGAATTCATATTGAAGGTCATTTGAAAAAAATCCCTAAGGAAGTAGAAACAGAATCCATCAGAAGTCTCTATCTAGGTGAAGTCAAGACTATGCTTCATTAAGATAGGATAGTAATGTAAGGAAAAGGAAAGGTTTGTAAAGGGTAAAGAGCCTGAAGTCCATATCAGAAAAGAGGATTTATCAACAATGTGTTTTATTGCCGTAAGGGGAAGGAAAAACAAACTTTCCAAGACAACTTTAGTGGGTAAAGTAGAGAAGAGTTCTTTTACTTATAGGGTTTTAGGGTTACAGAATATAAAGGAGCATAAAAGATCATAAAAGTGTAAAAGAGTACAACATGTGTTGACAAGTAACTGATAGAAAAGACCGGTGCTAGGTTGAATTCACGGCCTCATGAATACCATGTGAGCTCTTTTTCAAGCACCACAGCTTCAAAACATGCAGAGTAAATTAATCTGAAAGGCGTCCCTTTCATTTCATTCCTGGCTGTATCTAGCCAACCCCTGAGCCACTCTGCCATGCCTTACTGAAGCAAACAAGGGACAGAAACCTGCCCCTTCCAAGTGAAAGACCCTTTCGCCCACAGGCTGGGAAACTGACTCTTGCAACATCTGGGCCCAAGTCAGCTCATCTCCCAATGCACTATAAACAAGGGAGAAACTCCCTTTTACAGCTGCTTCTCTGCAGCTCAGCTACCCCCAGCAACTCATGCTGGTACCCAGTTCCCATTACTGATCTCATCTTCCTTAAAGTAGGACTTGAGGTTCTTGAGGTCCAGCCTGGGAGAACAAGGAAGGGGAAACATCTTCTTCCCCCACCTTAGGAGAGCAAAAGAGGGAAAAAAACCCCTTTGCAAACAGAGCTCTTGTTAACTCCACCACCACCCCCTTTCAGGGAGGGGATACAGGGCACCACACCAGGCTGGGCAGCAGAGTGTGTGTGTATGTGTGTATGTGTGTGAGAAATGTCAACAAGGTGTAGAAGCTGGGAAAGCTCTCTGTCTAGGTGGCAGCATACTAATTTTATAACACTACTCAATTATCATATCTAAAGGTTGCATCTGATCTAAAAAATGTCCATACCCAGAACTTCCCTTGAGTCCACCCCATGGCATGACTCTCCTAGAACTGAGTTGGAGGTTTTAAGACCCTTACTTCATCCTTTATCAACATCTTCACGCCGCTTTCCCTTATTGGAGCTTCTCCAAGGTTGCTGGGCTTTGCTTTATTTTTTTGACTAACATGGTATCTAATTGCCTTAGCTCTGGTACATGTTTCCCAGGCATGGTGTTCCAGGTATTATCTAACCCTTAAGACAGCTAGCACAGGGTTAGAAGCTGCTAGCTACTCTAAATGTAAGAAACTACATAGAAGTATAAAAATCTACAAATACATGAAAACCCTAAGGCATCAGTTTGTATTTACACAGTACTTCTCAATGATCTCACAACTGAGAAACACACACCTTTGTCCTTGGATTCAGATTTAATTACCTTCAGCTGAGTTTTTTCTTTCCCCCAACCCTCAGTTAAGTGCTGTAGATCACTCCCTGTATGTGGATTTGAAATCACAGACCTTAAAAGTTCACCAGTCCCACAGACTCAGTTACTAAAACATGACATAAAAACTTCCTCATTGGTTTCTTTTGACACAGGAAGCAAAGTTTTCCCACACAAAACCTTGCCAAATTGCTATCATAAGGAAGTTGCCTCCCTGGACATAGCAAAGTCATTTTCCAGTATTTGGGCCAAGAAGTTCACTCTCAGACAAGATCAGTGTGATCACAAATATTGACCTGTCTGCACTGCAACATGGTTTTTGGACTGTGACCTTTTACAAATCATCCTCAGAGCTGCTTAGTGATGGAAAAAGAGTAAGAGACGAAGCAACTGTCTTTATGCCAGTAACTGAAATTGTCACAGGGCCAGTGTCCAATTGTCACTTCAGATGTGGGTAAAACAGATACTTTGAAGCTGAAGTATCACACAGAAGCTTTGTTCATCTCTTTGTTGCCTCTGATATTTAAGCATTTTTTAATGCCATTTAAAAGAGCAACCTTTCTATTTTGAATATAAACTCTTAATTTTTCCTTCTACAAATATTCCAGATTGTGTGAGTTTAGATCATTATTTGGGATTAATTGCACAGGACCAAGTAAAGCTACTGACAAAGTGAATCTAATAAGAAACAAATTGCTATGATATAGGGAAAGGCAGGAAGAGGCTCCAGAAAACAAGAAATGTAAGAGTCAATAGTTTCATACCAGCATGCATGTGAAGGTATAAAAGGTCAGAGCAGACTTTATGCTTGCTGTATTGAGAAAAATGAAATACTAAATTCCCAGGAGAGCATCTGTGGAGGTAGTAAGGAGTAAAAATACTTACATCATACAAGCAAAGGTGTTTATAGGTCAATAAAAACATCATTTTCCTAAAACATATCTTCACTCAGTATTTCCTTCTTATTCATATTATGCCCAGGTACTGCAAATATATTTCTTGGGGTTTTTCTGTAGCTCCTAAAATCCATATCATCTTGGGGAAGTGGCTCTGTTCAGTAGTGGATGCTGAAATTTTCAACAAAAAACAGGACTGGGGCCCTGTAGAAGCCTTGGGCACTGCCAGGGAATAGGATAGACCTCTCACAAAGGCCATGCGAGCAGGGCTCAGAACCAGGGCAGCAGCATGGGAGCAGGGGATGAGACTGGAAACAGGGCTGGAGCCAGGGCCAGAGGCTGAGCCTGAGCCATGGCTAAAGCATAGGGTGATTCCCTTCTACATGGACACAATTATAGAATCACAGAGTGGTTTGAGTTGAAAGGGACCTTAGAGAACACCTCATTCCAACACTCCTGCCTTGGACAAGGACATCTTTCACTAGATCAGGTCACTCAAAGCCCTACTGAACATTTGAACAGTTCAAGGCCTTGAACACTTCCAGGAATGGGGCATAATCAATTCCTTCTAGGCAACCTGTTCCAGTGTCTTATCACCTTTACAGTAAAGAATTGCTTCCTAACATCTAATCTAAACCTGCCCTCTTTCACTTTGAAACCATTAACCCTTATTCTACCACTACATGCCCTTGTAAAAGGTTCTTCTCCAGCCCCAGAGCTGGAGACAACACTCCAGGTTACGTCTCATAAGAGCAGGGGGGCAGAATCACCTTGCTCTAGTTGCTAACCACACTTGTTTTGATACAGTCCAGCATGCATTTGGTCTTCTGGATTGCAAATGTACCTTGACTATTCATGTTGAGTGTCTCATCTGTCAACACCACCAATTTCTTCTCCTTGGGGCTGCTCTCAACCCATTCTCTGCTCAGCTTCTCTTTGTGTTTGGGATTGTCCAGGCCCAGGTGCAGGATCTTGCACTTAGCTTTGTTGAATTTCATGAGGTTTCTGTAGGCCCACCTCTTAAGCCTGGTCCCTCTAAGGTCCCTCTGGATGGCATCCCTTTCCTCCAATGTGTCAATCACACCACATAACTTGGTGTCCTCGGCAAACTTGCTGAGGGTGCGCTCAGTCCTACTGTCCATGTCACCAAAAAAGATATTAAACAATGCCAGTCCAAATACAAGATCCTTAGAAACGTCACTCATCGCTGGTCTCCTGAAGTCCAGGATAGTGAACTTGCTGTGCACCCTCCTTGCTGCCCTAAGGATCTCAAACTCCACCATCTGTTCAGCCAGGCAATCTGGGCAAACATAATTTCAGGTATTTATTAAAGTTTACCTAAATGCAATCTACATTCAGGTCATGTATATTCTGTGTTACTTCAAGAGAAATTCAGCCCATTGCAGAAGGCAAGATGAAGGTCTGGGACCCTGCTCTGGCAATGTCAGGTGTGTGTAGGCTTTATGCCAGTTGCAAACACTAGGCTGAATTTCACCTTCTTTTCCAAAGCTGTAAAATAACATTTTTGTACACTCTCCTTCAGTGACAGGTAAAATTATTCCTTTAGACAGCATGGAAAGTTGCTTAGCACCTTTAGTTGTTTTTGGATGTAAGGCATTTTATCTATATAAGATGAACAGCATCTTCCCTGCTCAGATTTCAAGGTATTGTAGCTTTTTCTGACTATTTCAGAGACTCAGGTTAAGTTTGAGAGCGTTCATGCCTCTACTACCTAGCTTACCAGAAATAAGAGCAAAAGGAATTATTGCTGCTGCAGTTTTTGAATTGGCAGGTTATAAGACAACACTGTGTTGCTTCATTCTGCTATGATATCATCAATTTCAATGCAGTTATCCTGGCAAGAAACTGGATTAATACACTGGTGAATCAGGTGCAGAAACTGTAGAGCTCTTAGCTGTAAGAGAAAGTAATTAAACTTAATAAAAATTATGGCTTTTAAATGGAGATATATAGCATTTTCAATAAGAATGGTTTGTGACTCGGTAGCAAGGCTTCAATTATACTCAAGTATTGCTTTAGCTGTATTGATTTTTTTCAATTTAAAATTTTCCATTTTTCTTAATATTTCTGTAAGTTTTCTAATTCCCTAGAAAACGTTTCTGTGTTGTTAATACTGAAATTGGATCAACACAGTAAGTCTACAGAGAATCTTCAAATCAGCCTGTTGCAAGTGTATCTTCATTCCATGTTTTCCGCTTATCAGAATTAAAAAAAAATCACCAAAATGTTTAAGAACAACTTTTGCACTAAATATGCTTCCTAATGAAAATGGCAATACACACTTCACTATGTCAAAGAATTTATTTGTGTAAAAGTACTGATTTCCTTTGAGCTTCAAAGATCTAAATACAAGTTAAGCCTGTGTTCCTTCCTCTCCTGGGTTAAGAAGCAAGGCCTCAGCAAGAAGCCAATGGCAACAAGATTCAATGGCCTTAGCTAAAAATGAAGAACAATTTTTTTTTTTGTGCCCAACCTCTTTCCCTCTCTCCTCCTCAATAAACTAAGGAAGTTTTTGGTTTCTTTAAAAAAAAAAAAAAACAACAAAAAATCCAGAAACCAAATCAAATCATCAAAAACACCTACTCGCAACCAACCAACAAATCCAAAAGACAAAACTAAAGAAAGCTTGAAGTTCATTGAGTAAACATTGCTCTGAGTAGCCAAGCATTTAGTGAAAGGTGGTGCAGTCTAGGAAGGCTGGAGAAAATTAGTCTGGGCAGAGCTGAAAGAATAAAAAATGAGATGGAGTTCCTTTTGCTATTCAGAAGAAAAATTTGTCTTTGCTGTCTTATGTCAATTGTTAGATTGTCAATGGGTGGCACTCACTTGCAAACTCATTGATTTGCACAAATAAATGAACAGTAACAGTTAATTACACACTCCATGAGTACAAATCAGTTGGAAGGCAGAAGCTGTGCAGACACACACAGCACCCCCACCCCCAATCATCCCTGCTGTGTGATCAGGATCCTTAGTAACTCACCAGGCAATCTTTGGTGATTCCTCTCAGCTATTTTTTCCGACTCTTTTGATCATGAGCATAGAGCCCAGCTGAGTTCAATGGAGCCATCCAGCAGCCTGAAAGTATGCAGCCTTTGGGGAAAAAAGTTACTTAGTGGCATTTCCTATGCCCCATAGGATATTCTTGCATTTTATATTTTCTGTATAAATTGTTTCTCATCTTCATCATATTTTTCATATAAAATATATGCAATATATATAATATATTAAATATTTGTATAATATATATGCCATCAGGCTTACAGCAAGTTCTATTCTGATCTCTAAAGTGTAGCTCAGCTGCTACATGAAAGAAATTTAAAAGGTTAGGTCAGGCTTTTAGACAAATTTCAAAGCTGTTGACATATCTCATCAACCCTCAGACTCTAAGGACAGTCTTAGGCAATTTTTATGTCTAGGCAATTTTTAAAGGGAGACTAGACTTGTGACCTGTATGGTCAAAACATAGGCCTTGCAGATATAATGAAAGATATAGGTGACTACCTGAGAGCTCCTGAAAGATGCTGTGGGTTCTTTGAAGCAGTTTGAGAGCTGAGAACTAGGCAAAGAAAAGACATGTCCTACATAACTCTCTGGGAAAAAGCTTGAGGGAGTTTTGCTACTTTCTTTGCTGGTGATTCTGCAGACAGGTGGAAAGGAGCATCAGAAAGACTAGATAAGAAGGTCCTAAGGAGAGGCCAGACTCAACAAAAAGCAGTGCATTGGGATAATTTTAGGTACAAAAGTCTATCAATCTTTATGTATAAAACAGCAGTGGCTGTAGATTAGCAAGAAGCTGGTTGGAGTGAGAAGCTTATGAAGACAATAGGAGTAGTGGGTGCCAGCACTTGATTTTTTACCATTAGGCACTTGCATTTTTATCCAGATGCATGAGTGAGTTCCTAGATGAGGCCTCTTTCCAGTTGCAAGATGAACCTGACTTTTCAACCTGACCACACTACTCAGAAGCACAATTGGTCTGACTTGGTGTGCTGGTTTGACTGGGGTAGAGTTAATTTCTTTATAATAGCTGCTATCAGACTGTGTTTTGAATTGGTACTGAAAATAGAGCTGATAACACAGGGATGTTTTCTGTTACTGCTGAACAGTACTTACTGAGAGTCAAGGCCTTTTCTGCTCCTCACCCCACCAGTGAGGAGGCTGGGGCTGCACAAGAAGTTGGGAAGGGACAAAGCTGGGACAGCTGACCCCAATTGACCAAAGGGTTATTACAGACCATATGAAATCATGCTCAGTATATAAAGCTGGGGCAAGAAGAAGAAGGAAAGGACTTTCATAGTGATGACATTTATTTTCTCTAGTAACCATTACAAGCGGTGGAGCTCTGCTGTCCTGGGAAGCAGAGAGTGAATTGCTTGTTTTGCTTTGCTTGTGTGCATGGTTTTTGCTTTACCTATCGAAATTTCTTTATCACAGCTCACGAGGTTTTCATTTTTATTCTTGCAATTCTCTCCCCCACCCCACTAGGAGGAAGTGAGCAAGCAGCTGTGTGGGGCTTAATTGCTGGCTAGGTTTAAACCACAACACTAGGTTGTGGAAACTCTGGCTTTATTTAAATCAGTGATAAATATTCTGATGGTCTTTCCAGTATTCCAAGCAGAACATGTGCTGCGATTCATCTCTAATTCTAATTATATTCCTAACCTAAACTGGGAAAACTATAGTATAACAATCTTTCAAGCACTTTGCTTCATTATTTAAGTTCAGTGACAGAAGTACATTACTGTAGCACACCTTATTTTTTGTTGGACATTGCATTCATCTTCTATCTGAGCCTGTCAGAAGTAGTATAAAAAAAAAAAGGTGCAGTAACAGGCTGAAATCTAAAGAACTCTCACTTCTGAATGGGGATATTTTGCCATCTGATGAATTATTTTTTTTGTATTTGGTTCATTTTTTGTTATCTCTGATATCTTTCACCTGCAGTGTTTGTTGTGCTTAAGACATAAGCAGAATGTTCATGAAAATATTCAGCTATAACTCTATTTGGTCAATAGAGGTGTTTTTCCTCCCCATTGCCTACCACAATGCTGACATTTTATTGCTTGCTGAGATAGGCGACAACAAGAGGGAAAATTGAGTCATTTGAATCCCATATTCTAAAAATAAAACTCCCAAGAATGCTTTGCAAGAGAACAAGTAATTGCTGCAGAGTTCACAAGCTCTATTGTTCATTGAAGGGAGAATATTTTGGAGATGAAATATTTGTAAAAGCATAACTATTTGTGATGCTACAGTCTGTTGAGATGCTCAGACTTGCCTATATCCTTTCTATCAATCGATGAAATCCACAGAATTCTACTACACTTCTAGTCAGCCTTACCATGTTTTGAAAAGGAAGTTGCAAAGGCACATGTTCTGTAGCCATCAGTTGCCATGGTGAGTAAGGAATAGAGATTGTCTTACTGCTTCTAAAAATATGTTTGCAATGGGCAGGAAGAAATCCAGAAAAGTAGGAAAATAAGGAAAAAATGGCTGTTAACTATTCTTAGTGTAAACCTTAGGCCCTCCTGAGAAATATCAAGCTGTTAGAAGCTAAAAATACTCTAAGATCTCCTTCTACACTCAATATTTACTGGGAAAACAGCCTTCAAAAGCCAGGTTGATTTTTAATTTTAGTCAGATTTATGCTGACTCTTTCAAAGTTAGAACAGCCTTGGAGTGCCTCTAAAGTCTAGGAGCTGTCAGCATCCCTATTCAAAGCCCTGTGGAAATGGGAAGTGGGTGGATAACAAGTGGTTTAAGGAGCTGCACAGTGAAAACCATTTGAAGTGCACACATTTATTAACCTTACAAAACCTAGGATTTTGCTGCAGTCTTGAGCACCATCTACTGGACCTCTCTTTGCTGACTCATTGTTGCTTGTATGTCAACAGAGGACAGCATCAGGGCTAATCCTGTTTGAGACTTTGCCCTGCTGTCACTCTCTCTTAAATCAGGCAGATGTCTAAGTGCTGAGAGCCATTTTTGCTGCATAGGCAAGATGCAAGCAGTATCTTCTCTCTTGAGTTAGTCAGGTGAAACAAAGGTAGCATGGTGGAATCCAGGATCTGTTCAGCAATGTAGTAATGAGCTCTTCATGGGCTGTTAATCCTGAACTCGTGTTGCCTATTCTCTTCATCATACGTAAAATGTCAGACAGAAGAGACAGAACAAGATGCATTCTCTGTTGCCTCAGAGTTTCTCCCAAGGCAAAAGGACTGTTGCGGGACAAAAATATTTTTTGCAAAACTGTAAACTTACATGGATTGGGAATCAGGTTTTGACTGATTTGGTTTGAAGTTCTGCTGAGTTTTGTGGTTGGGTTTTTATTTAGGTATTGCGATTTTTTTCTGTACTTCCCAAGGCACTTTATGGACATAAAATAATCTGCTCATCTAACTGGTATTATTTCTTTAAAAATCATTGAAAATATGACCTTCAGTTTCTAGAAAACAAAGATAAATTTTCCATAGACACTAATAAATTCTAAGTCTGCAGTTTGGTCATGCATCCAACCATGTGCTAATATAGAAATGGCTTTTCACTTAGGTTTTTTCTTATAAGCTCCCTAAAACTTTCTCTACACAAAACTGGAAAAAGCAGATATCAGTGCATACATTCAATCTAAGATCTAGTTTAACCTCACAAATTACCTTATAAGTAAATGACAACAAACAGTATCCTCAGTTCGGCATTCCAAAAAGTTTAATCCTTAGTCAGAGTATTCAGATTTGCAGGAAGATTATTTCTTCTCCCCCAATTTTAAGGGATAGTTCCACAAAAGAAGTGCAGACAGGATTCCATTCTTCAGGAAGAACTGAAAAAAGTGGAACATTGTCCTCCTCTTTCAATGTACTGGTTTCATTATTGCTTCAGTCCAATGAAGTGCTCTTAAAATGTGGTTTTCTGGAGACAATGGGAAGTGGCCCAAAGTAATATGGCTCCTTTGTCCCAGGAACAGCCATCATCATTTATGTGCATTTTAATTCCTGGTCCTGGATCACTGTGACATTTTCTCCTGCATTTAAAACAACTGTTTGCTGCTCCACTCCCCTATCAAAGGAGAAGAAACCAATGGAAATAGTCTATCTAGAGAAAGAGCAACCAAAGCTGTTCCCTTACGACTTTTGAATTCTCAAGTTGCAGGTTGCTGCTTATTCACGTGAAACACACATGGGAGCAGTAGGCCCTGACACTTCAAGATCTATACAGTTCCATGCTACTGTCTACATTTACTTGTTGCTTTAGAGCAGGGATAAGAGGAGTTGTTATCTTGCTAAATGGGAGGTACAGGCTGCAATTTAGCAGAGATAACCAAAATTAAAACATCAAAGTGAAATAAGATTTCTGTCTTTCCATTAATCCCTAATCATTTTGCTACTTATAGGTTATTTAACCAATGAATTTATGTTCCAGGTTTGAGCAGCTGCAGGAAGCAAGGGCTGGGAAAGAGAGTGTTTGAAAGTGGCATCTGTCCGTTAGTGGTAATTAAGCTGAAATATGCAAAGTTTTAGAGTTTTAACTGCTCCCGTTAAGCTGTTGATGAGCAGTAAAATCTCTGATTAAATTTTAAGTGGAGGGAAATGGGCCAGCCTCCTGATATGCGGAGGCTGACAGAGTGGAGCGTGGGCAATTACGCCTGCTGTATGCCTGTGCTAGAGGGGAGACAATGCATTCCGGGGCTGACTGTCCAAGCCAGCATCAGCTCACCACCATTTCTGTATCCAGTCTGTGCTGCCAGAGCCCAAAACAGCCATTTACAGCATGCTGAAGACATATAGGATGGGGTTGAATGACATTTGCACAGCCTTATTTTTCCGATATACATACACATCACAACCACGGATTTTTTTTTTTTCTTTCTTATTGTCTCAAAGCATGTGCATTTCTTGGGCAAATCACAATGTACTGATGGACATTTAACTATCTCAGAATGGTAACTGTGAAGGTTAATTAATGTTTTTATAGCTCTCTGAAAGCCCTAAAACACAGCTTCAAGTCACTTAATTGTTATCCTAGTTTATATCACTATCAATTATCATTATCTAACTTAGCCATCCTCCTCTAGCACTCCTGTCTGGCTCCCATCCCTTCTTTCCTAACCATTCACTTCCTGGAATGAACCAGAGGCATCAGTACCTAACATGTGACATGTCATGAAGCTCTGTGAGTAATGAATGAGCCCATTACAACTTTACAGTAGAGGAAACAGGTTAATCCTTTGTCAAATCAGTGCACACAGTGTCCTCCTTCCTTGTTACAATTACTCAAGGAGTGATGGCAGTTTCTCATCCACAACCTTTCAGGTAACCACTGATGCATGTTTAGGATAGAGATAGGTGCAACACTGCACACAGGCCTTCAGATCCTGTCACAGGGGAACAGTGACAGAGGCTGACAGCAGTGACTGATACTCTGAGCTGACTTTCTTAGAAACAAACCTTTAGAAAAACACAAACCGAAACAAACTTTTAGAAAAACACAAACCAAAACAAACAACAATGAAAAAAACACTTGTTTCCAGTTCTGAAGAATTCATCTAATTAAATATACAAACCTCATGCATCCAAAGCCCTTTGCTTCCCTAGACAGTTCTCTGTACTGAGATTGATATACATTTGTACAATCTCTCATCGTGTGAATTCTCAGAGTTCATTACCTGTTATTGATATGAAAAGTAGCCACCACAAAGGTGAAAAAGTATGCCTTTTTATTCTAGCAAAGAGTATATAACCACACCATAGCAGAGCATGAGAACCAGAATATTGTATTGAATAGACACTGCAAGGGGAGGACCTTTTGAAGAGAGCTTTTCTAGAGGATATCAGAGCGTGTTTTAAGAGGGAGACAAGAACAGGTTTAATGAGGAGGTGAGTTTCCTGTAGAATCTCAGCGAGCAGGATTGGTTTGAATCATGTGCTACAGAGTTGGTGACCAGCTGGAATAATTTCGAGGTAGCCATTTTTAACAAGAGCTGTAGTTCAAGCAAAGGCAGGCTATGCCAGCTCCCTCAGCCCTAGATTTGCCTAGTTCCATGATGCTCAGAGTTTTCGCAAAACCAGACAGACTCTCAACAGCTCATGAAATCAGTATTGTTGTCCCTTCATATACAAGAGTACTTGAAGAAGGCTTTACAATGGCCAGAATTTAGGCAACATTGCATTGTAAATGTTCTTCTAAGCATAAAAATGACACCACCTAATTCCTTACATTACTTCAAGTGGATGGATCAAATTCTGTTTTTTTTAACTACAGGGAATTATGGCATTATAAGCATTATATATATATATAATATATATATATATATATGAGCATTATATAAGCTTTCTGTTTATACACCTGTGTAACAGAACAGGCACACAAGAGCCAATATTCCTATATGAGTGGGGAGAAGACAAGTTCTTTACATAAAGACTGCTGAAAAGCAGGAACTCTACTAGGCAGACGCAGAAACAGGTAAATGCAAAGCTCCCTACACTGACTTAATGACTGCTAAAGGCACAGAAAGCTTCTTCAGCAGATATATGTTGTCACTATATCCATCCTTCTGGAATTGCTGTGACTATGAAATCATCAAGGTTGTACATATAGTATTTCAAGTGCTCAGCACACAGTGGGTGGTTGTTATAATAAATATCAGCAGTGTTTGAGGACAGGAGAGAAGAATCCACATTTTGGGTTTGTTATTAAAAACAGCATTTATCTGGTTGTTAATTAAAGATTCAGTAGAGCTCATTTTCTTAATAAAATGAAGGTAAGCTCTCACAGGCTTAGCAGCAGCTTAGTGTTTTGGTGGTCCAAAAACATGTCTTCCAAAAGAAGTGCTTGGATGTTCTCTCTCAGTGTGTTAGGTAGTAGTTAGGTGTAGATGTAGTAACACTAGCCTGAAGATGATGGGATTTCTAGATTGGTCTCAGATTCCAATCAGCTTGTCCTATAAGACAAGAGTTACTCCATGTTCCTGGGGGAAAAGGACAAGTGAGTCACATAGTACCCACAGAGATCAGTTGCCGAAATGAATTAAATCACTTACCAGTGTTTCTATTCTGAGTTATGTTGGATTTAGAAGATGATTTCTGCCCTGTAGCTTGACTACATTTGGGCTCAAGAACCCACCAGCTTTTAAAAGCATAAACCCAAACAGTAGCAAACACTCTTCTTGCTGCCTTCCTTTTAGTTTGTCTTCCCTTCTTTCTCCTTTCTGCACTGGAGCACCCTTTGAAGCCTGGTTGCATGTTAGAGTCCTGGTCACCTTCTCAAGTACCATGCCAACAAACCAAAGGAACTGGCACGGATATTTGTCACAAGTTAGTGCAAAGAACACACTACTCTATGTTTGTATCTATAACAGAATTAAAATGTACACAGAGTTCTAGAAAAGGTAGAGTCTCCTAACCACATTCCTATCAGAATTAATTCCAAACAATTTTGCAGAAATTCTTTATTTCTCTTACATAGAAAAATATATAGCTTTCAATTCGGTTGACTCAGTCTTCAAATACTGATTAAAATTAATTCTCGTGATCTGGACATTAAATGCACCATTTAGACACAGACACAGGTGAATGCTCTTCAGGATGATGCTGAAGAGTTTCTTTTCTAAATAAGAGAAAATGAAACAGCCTGATTTTATTTGCGACTAGTACTGTCAGAAGAATTCTTCTCTCTTCGTTCTCAAGTGTATTCAGGGACTTGGGACTGACAAAACTGGGACACTTACTTGGAAGAATAGTGTTTATTTTGGAAGTGGATTGTTTACTATTTGTATTAGAAAGGGTGTTTTCCTAGACATGCAGAGTGATGCTGCAGGGTAGCACAAGGAAACATCATCTGTTAGTTCTGTGTAGACCAGACCTCAGATGCTTAGGAATGAAGAAGATTAAGCAGAACAGGTCTCCTCAGACTTGGGATTTGCTCTTTGACTGTTCCAGGCTAATACCTTTTATCAGACTTTTATCTGTGCAGTAAGGTAGCATGACTGTCTCATTTGTTTTATAGTCCTTGTATTTAACATGAATCTTCAGATGTACTGGTTTGGTGAATAAGGTGTGTTATTTGATCAGATAGTTTACATTTTGGCCATTCAGTTGGTCTGTTGAACAAGTTACCACCATCTGAATTTCTAAGTGTTTGTTTTTGTGTACGAAAAAGCTTTCCAAAAGATCCTAAAGTTCTTGGGTACAGGAAATTTAAGATAACAATATTTTTTTAATAAACAAAAATATGGATCTGAACTTTTCTTTGTATTGTTACAAAGCAAAAATAAAACAGAAGCCAAACAACAGGCTGAAAGGGTAGGATCTGCTCTTATAAAAATGAAATATCATTAAGAAAAGAACCAACCAAATAATGGAAAGACAAATTTTACACACCCATTCTGACACATGCATTCTGCTCCAAGATGCTATCCTGATCTCCTCTGTGCATCCTTTAGCCTGCTTGATGTCTGGGTTGGAATGCACTTAATTTTATGGAAAATAATATTGAATTTGAGGTTGGAAAATAAAGAATTTAATTGCAAAAATGGAACAAAACAAATTCTCAGCATCAGCTTCTACTATAAATAATCAATACACAGTATAATAACATATTAAAGAGAATCTGTAAATTGTTTAAGCTACTTTTAATAAATGAATAAGTGGCTGCCCCAGGCACCATTGTTTAAAGGCCTGATGAATCATTGAGTTCTAGCCCCATATCTGACACTTATTTGATATATTGCTTTGGAGAAGTCATGTCCACACATTATGTTTCATCCCCTCAATCTGTAAAATCAGTATGAAAATATTTACTCCCTAGGCTGTTGTGGAAATTAATTAACATTTCTATAGTTTTTAAAGATGTAAAGTGCCAAGTGACATTATTATTATGTTGCCTCAGTTTATGGTTTTTTTCAGATGTCACAACATGGGTCAGTAGTTAGATGCAAACTTCCAGTAAAATTCAAGGCTTTTGCATAATGTAGTTCTGCAGTATTAAAAAATAATAGTAATAACTTTCACTCCAAGTTAATAATAAAAAGTCTCCGGTATTTGACATGAGACATTATGCTGCCAGGTATGTAATTTTTCAATTTGAAAGTAAAATCAGGAAAAATCCCTAATATTCTCTGGTTATTAAATACTAATGGAACTTTTCCTATAGATATACACATGCTAGTAATGGTGTTTTAAATGGTGTTCATGGTGGGATACTGTATTTAGTTTCCATTAATTTCTCCTTTTTCTGGCAGAAAGCATTCTTCATGGGGTTTGCCGCTGTTCTGTTTGCCACTCAACAACTTGAGTGTTTATCCTCAGAAGTGGCTGCATTTTACTGAATGGTGATGTCATTTTCTCTCCCTGCTTTCTTACATGGCTTCAACACCCTCATGATGAAAGGCACTGTAGCAGTGTAAGCCATTACTAGAAATTACTCTAAGCTTTGATGAGGTGAGATTTGAAACTGCTCATTCTCTTTCTTCTCACACATTCCATAACATAATGCACTAAGGACTATTATCTTGCAAAATGGAATGGACTTGTTGTAAACAGGCTGAATTGAAAGTCACCCAGTAAAAACATAATTTAGTGAGATAATGGTTGTGCTGCTTCTTATTCTTGCAAATAGAGAAAGTTTTATACTATCAACTGCTGAGGGAGTTGAAGCTGACGAACTATCCACAGACACAATTTATTGACATAGTTGCAGCTTACAAGCTTCTGTCAGTCCTTACCCTTGAGGATAGTTTGCAGATAACATGTTTTCAACCTCTTCAACCTCATGTGTAGAATTCAATTTTTGTGTCTGACTGATTGTGGCTTCAGTTCATTGTGCCAGGTGACTCAACTTGTTTGCATCGGTTGGAGTTCAAGCTCTGCCTCATATCCAGCCTGCCAGCCATCTGACTTCCTCTGGCCATGAGCTGGCATGGAAGCCCTGGACAGTCTGGACTTCAGGCGCAGCTCACATCACTAAGACTATGCAGCTCTACTATGGGAAGCTTGCACACCTTTCCAACTGCAGAGCTTATTTGTTCTTGAGAACTGGTTACCAAGAAACACTGTTCACCAGTCAAGACGTAGTTTGCTTTGATTTATTAATTAGCTAGATTTGCATGCTATCATTCCCTCTAGATAAGATAAAAGCTTGCTAAAAGTTCATTATCTCTCATCAATATGCCTGCCACATTTGATACAGTAGTAAATAGTGAAATGAAGAATAAATTGAGGGAAATCAAGAATCATTTAAAGGATTTCCATCACAACCGGTTTGGAGATGTGGAATACTTTTCTTACAAAAACCAGACAGCCAAAAAGATAGATTATTTAAAATTCACAACTGAACATAATACTGTGAGTGTGCAATGGAAAATTATCCTACAGTACCAAGGGAGTTAATTAGTCACAGCTCTCATCCTGATATGATGATGTTTTGAACTCTGCACATGCTTAGCACAGAAGTAACTGGATATAAAGTCTGTGTTTGCCTATAAACACATAAAGAGACCTCAGCCAAGCCCAAAACCAGGCCTGAAATTCTGTAGAGATCTACAGCTTCTGAATCACTTGAGTCTTTTTATTTTTTTCAAGTCCAGTGTATAATCTCTGTTTTCTAGCTAAATCCTAAAATGTTTCTAACAAAAAGCAGGCTTAAATTAGTATTGCCATGAACCTGTCCTTGGTCTGTGTTCCTGTCTCCAGACAAGCACTCTTGCTCCATCTCTTGGGTCAGCCCAACTGCTCAGTTCCTATCACAAAATGAGCCAATACAGGGCTCGTTAAACTCGTAGAACAACATTTTTTAGGTTGCTATTTTTCTTTTTATTTTTTCCTGTAGGGATAGCTTTCTGACAGTATCACTCATTGAACAGGTTCACCACAGGCTCAGATGACCATCATAGCTGGTACAGAGAAGGAAATGCTTAACCAGGGTTTTCAACTTACCTTAATTTAAATCATCATGGAATTAAAGCCTGGTAAAAACCTCAGTAGCCAGAGACTTCTTCACAGTCAGTGAAAAAGTAAAAGTAGCCTAAATCACTTTATCTCTCACCCTATAAGGGACTTGATTTTAATTTACCCTTTATAGAGAGACCTTAGAGATACAACCTTCTTAACCTAGCCAGCACAGTTGTATTATGGCCTATGTTAAAGAAGTAAATGCTGAAATAAATTAGAGCTTTTAGTCCAGCTTTTATAAATGCAGATGTTACGACTTGCTTCTTCCCAGATCCAATATTCCTGTAACAGAAACATAACTGTGCTCAGGGATGCATGTGGCAATATCTGTGTTTCTCATAAACACAGATTTCAACTTGCATTTCACTCTGTGATAGTACAATGACTAAATATACTATCCTGGTCTTCTAGGTATAACCAAACATTAATATAAACTCACCTGTGATTCATTCATTGTACAGATGAACAACAATCTTACTAATCTCAGGTTAGCTTGGACATGAGCCTCATATTATGTGGGGGAAATGAACATTATGTAGTCCTTTTTATTTAAAGACTTGTAGTGTTTTGTAAAGGAGAATATAGCACTGTCACATGAGGTGAAGCTGACATTTATAAAATTAAATGACTACTCCATTTGCCACTCTGTAACGTAGCATCAGAGCAAAACATAATTCAGGTACCCTTATTCCACTCACCCTGATTGCTGTCTTGAATGGAATTGAATGGCTTTGCACTTATGATAGCACAGTATGTATCCAGAATAATGTTATGGATACTGTCGTGGTACTTAGTCTGTCCTGTCTGTCATCTGCAGTCATCTGGCCAGACTGCACCAGTTTAAACCCTACAGCAGGTAGGGTTCAAAACTGATGTTTTTTTCAGAAGTGGCACTGAGCTGTGTACCTACTGGATTTCTTTCTCACTATTCTGTAGGCAGCATAGGATTCACTGATGGAGTCACAGGCAAATTGATGTTGCCTAAATGCACGCAGAACTTAAAGGCATAGACTTGAAAAAATCAAGAAGGCTGGTGGGTGTCCTGTCTTACCCACATCCAGGGGATCAAAACCTGATACTTCATCTGTGGCATGCCTATACTTGCCTTACTTACTTATTTACTTACTGCAGTTCTTTCTTCTGCCTCTTCTGCTCTCTCAGTCTAATCTGTCAGGAAACCAAGACACAAATTTCTGTAGCATTCAGTAACACAGACATGGTACAATATCAGATCTCAGATTTTCAGTGCTATGAAAAAAGTAAAAGGAGGCTAAAAAGCCCATTTATCAAGGCTAGAGTACAAAAGACCAGAGGAATTTCCTGACCTAGGATATTGCCTTGCTCGCTTGAGAGCATCTTTTCAACAATAAGTTTTTCATTAGCCTCCCAAGAAAAAAAGAAGGAACAGAGACCTGTGCATAATCTTCATATAAATTAGTAATGCTTAGTCTTCATACAAATTAGTACTTCCAACACTCCATCAGAAAAATGCTTTACAAATTTCCCTGTATGCTTAATACCAGTTGTTCTTTTATCCAGAAATCTACAGTTATCCTGGTTTCTTACATGGCATTAAGAAAGCTTCTACACCAGAGATAGTATTAGCTTTTGACGTTTTATAGGAGAACCATGGTGGTTGGTGCAAAACTAGCTCGAAGTGATAAAACCTCCATATAAATCAATGTCTCTTCATTTTACTATCATATCTAAATGGTGGTTTTGTATACCACATAGGGAAAAGCACCGTAATCACAACTTTTTATACATTTTTTTTCCTCTTGGGAATTAATAGAACCATGTAGATTCTAATGCTTAAGTCTATGACATCAGTGTTTTCTAGTCCCCTGGAAATATATCATAGGCTCAACCCAGGTCTGTGCACACCTTTTCCAGTCGTTATCGCCAAGTGGCCTCGTGTTACCAAGCCTTAATCCTATTTCTAAAGCATTCTTCTATAGTTCATTGATGTACACTACAGGTGTCATCATAAGTAATTACAACTCTGAAAAGAAATAGAGATGTTATATTCCACTCACTTCATCTACTTGCTTTCTTAGTAATGCATTTCATTTCCAGATTCATATCTCAGAGTTTCTACTGTAATAGGGGAGGGGATGAAATTAGGGTATGATCAAAGTGGTGCCTCATTGTCATTATCAACAAGATGGTCTTGATCATAGTCTGATAAAGCCAAAGTGATGTGGAGATGGGATCTTTGTGCCACAATGCTGTTGGGAATTAGGCCTAAACAACACATGACAATGTTTTGGAGAGTGAATTTTGGAGTAGCCCTCAGGATGTTCTAAATAGGCACAGTAAGGCTGGTTGCCTGCAGACCAAATCTCACCCCTGGCATGCTCTATCCAGCCTCCTGTCTTGTCCCCAGAGGAGGAAGGGAAAAGCTATGTGTCTAACATTAATATTTCCTCCTGTCGTAATCACCATTTCTGTATCACTCCGAACTGAGACAGAGCTTCCAGTATCAAGCACCAGTCACTGTGGCTGTCAGACCTGGCCCGCCTTGTCAATGGGTGATAATTTAGAACTCAGCAGTAGTCCAGTATGGCGACAACATAGGCCACATTTCCCTCCTTTCCCTGCCTGGCTGTAGCTGAAGGAAGTGGGCACAGCCTTTAGCACTGGCACAAAATTTTGCAGTCCAATTACATGATGACTCAAGGGAATATGACTAGCAAGCGGGATGTTTGCTATTTGGCATATCTGTCAAAGTCCTATAGATATTTCTTGGCATTTATTCAGTTGCCTCCGTAATGGCTTATGACATGTGTTCCTGAAGAGGCTGGATTTTATGTTTACATCTCTCTGGCCAGAAAATGAGCACCAAAGCAGATATTCCAAAACTGAGTTTATTAAGCAATGCAAGCCAAATAGTTTAGAAATAATTTCATTTCCATGCCTTATTTTCTTTACAGTTTCTCTTTTATGACACACAGTGCTTATTTTAAACAGGTGCAGAACTGCCAAGGGACAAAGAGGACTGCAGTCCCTCATTAACATATCCAATGCATCAGGCATTCTAGCTACATCTCATGGTAGTAAATATAATGTGTGCAGGAACATTCCCAGATACTGATGCCAACTGGCAAAGGATGTCCCATGCTTAAGCTGGTTTATTCTGTTAGCTTCTGAAAGAGGGTGCTGCATGCAAACTTCTTATTGAGAATAAGCGAATCCCAGGAATAATTTGGGAAACTGCTATTTGGCATGGGCCAAATGCCAGGTGCCACTCTAGCAATAAAGTCTCAATGCCCTTGGAACTTAGCAAGTATTAGGATTTATTAGCAGAGACAGTTTTCAGGGAAGAGCTTGCAACATTTCACAACTTTTCATCTTCACCATCCCAACAGCTCTGCCTTCAGCTCCACCAGTAAAAGCTGATCTCAATTAAAGGTCAGTGATGTGTGGCCATGTAAATCCATAGATATGCACAGCAATGTGCATTTCTGTAATATCTCTCCGATTCAGTATCTACAGACAATATCAGTGTCGAAACAGGAAGTGTCTGCTTATGGTTTGTCCTCCATTGTGTGATGGATAGGTGGGCTACTAGTGCATATGTGATAGCATTATCAGCATCAAGTTTGTGTTTCCTCTAACATACTCATAGTCACAGCCCTTTTCCATGAGTAAAACTTATATTAAGCAGATATACTTTGGTCGTGAGAGTAAGTCTGGTTTGTGTATTTTGACCATGCAGGTATGTAAAAAAGCATGTGTTACAAACATGAAAAGCAGTTGCTTAGGTGCAAAAAAGTAAATTCAATTCCCTTGAAGGGATTTCTTTTGTCTTCATTTTAGGTGAGCTCAGGGTGTAAGGAGACCATTTGAATGAATAGCTGGAGTCAGAAGATCAAAATGAGGTATGATGGCCTCATTAACAGGATATTTTTGGTTGCCTGTGCTGAGGGTCTTTATTGAACAGGCAAGTTCTAAGGCCATGCACTAAGCAGACCTACCAGTTTTCTATTTGGATTCTAACAGCATAGGTACAGTTTAAGAGGTCATTGTATAAACGAAAAGAATTAAAGGTGTTGTGGGACTTATTAACATAGACATCATTTTATTATTCCTTCAAATATAGGAAGTGAGCACTTGAGTTAATATCACCTGATTTATTTCTTTCATGTTGCTGTCAAACTGCATTGAAACTCTTCTATGACTTCTGCAGCCCAGATCCTGATAGGTCTAAGACCTGCAAGTCTAAGGTGTTATTCCTGACATAGCCTCTTGAGTCAGATTAATTCTAGCATTAAAACATTCCTCAGTAGTTTTAAATTACTACAGCAGTGTACTGTCTACCAAGCCAATCAGATGCTGTTTCTGGCCACTGCTACTTCTTTAGGTATCTAATGGGATCTATCATTATGGGGACCAACGAGCCCAAGGCCATAGACATAAGCAAAGCGGGCTGTGGGTGCGACAGGGTAACATGGAGAACATCAAATAGTCACACTCCAACCATTTACTTTGCAATACCTTTTTCCAGCCCCAGAACTGGTTCCTGATGCCAGAAGTAGGATCACATGATGTTTAGAGTTAGTGATATTGCATGGAGTATTCCTTCCCAGCAGCACGAGTAATTTCTGTACTCTCTCTCTAGAACCCATTCCTCCAGCAGCTCACAGAGCAACTTGCTCACTGCAGCTCTCAGCCCTAACTTACACAGCCCACTATGTCTTCTTTCCATACCTGCAGCACCCCAGCTGTTGAAGCAGCAAAAATAAATAATGGCACTATTAAGTAACGACAATGGAAGTAATGGCAGGACTGGAAAACTCTTCCTCCCTGCCAGCAGGCAGTAATATATGTAATGGAAAAGCAACCACTTGGTAGTTGCTTTCATACCCATTTTGCTGTTTCAAACTGCTTTGAATTTGGATGTTTATAAGACAGATTCTTCATAAAACACTCAAGAAGCACAGGCATTGTGCCTTTTGCACATTATATATGATGAGTACTGAGGCCAGTTTTACTATCTGCACAAGGGAAAACAAATGACTGTACTGATCCCACCCTGCTGCATTGAAGGTGACTAGTTGGAGCTAGAGTTGGAGCTAGATGCTAATTCTCAGCATCTCAGTCTATTTCTCTCTTCTTGCATACCTCCTCCTGTGATTGTCAATTTGTTGCCCTCCTAATATGAATGGAGTAGAAGTATTAGCAGGGATGCTCTTCCAGAATGCTTAATTAATGACTATGTTTTTATAAAAGAAGGTGATGTGATAAAAAATAATACAGAGGCATTGCAGCTTTTCATCATCATATCACTTTGGGGGTAGTTTGGGCTGAGTTTCAGATCTGTGCTCTGAGCATTGAAATGGTTAAGTGACTAAAAAGATACAAATAGGTTTCAGGCACTTCAGACAGAATTCAGTCTGCAGTGATTATTAAGTATGCTTGCCAAAAACCTTGCTTTGCCCTCCAAACTCATGCATTCTATTATACCTGCAGTCTGTAACTACTCTTTCTAAAGCTGTGAATGCAGGAATTGCCCTTGACAAATGGTGACAGATTGTCCTCATGAGGTGATCAAGAACTCCCACTGGTATCAGTCTTTCACAGCCCTGTCATTGAGAGACAAAAATTGTTCACAGCTTCCAAGTTCTGTCTCAGCTCTCCTAGACAAAAGAAACTGCAGGATGAAGTATGGTTTTTTGCATTTATGTATTGTTTCAATTTACAAGAAAAGCCCCTTTACTCTGCTCTGGCTGTTTTCACAATAACTGAAAATGACACTGTATCAAGACAGATCTGTCAAGCAGAAAAAATGCAGTGTAATAAGACACAACAGGCACTACATTTAATTACACAGTCACATCATAATCTGAAGCAGAAATCAAAGCTGCCCAGGGAAGAAGTCTAACTGTTTTGCTTACTAAAGACTGAATATTGTTCATAAGATGTTAAATAGGATACTGATGGCTTTTCTGAAATAGACAACTGTCCATAGTGAGAATTAGAACTACCAGGCTCATTGTACATCAAAAATTAGTGGCAATTGGCAGTAGTGGCTGCGATTTGTGGTGAAGTGATGATGACTCAGTTTTTTCTCAAAATCCTGTCTGCTATCAGATTGGGGTATAAACAATCACCTTTTCTGTTGGTTAATAGGAAAAATCTTTCCAGGCAGTAAGTAGATGGGGGTTTTGGAGCATGGATGATAAAACACTTACAGAACAAAATGCTTTCAAGAAAATGGGAAGTTACTATCCAAAGAAGAGGTAGAAAATGGAAGAAACTCTTTTTAATACATATGAAACCAAGAGGCTTTTATATGCCTGAGTTATTATTGAAATCTGGCTGGATGTGATTACAGGGAGCTGTTGTTTCATAAATGATTTCTAATCCTGTTGGCAGAGTCAGACAGGGTGCAAATTTGCAAGTCGATTTGTATGCATATCACCCTGCTGCCTTGGTATTGATTTGAAAGATGCAGGGTGAATGTTCCCTGCTTTATAAGGAAATCATCTGAAAAGGAAAAAAAGATGCTCTGAGTCCCAAGAGCTTTTGTTAAAAACTGCTAGAAGAGACACTGGATGTCATTTCAGGAACTGGAAGAAACTCTCTCCAGGACGCCTCACCTCAAATGCAGAGGTGCTGACATTCGCTATGATGGTTGTGGATGTACAGACAAAGGGCACCAGACTAATCCATTTGTTTTTCACCTTTGAGGTCATTGGTTTGACCCACAGTGCCTGTCACAGTGTAACAGCCCAAATGAATCCTCTTTCTGAGATTCCCTTTTAGCCACTTCATCTAGCACCATCTCTTTTAAAACCTCAGCATAATATCACACAAATGTAGCCTCTCAGTGTCTCATAGTGAAATGACAGAGGCTGAGTTCTCTGGCAAAAATGAAATGCACTGGCTGATCTCATGGACTCAAAAGTACCAGAGCAGTAGAACTGCTAGTTCTCCTAGTTCAGGGCAGGAGTACAGCTTGTCAAAGTATAAGACAGACAGTAACACTCCTAAAGCTTTCCCTCAACCAGACTTTAACAACCCTCTAGTTTGTAAACAGTGTAATTGTCACTGTTTATAGAATAGATATTCTGTAAAAAATAGGAGCTAAGGAAGAACTACAGTTCTGATAAATTTAATTTGCTCACATCCAGGTCCTACTACTTTATTCTCCACCTCCAGGGCTGCATAGTGTGTATGGCAGTGGGACCTCAGAGCATTTTAAGAGCTCAGGTCTCCTCATTAGTACCCCTCCAAAGCAAATGGAGCTGTACAGTTGCAAACAAGCCAGTATCTGAACTAAGTGTCTGAAAAAACAATTTCCAGACATAGATCACTGAGTTCAGAATATATTGATCCCTAGTCCAAACTTAGACAGGTTAATCGTATCTGCATCTTTAATAAAATGATTTAAAATGTAGACACACTGGATTTTTCCATCTATGTAAACAGGCCAAAGACACAGTGAACACTAAAATAACCCAGAGGACAAAAGTAAAATAATGGAAACTGCAAGTATACACCTTATGCAAAGTGCACATTTCACACATAAGATGCCAAACAAAACTGTAGCGCAGAGGCAAAGATTAAGAGAAAATTCTGATGCAATGAGCTGTGCAAAGGAGACAATTCCAGTGTTTCTAGCTATTTTTTGTCAGAGCTCCACTGAAAAAAAAAAATAAATAAACGCAGTAAAAATTTAAAAGAGGTGACAAGAAATTTGATTTTATCCCAGAACACAAGGGGAAGTCACAGGCACTGAATATTAGTTGCGTTGTGTAGTATTCAAAAAGAACCAGGTATTTAGGAGCATAATGGCTTCCTCTTACATTAGATTAGATATGATATTATGAGGAATACTAAAGGTTTTACTACTGAAGATTGCTGTAGACCCAGTGAATCTAAGCTGCTGAGCTCAGGATAAGGATGGTAGTGTCTATCTCTGTCCTTTTGGAGCAGAAGAGATCATAGTAGAGTTGCAAGCTGCCAGTATACAACTGCTTGAATAGTTGAAAGAAAATTAAGATAATGTGTGAGCACCTTTTTTAGCACTCTTATCACCAAACTGTTTTGTCTCTTGAGTTAATCTTTCATGCCAAAGTAAAGTCTGATGAAGCTCATGTCTTCTAGTGGATCCTGTCAAGTACTTGTATATGTTGCATGAACTTGTTAAAATCAAAGGGAATTCCTTCCTCCAACTTTGCATTTGTGGTTTGAAAGTGAGCATGCACAATAATCTGTGCCGTTAATGAGCAGGGTGACTACTTTTTCTCCTGATGCAACTTGAACTGACTTCCTTTAGCATACTGCAGCCCAGTCCAGACTACCTACTGAACTCTCGCAAAACACTGGGTTCTCAGGTTGTCTATGCACAACTTAAATGCAAGATTAGAAGTATTAATGAACCGTTCTACTTATATCTTGCCAGTAAATATGTTATTTAAGCAGGTGAATAATGGGTCTTTCCGAAAAAGGTAGTAACAAAAAAACTGGGCTGTTCTCAGAGGGCAGGAAGGAGGAGCTCTGGCTAGACATTTAGCAGGATAGACAGGACAGTTATTAAATACTTAGAAATCCATCAGATTCAAGTCATTGTGGCAACAATAATTTGCTGCTCTTTTCTGCATACTGGATTTTGGGTAGTTATTTTTTTTTCAGTTCATTGTTCGACTAAGATGAGAAGGTTTCTTGTGTCTATCCTCAGAAAATTGTCTGTTTAAAGGAGCCTGTTGACTCCACAATAATCACTTGGCAGGTAAGAGCTCATCTCTATATATAATTTTCAGGGTTTTCAATGCACGAAATTCTTTGCAAGAATCTGTGTCTGGCTGTAGACAGTTGTCTCAGTCATTGAAGCTGATGCATTGATCCATCTTTTGCACAATGGAAAATGATGCAGTAGTGTCATTTTAACAGTCTTTGAACCACTAAAAATGTGGTGGAGGTGTCTCCACCATCTCTCCTCTAAGTTTACAGAAGTTTTCTCTGTTTTGGCTCCAAATTGTTCTTTTTCAACAAGATAGCTGCCTGAAATATTTAAAATACTTAAGTAGGAACTTCAGGGATATTCATGGCACCTCTAGAAATTATCCATGATTTTCCACATCCTCCCCTCAGAGATACATTGTTTGACATGAATACAGGCTGCCATAATTCAATATGACCCACCAAATCATCCCATGCCGTTTTCACCGTCACATTAACTCTCTAATTCTCAATAATGCTAACAACTCACATTTAGGGATGAAAATTAATTAAACTTTTTTGAACTTTCCCCTCTCGCTGTTTCCATGGGTAAAATTCACAGAGCTCTTTTGATAAATGTTAACCTTCAGATGACCCAAAGCATGGATGATAATCAGTCTCATTCTCTGTGCAATCTGTATCAAGTGAAGCACAAAAGTTCAGTTTTGATACAGAGACTGGGAGAAAAGGGGTTTGGATTATAATAACAACAAAAGCAAGAGTGAGAAAAACAGTAAAGAAGGAAGCAAAATTTCTCTAAAACAGACCTTGTTTGTTTTCAAACAATAAATAAACATAATTAAAGGTAATGTAGAAAAATGTAGAATCAAGATTAGTAGAATAATATTCTATGACTATATGCTATGTATCGTTAGGGTTCAAACGCTAGTATTGTTATCCATGGTAAATAATGTGCTCCTCACATGTATGCCTTGGAAATCATGGCAACTAAAGGTAGATGATGCTGGCCCTTAATCGCGTCTGCATGCTGTGTGATAGAGGGAAAGCATTTGCAGTCTTTCTGTTCAGTGGTGCTATGCTCCCTTTCCCACAAAATGACAGATCAGGTGATCTTTTGAGGTCCATTCCATCCTGAGCTGTTCTATGATTCCATGGTTCTATGACTCTTGCCTTCCTTCTTGCATTCTGTTTTGCAGAAGTAGGCCTTGTGAACAAGGTATGAATCAATCGTGTTTTTGGTTTGTCTGAATGTGTTAGGGATATTGTCAGATCTTGAGTCTGCTGGACATGGGGGAGACACAGTCAGTTTCTTACACACTGGGAGGATCAGGAAAGCTCCATGCCTGTCTCTCTCCCTAAAACTCACACCTCAGTAGTGAGAGCTGTTCAAACACTAATATTTTATGTTTCCAGCATAGTTCTCGTGTCATGATGCAGCCAGCAGTAGGTAAATGCATATTTAAAGAAGTGCTTTTATATTTAAAAAAGTGCATTAATGGAAGACAACTTGAAAGGAATCTAAATCTTTCAAGCATTGTAAATTCAAAACATGACAATATTTCTAATGAAGTGGGAAGAATCTGACATATACTGGAACTATTTACTCTGTTCTCACAAATCAGCCCTGGTCTGAACCTGGATTTGTTCTGCACATGTTTAGGCAGCTGTGCCAGCTACTCTGGCAAGGTAGGTTACACGAAAATCATTAAGCTACAGTAGGGATGTAAGTCAAAGCCTTGCCTTCATTTCTGTTAGGTGAAGAAATGCATCATGTGTTTTTGGAAGGATAGAATGAGCATGGATGATGAGCAAAGGCAGACTTTCTCTTTCACAACTATTAAATTCATAGATCTTAGGATTCATAGCTCTTAGGTTAGACATTACTCTCTTCTAGACAACTATGGGTTGAGCAGTCTCATGGGATTTTCATAGGTGTTGGCTTAGTATCCGCAGAACCTAACGCTGTCTGCGTGTTCACAGTCAATTTTTTTCTTTATATGCAACTTTGTCATAGCTCCTTCACCCACCTGCTGTGAATTTTGAAGTCCTTAACTCATGTACTGAGTCTATGAACAAGCCAGATGCAGAGTGATTTTGTGATACTGATGCTCACTGAGACCAGTTCATCAGTATGATGTTGTAGCCAGCACAAGTCACCAAGCCACAGAAAAAGTGCAGTTTCACCAAAATCTTTGATTAATAAAGGGTAGATCTTTGTGATTCTCTTTGTACCTTAAATTTTCCTCTGTGTAGAATAGGGAGGGGTTTCATATTATTTTATCACTACATGTCTGTCCCTTTCACCTTTACTAATTGATATTTCAAAACTCAGAAAAATAAGTCCGGCAATGAAACACAAAATGAAGTATTAAATAAGGTCATAGAGGAAAAGAGCCTCATGGATGACTTGAAAGAAACAATTGGTGAAAGCCATCTTATTTTGGTGATAGTGCTGTATTGATTTTCAGCGAAACAGGAAGAAAGGGAGTCAGGCGAGTGTATGGAAATAAAGCACACACTGATCTCATGGAAATCCCTGCCCAGTTTCATTTTTCTGGATTCCTTGTTGTGTCATTTGTATGAGTTTTATATGTAGTCCATCATTCATCTCAGTAATTTTGTTCTGCTATGCATCTTTTCCTTCTTTTCACTCATCAGCGCTCATCTTCTTTCCAAACACTGAGACCTAGCAACAAATTGAACTTAATAATTTTAACTGTGTCCTATAAACCATGATACAGCAAAATTAAGTCAGTCATTTTCAGGTAGAAAATTACACCTCTCTGGAGTGATGCATCAGCAAAATCTTGGTCACTCAGCCTTGAAAACAGTTACCAAAGCAAAAACTATTTTAGTTGCAAAAAGATTAAGCAATTATTAATTTTATCTGTCCTTAATTTGTTTCGATGACTGCATCAGAGCGACATTAAAAGCTGAGACTTCAGACTATCATAACCAACCAATGCAGATAGAAGTTTGTGATAAATGACATATGGGTAATTAAGTTTATGCATGAATGATTTGTTATGTCATCTGAGGGGAATGTGACATTTTTTGGGTGACATGTAAAATTAAGTCCTGGACATCTCACACTTCTACTCACAAATAGCTAGCTGTGGTCTTTAGGCAAGCCTCTGACAGTTCCTTCCCTTATGGTATCCTAAGCATTTGTGGCAATATCAGCTGGATGCAGAATTGTTCTGCAGATTCCAGCCATCAACTTCCATTATTGTGTGGTGCTAAAAACAGAGCAGAAGCTCCTTTTGCACACAAGTGGGTAATTTTTTTCAGACTCTTTTGTGGATATTTTATGTAAAGCTTGTTTTTGATCTCACAAGTTCAGTTTTACCTATTCTGGCTAGAAAAGAATACCTTCTCATACTCATTTTCCCAAGTGAGATCAGACACCAAATTTGTAAGAAGTTTTACCTTTGTAAATGAAATGAAAATGTAAATTATGTGTTTGAGGCTGAATGGTCCTCAGACTAATTTTGGGTTAATGAGCAGTGATATTCTTTATTTTACCTAATGAGCTATATTGATGAGTTTCATTCAGTGTGACTAAAGGTATCTGAGTCATGTCTTCACCATGCATGTTCAACAAACAGACAGATTGATAGATATACAGTAGCTGTTTGTGATTCCACGGTTGGTGTCACTGTGTTAAATTTCCTATTTAACTGAAAGAAAACTGAAGAAAACCTGTATTACCCGATTGCATGTCAGATTCTGCACTCAGTTTGAATTATTAGGAAATAGGGAAAGAAAATTGATTGTATTTTAAAGGTCCTGTGAAAAGTTTTAGAGCTGCGCATTCAGATGTGGCATTAACCAAATGAGAACTAATAGTTTTCAGCAGCATTAGTAATCATCCATTGTGCCTTACTTTTTTTAAAGTGCACTAATTTTCTCTGAATAGGCACAATAAACAAAAGTTTCAAAGTGCTGTTGGCTGCTGTGTAGGATTGCTGTGTAGCAAGACACTATACAGTTTTACCAGCACCAAGAGATTCACCTTGCTACACTGCGGATCTCAAGATCAAAGATATTGGAAGTCACAAAACTCATCATGAGCTAGACGTAAACACATCCTCTGAAGCTAGTTTCTACTACTGGAAAAATTGCAATGGAAAGTCAATGTGGTGGTCTCTGGTTGCGAATCACAAAAGAGTAAAAGCCCTCAGCCATCCTCCAGCACTCAGCCCTAGATGTCCTGGCAAAGCCACGCAAATGACAAACCTTGCCACAACTTGTGGATGCTGAAGGACCTGAGGACTGCAAAGCACCACCATAGTTCCAGGAGCACATCTTCCAGGATGGTACCAGTGTATTGGGCTAGAACTGGCATTCTGTCACTGAAGAAAAAGACTCCACCAGGCAGAGTACCATAGCAGCACCAATAATGGGAATTTTTAATTTAACGGAGCCTGAAATTGGTTCCTGTTTACATTTGCCATCATGTCAAGGAAGGTGATTCTGCCCCTCTGCTCCACTCTCATAGGACCCCATGTGGAGTGCTGCATCCAGCTCTGGGGTCCCCAGCCCAGAAAGGGCATTGACCAGTTGGAACAAGTTCAGAGGAGGGCCACCAAGGCTTTCCAGAGGTGAAGAATTTTTCCTAAGAGGAAAGGCCAAGAGAATTGGGTTGGTTCAGCATGAAAATAGAAGGTTTAGGAGTGACCTAATTAGGCTTAGGGGTGGCCTTCCAGTACCTGAAGAAAGCCTACAAGAAAGATGGAGAGACAGTCTTTGTAAGGGCATGTAGTGATAGGGCAAGGGGAAATTGCTTCAAACTGAAAGAGAGTAGGTTTAGATAGGATATTATGAGAAAATTCTTTACTGTATGGTTGGTGAGACATGGGAACAGGTTGCCCAGAGAAAATGTGGATGCCCATCCCTGGAAGTGTTTAAGGCCAGGTTGGATGAATTTCTGAGCAACTTCATCTAGTGGAAGGTATCCCTGTTCATGGCATGGGGGTTGGAACTAGGTGATCTTTAAGGTCCCTTCCAACCCAAACTATTCCATGAATCTATAGTTTTTCAGAGGAAATTTTGTAATTCCATCAGCTCTGTCCGGTTGTACTGATCAGCTTCTGACAATGCATGTATATAGAAGTTGGCCTTCAATTAAGAAAATGCCTGACTTGGATTTCACTGGCAACATCAGTGAAACAGCATTAACAGTCATGTTCATGTAAAGACTTGGCATAATTTCTAATAATATGTCCCAGAAAAAAATTCTCAAAACACTGTTACCATATTCGCCAAGTGGTATTTTTGTGTCATGGAAGTTCAGTTCCGGAACTGTCGCTTTTTGGAGGGGACGTGAGCTTTTTAGATGTGCAGCTCTGCATTTAAAGGGGTATGAAGGAACACAATATGTGTGAGTTGTTGACTACCTGCCAGCATGAGGCTGAAATACTTTTTGGAAATGCTCCATGCACACAAGTGTCTCTGTGAGAATACCACACATGAGCCCATAGTGAAGTTGAAGGTTACATTTATTTTAGTAAGATAGTGAGACATCAGAACTTTGGCATTTCTGAGATGTTAAGGCAAAGGCAAGGAGAGCTACAGAACAGTTATCAAAAATACACGTTTCCCCAGCCTTGACATGGTTAATCTCTGGTTAATCTATATCAATGTATTTTCATTCTGCCTATACACGAGGTTGGAGTTCCTTTCTCTTCCCACGCAGGAATCTGTACTGATACCTGTGCTACTGAAATTACTCCTAAATGACTTATTAAAAAGGTAAATAGTGAGGAGAAAAGTCTGCAAACAAAAAACTACTCAAGAGATTACAAGACAATGAAGTTTTATGGCAGGGTCTTGTGATACTAACAACTGGCTTATAAAACAAAAAATTATTTTAAATGTATGAAAAAATCAAAGTAATGTGTAAGGAGAAACCAATGCACAATAACAATCTCTAAATTATATTGTTTTTCTTAACACTTAAGAGACACTGGAATTATTATGGATAGATGTCTGAAAATTTCAGCTTCATGCCCAACAAGAGTTTAAAATAAATTATGAAATAGAATTAAATATTTTAAACAAAAGAATATTATGACTTACGTATTAAGAAAGAATAGAGAGGAAAAATTAACATCATAATACCGTGCCTAAATCCTTTTTCACGTGTGCTATGAGTGCAGTTTTGATTACCAAATCTTGAATGGGCTGTAGCACAGCTAAAGCAGCATAGAGAAGAGCAAAGATGCCTAGAGTTATTCAAAGGATTGCGTGTATTTAATAAAAGAACTCTTGAGCATGGAGAATGGAAGACACAAAAATGGCAAGATATAAAAGGAGAAATACTGTTCTGTACTGGCTGTACCCTTATATTTATTCTTCACTTCAACTTCCGCAATCAGCCATTGTCAGGGTCAGTATAATGAGCTTAGTGAGCTTGGGAGACTTTTTCTCTGTACTGCTGTTAAGTTTTTATGGTCTTTTATTTTTTAACACTTTTCCCTATCTCAAGACTAATGAAAATTGTCTCTAACAACTTAAATATCTGAACAAACGGAGGCAGATTCTCAGAGGCATTCAAATTCTGGGTATTTCTGAAAATGCCATCCTGTTCTCCTCTGCCATGTGTAACAACAAAAAAAAAAAGGTAGCTCCTTCTTGGTTTCTGTTCTGATGTCTACATTACTATTCATGCCAGGAGACAAAAGCACGTCTGGTCAGCAAAACTGTCCCTCAAACTACAGCCATATGTCATTCAACAAAAGCTTGAGGAATATCTTATATTCATTCAGAGGTATGTATCTGAGGAATGCAAATTTCTTATCACTGTTTCCGAGCATTTGCCAAGAGGCAGAATGTCAAATAAATAATTTAGACTGGCTGAGGCACACCAGGAAAACAAAGCCATCAGTCATCTCAGCTATGTTATTGATCACCAATAACAAGATACTTGCTATGACAAATGGTTCCTTTATTATACCAGTGAATTTTAGTCTACCTTGACTAAATAAATCTTACTGAACCTGTTGTTTTAAGATGTCCAAACATCTCCATAATAATTTTTACCTTACTTGCTATTCACCCATCTATAGAATCTCTCTATATATCTGTTTTGTCTTAGGTTCTTTCTCTAAATACAGCTATGTACTTACTTTATAAAGTTGGATAAGGAATTTCATGCCTGTATATGTAATTTTTATACCCAAAACCTCTCCTTGTTCATTTGGATGCAGAGGAAAATGTGAACAAGGTGATTATGTAAGTCAAGCATTCTATCATCCCTCAATATAAATGTTTTTCTGCTATCTTATATTAATGGAGCTTGTCAGGTTCTTGTATATGGTGTTATGATACAATTATTTTTACTTTTCATATGGATTTGCACCATTATCAACATGTAATTATAACAGGAACAGTGCCCAAGGGTTTTTAGTAGATTTATTCCATAGAAGTGCTTCAGTATCTCAGAAATATCCGTCTTCCTCTCACTTTCCATACAGTATCTGATAGCTCCAGACCTATGCAGACTGCTGTGTGCTCCTCTGTCAGCTGCCTGGATCATGCTCTGGGAGAAGGTGAAGACACGTTTTGACAGTGAATATAACCACTTCTAGAGATATAAGGAGGAGCACTTGATCCTGAGCCTCTGAAGCGCCAAATGCTGTTTGCAAGATGCTATTCTGTCACAGTACTCAAGACAGAACTTCTCAGCACCTTGTGGATGTGTGGAAGAAAAATTTACTGCCAAAGCATAGCCTGAGAATGGGTCTCACAAATTCTAAACCCCCAAAATCCTAAACCCCTGCCCTTCCCACATGATTTTTTTTCCCAAGATTTTTTAAACTCTGGGACTGAGCTGCACCAGAATATTTTATTTCATGTTAAATCTTGTCAATTAACTAGAAGTAAATAAATATTTGAAAGGTTTGGTTTAGGCATTCTCCATACATTTCATCAAAACGAAGCATGTATGTGGGTTTATTTTAAATTATGGGCAGTAAGTTCCAAATATCACATTCCTAGGAGGAAAGTTATCTAAGAATGGAAGTGAATACACTTCCAGGTAGGAAAATAAAGTGGGTGGAAGACAAAACCAACAAAAATATTTCTATAACTGAAAGCATCATCTGTGACTTGCTGACTTTTTATTGAACAGAAAACTGAAAACAAGACTTCCCTCAGTGATAGAAATACATGCCAGAGTCTTTGGAGACTTATGGAAGTATAAAGAGACAGTGAAGACAAAACCCCCTCTGTATTATCTGGGGTTTTGAAAACTACGATTGCTTCAGGACATTCCTCTGTGCACCTCCCTCATGGGAAATAGTAGTTACAAATAGTACAGGTATCACAAGAATCCACACTGTGATCTGATGAGATTGCCACCTTCCATGGTTAAGTATAAGCAGCAAAGCTAAAGGCACTAAGTCCAAAATTCGCAGCAGTGAAAAGCTGAAATGGATCAGTCAGTAAAGATTGAGAACACCAAGCCCCAGGACATGACACAACCACAATGAAAGGTCTCACAACCATCTGACACCATAACACTTTGCTGTTTTGGGGGACACTCCCTAGGCATTTTTTAGCATAATTGTATCAGCCATATAGTTAAACCTATAACTATAAAGGTTCAACTATATGCCTGGCTATATGCCATATTTATAATCATTGTGTTAAGTTTGACTGAAGAAGGAAGATGTAGAGATCTGCATCTGAAGGCCTTTGCAGGAGCCCATTGTCATTTCATTTAAGAGCTCACCTTAGCAATGCTAATCCATCACAATTTGGGCTCTTGATAAGTAGGTTCACAACACTAATTTCCAGGAAGTAAAGCTTATGCTAGGATCTTTTTTCATTAAATCCCCCGTGCAGGATAATTTAAATACATGCTGCTCTGAATTTGTAGAATATGGTATAATCAGGAGTTTTTTGCCCTCTCAACTGATTATACAGGTATCACCCTGGTTTCTTACTATTGAGAGTTACATAGCTGTCAATCATGGTGGTTCTGTGAAAGTACAGAGACTTAAAAACAGCGGAAAACATATTTGTTCTAAATTCAGGAGATGAGTCCCTGAAACTGGAAATACAAACTGAATTGTAATACAGAGAATATTTTAGATTTTCACTTCTGAAAACTGATGAATGCTTTTGTAATGTTTAAAAATTATGTCTATAAATAGTTTTTCTTAGGACTTCTGATTCTCTTTTACATATCAAAATAAAGAAGAACAGCTATAGGTGTTACTTGATTTTTAATTTGTTCAAAATGGATTATATGCTCTTATCCTGTAGGTGACCCAGCTTGAGCAGTTTCCTTTGTTCCTCCTCATTAGAAATCCCTATGGAAATCAGTAAGATTGCTACAAACAAAGGAAAACCTTTGCCTGAAAATCTCTCCAGATTTCCTTTCAAGTGGTAACATTTCTCCATCTAAAATATCCTTGGTGGCCTTTTAGCATTCTTGAAGTCAGTGACTAAATTCCCACTGATTTCAACAAACCTAATGCTATTAATTAATATTACTGAAAGGTGTGTCCTGTTTCTATAAAACAGGCTCTTTGTCCTGCTATTATTGCTTGTTAACATTCAATTTCTAACAGTTTGAAGAACACAAAATCCCCTTAATGAAACCGGAAACAAACACAAAATTAAAAAAAAAAAACCAATGATAAGATTTCTGATCAAAAGGCTATGTTAAAATGTGACTAAGGATTTAGACTCCTACATAGGAGTTTCAAACATTGGTTATATATCATGCTTGTTACTGCCCCCATCACACAGATGACACTAAAAGACAGATAGATTGGAGAGCTAACTGACATCCATCTGGCAGCTCTTTGAAGAGAGCATGGGCTTTCTGATATTTGTATCATGGGTGTTTGCTATCCTGTGCAAAAAAACTAGGCCCAGTTGTTACTCCTAGAACTAAGAAGGCTAATGTATCATTAAACTTGTCTAAAGTTTTCTGTTCTTTGCCATGTTCGAGCCCTTACACTCATCCAGTCCTCTTTTCAAGATTTGGGAAAACATTCTTGTATTTTCTTCTCTGTTTTTTTAATCTCCATACATATCTACACTTCCAAGAGAAGAATTCAAAGAGTCAAATTATCCTGACAGTTTCAATCAACTATTTTAACTTACCTTGATGAAATAGGGAAAAAAATAAAGGTAAAAGGTGAGTAGGTAGATACTATGATCTGTAGCTATTTCAGGCAACAAACTGTGTTATCTGCTCTAATAAAAGCTCAAATGACTAGACATGTAAAGGCAAGACACAAATCCATCTGCTTCTTCAAAAAACATGCACTTTCATCTTAGGGGAAAAAAAAAGTAATACTCTCTCTTTTTGGAACAGATTAGATTTCTGTGTGTCATGGTTCAACCCCAACTGGCAACCAGACACCACACAACTGCTCTCTCATTCCCCCACCAGCAAAATTGGGGAGAGTCTTGGAAGAGTAAAAGCCAGAAAACTTGTGGTTTGAGATAAAGTTTAATAAGGAAAGCAAAAGCCATGCACTTAAGCAAAGCAAATAAACTAATTCATTTGCTGCTTCCCATGGGCAGGTAGGTGTTCAGCCATCCCCAGGAAAGCAGAGCCACATCACACAGAACCGTTGCTTGGGAGGACAAATGCCATCACTTAGAATATCTTCCCCCTTCCTCCTTCATCCCCCGAGCTCCCTTGCCAGTGTGACAGTATGAAAAGCAGAAAAGGCCTTGGCTCTGTCTAAGCACTGCTCAGCAATAACAAAAACATCTCTGTATTATCAGCACTGTGTCAAGCACAAATCCAAAACACAGCCCCATAGTAGCCACTATGAAGAAAATAACTCTACCCCAGCCTAAACCAGCACACTATACCATATAGCCTTATGAATTCTCAGGTTGGCTAACACCCAATCTGTGAAGCATGGACATTGAATATATTCTTGTGACTGCATTTCAGAACTGGATAGACTTCCTGAGAATCTGCTGGCAAATCATCAGCCCAAGTGATTCTGCCTACTAGCTGGCTTCCATCTTCTTCCAGAAGCAGGCAAACTGCCTCAGCACTATATGGAAACAGATTTTGAATTGCATTGAGAACTTATGGGATACAGTAAGATGAATAATATTTATATTAATATAGGTTGCCTAATTTACAGAGGATAGACAATGCACAAGTCAGACTTAAACATTGGTTCAGGAAAGTGACCAATGTTGTCCTTTGATGGAAAAACCTCCAGGGAAGAAGGGACACTCTTTTCAAATTGTATTATCATAAACAGAATTAGTACTTCATGTTTCTCAGCACCGTGGAGCTGCATTTTGCTCCTAGCATTGCTCTCCTAAATGACATGAAAATTATTAGAGGGGGTAGATTATGTCTACAGAAATCAGCCAAATGTCTATAGAGTTGCTTTAATTTCTATATCTTTATTTATATTTGCTTGTGCTTTTCAAAATCTGATGGACAAATAGGCTTAGCAATCACTGTCCCTGCTTGGTGTGTCTTAATGGAGGCTGCCAGCTGAAGTGATTTAGCTTTTGTTACAGCATAAAGGCATTCATTTTTTCCTTTTCCTTCCAGGGAATAATAGACCTTGTCATATCTTTTGATTAAAAAAAATAAATATTTATCTTCGCATCTCCCTTCTCCTTTGACACAAACACAACCCCATATTTACAGGTCATACATACCTTGGAGGACACTTCTGGTTTCATAAGCTAATACAGACAGTAAGCTTTATGTGCTCTCTGATGCAAATCTAACATCCATGAAAAGAAAACAGGAGGTGGTCAGGTGGGATCTTTTTCAGAGATGATCAAACTAGTCTGTTTTTGCAGTGTGATTGCACTGTTTTCTCCCTGTTTATTCCCCCCAAAGTCAGACAAGATAGATAGGTCCTGGGTAATATTTTTATTATTTTTTATTTTTTACTTCAGGAAATGTGTGTCTCTAGACAAGTTACATTGAGTACTTGTTGCCTAATCTGAACCACTCTGTTTCATCTGCACTTTTTCTACCTTTTGAGTCAGCCACCAAACAAGACTCTCCTGCTTTTCTGATACTTTCTGATAGCGGAGTATGTAGAGACAAGGTTTAGTTTTTCAGTTTTACATTGCACTTAGCCTGGTGTTCAGATGTGGTGTCCCATCACTAAATAGCCTTTGCTACAGCTATACATTAGTTCTCTTCAATGATCCACATCTAATAACCTCATGTGTCTACTTGTCATCTTCAGTCAGGGAAAATGAAAAATCCACATAGGAAGGATCTAATGTTCTCACCTCTCCTTGAAGTCTTGTGATCATTATAAGAATGGACTAACATCTTGCCTTTTAACCCCTGTTAGTCTTGACTGAAAATCTTTATTACTGAATTTTAGTGAAAGATAGATATTTTCTGTCTTCCCAGCCACTGTTCTTTGAAAAATCTACTTATAGTCAAAACCTAGTCTTTTATGCATCTGTTTTCCTGACAAGTTATACAATAAGTACACAGAAGCATAAAATTAATATATACAATTGACAATAGTGCTCAGAACTCTTCTTTTTACCTGGTAATGTAAAGAAAGTGATACACAACTGGCATTTTTCTCTCCCCTCCTCTCTGTTGCCTCTGCTTGTAAGAACTAAAAAAGAAAGTAACTCACTGTGATAGTTTACAGTGTGCCAACAGTTTTAAAGATTTTTCCAAGTCTTCATATTCCTCAATAAAGTACTTGAAAAGGCTATTCCTATGGGCAAGACCATAGACTGTTTTTCAATGTGTCTTGTGTATATTTGATCAACCTGAAACAAGCATTTGGCAAAGCTGTCAGTTAGAGAATTACATACATGTTGGCAAATAACATGGTACAATCGGAGTGGATTTGAAACAGTTGGTACTAAATACTTGGAATCCACATTATTCATTTACCAACCTTTTCTAGTCTTAGTTATCTTGTCTTTTCTGATAGCCTGAGTACCAATTAGTAGCTGAAGTACAGTAGGAACTCTGCTGTTTACCTCAGTCTGACAGGAAGCCTTTTAATGAGCCCTAAGATATAGACAAAAATGCAGTAAGTGGTGACACCCTAGAGATATACATCAAAGCCTTATCCTAACTGGAAGTAAAGAAATAGCTTTGAAACATCCCTGACTCTTCAATTCATACTGTCACAATTTGTGCTTTTAACAGTTGCATTAATTTTCTTGGAACAGTTAAAATTATGTCCTTCTAATATCATGACAACTGTTTAAATGTTCTGTCCCTTTCTGGCTTTTGGATAAATGGTGATCTCTTCCAAGTGTGCTTACTGGAAATTCAGTCTTGTCAATTCTCATAAAGTAAGCACGGATAGGCCAAAGCAGACTTAGAAGACAATTTGTCCATTTAGTAAGCAGTGCTTTTCCTCCAGATTTAATAAAAAGCAAATCACAAAATCAGCTAGGCTGGAAAAGACCTCTGAGATCATAGAGTCCCTCCTTTGACCTAACACTGCCTTGCCTTCTAGATTGTGGCACTAATTGCCACATCCACTTTCTTCTTAAATACCTGCAGGGACGAAGGCTCCNATAGGGGGTTATTGTGGCCAAAGCGCAGGACCCAGAACCTGGCCTTGTTGAGCCCCATGCCATTTGATTCAGCCTACCTATCCAGCCTATATCCAGGTCTCGCTGCAGAGCCCTCCTGCCTTCCAGCAGATTGACACTCCCCCCAACTTGGTGTCATCTGCAAATTTG
>VWZF01006904.1:756673-857860 GCA_013396755.1 Sclerurus mexicanus
AAACCTGTATAAATTACTAGCAGTAAAATTGTCAGAATGTTCTTGATTTCTTTGTAGAGCACAGGCTTTAACCCTGTTGGGGTTGTGGAAGTGAGCAGAAATATTATCTTGTTGAGGTCTGTCTCGCTTGTCATGACAGTTTTCCCTCTTTTACCTTGTTGGTTTGCTAGGCATCTCAGTTACATCTGTGTGTTAAAATTCATTCAAACTCTGATTTCATTTTTATAGTCTCTGTGTCGTTCTAAGTTTAGTGAAATTCCTGAGCTGAAAAAGAAACACACATGGATAAGCTAGGTATTTTCAGACTTTTTAGGCAGAAAATTTGAGTTCAAAATAAACTCAGTTATGGCTGCAGCAAATCAGCCTTGGAGATAAATGATCAGTTTTATCTAGAAACAGATGAAATGGATGAGTGAACTAGAATTTGGATTTATGGGACAGATCCTCATCTACAGGCAGTGGAGTTGCAACAATTCATAGAGGCTGAAAACTGCCTGAATTTCTGGTTCTACCACTAGCCATTGACTTGTAAGGAGTGAACATTCCCATGACACTAAGTCAAGTTTTAATGGAATCTTTAATGAAAACAGCTGCCAGAAGTATAAGTTTTTGATTCAGCTGAAGACCATAAATAAGTCCTATAAATACAAATAAACAATGAAAGTGATAGAAGGGTTGTCTGCACACTTTCCCCAATGGGAGAAACATTGTGCCTAAAAAACAAAGAGAAGAAACAAAAGCAAGTACTCTTGCAAAGATATTTGCATCTAGTTATTAAACAGCCAACCTTTACATAATGAAGGGCACATTTACAGTGCTGCTCAAATTGAACGCTCTAAGGCTGTTTTATGATATTAAAATATTTATAAATAGGCTTTAATTCCACTTTGCCTCCATCAAAAAACTCAATGGAAATCCTAATTACCATTTCTCCGTGCAGATGAAAGGCAATCATATGTGTGTATTGACATTCAACTAACACTATTCACTAAAAGGTTCAATAGTTTAGCATGACTGCCAAATCATTAAATAAGGGCATAGACTGGTTTAATAAACAATGCTGACTGTATTCAGAGTGTTATAGGACAGGCTGGAGTTGTACTACCTAGGTAAATGAAATTGCCTATGCCCTCTCTATAACTGACAGGCTTGAGATCAAATGAAATGATAGAAATTAATTTTTAGGCCTGTCACCCAAGGTGTCTTTCACAAGCTGTAGTTTCAGAAAATATAAATATATTCATAATTTAAACACAATATTGCCTGATGTTATTGATTAAGCTGCACTCTTGAAACATGGTTCAGGCTCAGGTCTTTCTCTTTAATTCCTTGAAACATTCTCTGCACTTACCTTAGAAAATGAATAATCATAGTGTGGAACTGATGGGCAGTGGGACGCACTAAGAAATTTAATTTCCTCATATGCCCAATATTCTGTCTCTACTGGGCATGTTTAATTTTACCGTTTCCTGTCAAAGAATTTTTTCACATTTGCTACTATCTCTGCATGTTATGGGAAGAGAAAGAGGAAAAGACACAGTGGAGAATTATCATAAACTAGCTTTTGGGATCTGCACAGCCAGAGAAAACAATAGAAGTGCTACTGTCCCTTGTGTTCTTATAATCACTTGATCGCCTCAGGCCAATAATCTCTTGGGTACTCAGGGTTTCCCCAAAATTTGCTTGCTAAGCTTCTTACAAAGCTAACATGCTATAAACTGTTGTGAGTCCTTGAGGTGATCTGTAAAACAATGCTTTTCTTCTTTTTGTTGTAGTCTTTATGCAGACTGATTTAATTCAAAAAGATTGAAACTACAGCATTTTCATCATTATTCAAATCAGTGAGTAGATAACTTGCTTTAAACTTTTAAAATTCTATTGTTAAAGGTGCATTCCAGTTTTTCCTATGACATATATAATTTCCTATTTTCTATAGGACATTTCTTGTATCTGGCATTTGTCTTTACTGACAGAGGAGGGCATGGTAAGAATATGGGCACTGATTTAAATAATTTAGAAAACTTAATCTATAGTCATTAAAGTTCTTATAACTTTTTTTAATTCTTCTACTTTTTTCATTCTTCTACATTTTTTTCATTATGTAATGATTGTCTTATAAATTATGGTAAGCTGCATTTGAAAGGAAATTCAAATGCCATTAAAACCTTGGTTTTATTTTTCATTTTGTTTTAAATCTAAGCAAAGTTACTTTAGGCCTGACCTCATGCACATCTTTTCAAACCACTGAGAAAGGTCTCTTAGAAAAGGAAAGAGCCAGCACCTACTATTAATCAAAGAGATTGTTTCTAATCACCAGATCCTTTTTCTTTCTAAAACTGGTTCATCTTCTCCTTTTTATACCCAAATTTTAATCATAGGCTGGAAGAGGAAACATGATTTTTAGCTTTTTAACAAGTATTTCCAAATTTCTCCTCTTAAATGGAATCAGTAATTGAAGTTTTCTATAACATAGGAAGAGGTTACAGCCAGTTTGATTGACTTAACAAGTCAATAAAGTGAATGTTTGGAATTTGACAATTGACTTCTACCAGCCTGGTGGTTTGATATGCATTAACACTATAATAGCAAGCATATTACATTTTGTATTAGTATTTAATGTGTATGCAATAAATTAAACCATTATAAAGGTTTTCATAACTTCATGAATAAATAGAAAATATTTTTATAAAATGTTTAAATCTACTAGTTTCTTAATAGTTAGATTTTCTCTATCTTGAAGTGCTATTGGATTTTTTTAGCAGAGCTGTGGGAATAGTTCACACAAAGAATGACGGGGGTTTGATGTCAGAGTCATCAATAAGATTTAATAGAGACAAAAGCTTCCTTATACTTTGCTTGTAAAGACAATACAAACATAGAGCAAATATTTCTTCTTGCATGTTTCTTCCATTCTCACATATCATCAGTTGGTAATACACAAGATGGAAGTAACACACATGGGATTTGGAATCTAGCCTGGTTATGAAGACCTGACAGAAAAAATATTCTATTTCCTGAAGGGAGCCAATTTGTTCTGACCGCCTTGACAGAGAGCAGATTTGATACCCCACAATCTCACTGTGGATGTTACCTTCCAACCACACCCACGCATAAGTTTACACTGCCATCAGTTTTGAAATATGGTGCTGCGAGAACAATTTACGGTATTTGACAGGGTGCCACAAGCCATCTTAACCTCTTTTTTTTGATTTGCAGTTCAGAGGAAATAAGTTCTTACCATTGTTACCACCCTCTAAAACTCTTGCTTGGAAGGACAAAAGCATGTCAATGGTGCATGAGTAATGGGGAATTAATCTGCAGGCTTTATACTGGAGAAAAGAACTGGGAGTGTCAGAGCTGCAAGGGCAGTCTGTGACCCAAACAGCATCTGAGGGGCTTTTCAGAGAAGGATCTCAAAATTCAGTGACAGAGATGCTTTGGAATGAGGATTAAAACACTTATCTTTTTGCTAAAGCTTTTTTTCTCTTTTTGAGAGTATTAACCTTTCAAAGGCATAAGGAAGTAGAATATTAAAATTTACTAAGCAAGAAACATTTTCAGAGGGAAGAGTTATTTACTGATCCAAACTACTTTGAAGCCTGAAAAGATAAGCTTGAAATCTTGGCGAAATGGCTCATACCTGCACTAATTGTGTTTCTTCTTGTCTGGAATCCAGAATTGCAGAGCTACCTTGAACATAAGCAGTATAGGAAAGAAGGTTAGCATACATATTTCACAATATAAAAATCAGATTTGTGCCAAGGACAAGACAGACCTTTGCTTTTCAAGGAATAGGAAAGTGTTTGCATAGCAGTGCATAGCAGTGCAGCAGCACTGACAAAAATCTCATTGGCAGTACTCTCTGGCTCATGGAAGGAGAAACTAGGGAATCCAGCAAAAAGAGAAAGCGTTTAAACAGAGAAGAATCACAACATAAAGGTAATCACATTTTGAAGTTATATCCCCACAAGTACTTCTGTGTCAGATCATAGTTGAAGGGAACAGAAGGTAGCTTTACTTGGTGCACGCCAAACTGAGTCATTATGAAAATCTGAAAGGGTTTTCTGGTTCGTCCATTGATTCAGTCTGAGATGCTGGAAAGGGTATTAGCTGCTACACTGGGCTCTTCTGATTAACTCATATCTTATAAAGTACTTTGAGATAGCACTCAGTTGAAATGTGTTTCAGAAAGAAAAAATTGTAAAATACATAAGACTTCAGTGTGCTTGTCCTAGATTTTTAGTAATTAAAATTGGCAGTATATTTACTATATGAGCATTGATAGAACTTTTCCAGCATATAATTGAAAAGAGAAGCAACTTTGCCTGACAAATGCCTTAATAAGTCATGTTTTCATTCCACACTGTGTCTGCTTTATAATGTCTATCATTACAATGTAAGTAACTAATTGGTATCTGTGCAAAGATATCTCTATTGGCACATTAGATATCTAGAAGAAAATATCCTATTTGCAAACAACAATAAAAATACCAGTGGAAAGACTTGTTTTTAATACCATACTGAATGCAGCCTGAACAAATGAAGAGTCTTGATGTGATTTAGCATTATGCCAACAGTGAACACAACTGTAAATTATTTTTGCAACCTACTCTCAGAGTCCCAAATTGCCTTTTTACTGTCTGCCTTTCTAATGATGTTTGATACATCTCAGGGAAAAGAGAATACTGATCTCTTTTATCTTGATTTAGTTACTGGGCTGGGTTCTTTATATATTCAAGACCAACAAGAAAAAAAAAAATTCCGCTTTTGCAATGTCAGAATGCAAATAAATTCTAAGAAAAGTAGAAATCACTGATCATGAGTAGAAAGTTTTTATAGTGGCAATTTAACCTGGCTGTTGTTTACACTATAAAACTCTCCCTATGTCTGAAGCTGTGTTTACTAGAAAGATCAGACAAGATTTCTTGCCATTTTAGTTGGCTTTAAGGAAAGCAAACTGACAAAGTCACAAAGTATGCTGTGTACAAAAGAGAAATGGTGAAGTTTTTAAAATACCTGTGAATTTGTAATGTTTAGGGCACTTCTTTTCATCTTTAAACGTGGAAGTTTGAAGAAATAGATAGTATCATGCAGATGGAGACTAGAACAACCACAGTCTGTCTGTCGATTTGCTGACCTAAAAATTTGTTCATTTACATCCTGCTCAGCTCTGCAATGTGCTGTGCCTGTTGTACCTTGTAGATATATATCATAGTGTCCTAAATGTCTGGCATGGGAAGAACATGATGAATACTTAAATTTTGCACATCATAATATACAGGTTTGTAGAATTTGAACTGCAGTTTAACAGTAACAGCTGAGAGACTTATGTACAGGTTTTTTTTTTTTAATTAATCACAACTACTTAAAGGCATATTTTCAGCTGGCTAAGTGACTTTTTGTGATGGAAGGTGCATCCACCTTCACAAAAAAAAGCATTTTTATGAAGTGCTTGCATGAAGCAAGGAACCATTCTGGAGACAAACTCCTGCTAAATATACTAGTGTGCCCACATAATGCAGCACAATCCTAAGCTAAGATACTAGCTCTGATGTACTATTAGTAATCAGTACAGTACTACACTGAAGCTAATTTGCCTGTCTGTATAAATAGTGTGATTCAGCACTGAAAAAGCACAGGCTTACAGCAATTCAAGGCTCTTTCTGGCATGTTTGGATGGTGACATGCAATTCTATGACTTTCTTTCACTGTAGGTGAACATCCCAGGAGAAGTGGACATGATGTGGATTGTGCTGCACCCTTTGCAGGTAAGTCCTAAGTATATGGAGTTGTATAGCATCATCTGCGTATAGCTTCATCAATCTGACTCTGAGATTTTAAGACGAGGCCTGACTTCTAGACATAGAAAAACATAGCAGTTAAACCAATAGGACACAATCCTAAATGATGCTTTTATGTCATGTTTCAGTAATAATACAGATGTGACTATTCACGTTGGGAATCCACTTCCAGGTTTTACATACCAGAAGCCTATTAAACCAGCTCTGCAGGTGACCTGAATGTTTGGGTAAAGCTGAACCAGCTCCAGGTTACCCTCAAGCTATGACACAAGAGCTGCAATACCAAATAACTATCACCTTCAGGGAACCTCTGAGAGGAACCATGTCAGTAATACGAAGCAAAGTCTTCCCCAGCTAGGAATCAGAGCCCTTAGTTACAAGTCTTTCCACATTTACTTAAGGTAAAGTTCAACCCCATACTAGAGAGAACTGCAATGTATATAACACTGAGCTACCTCAGGGCAGAAGTGGATTGAAACAGTGCTGAGATGTGATCTAGAAATAGACCTTACAGATTCTATGAGGCCTTTTCTCCTTCTCTGTCAAAACAAGGTCATTCTCGTTCATACATTTTCCAGTGCCTACTCCTAAAATTTGTTAAATAATGGGGCTTTTCACCAGAAGGAAGCTTTTCTTTTAACAGCTACACTTACAGAATGGGCCACAGCCCTCTTATATCTTATTGTTATTCTGACAGTGTTCACTATGTCTGCTTAGGGTATGTCACTCTCCTTTCTGATTTCAAAGATATTTTACCATTCACTGATGCCCTTGACAATAAAATTTCTCCTCTCAGAAGCTGTGAGCACAGCATAGTTTAGTATAAAGTACTGGAAGTATAGTATATATTACATATCTCCTGAAAATTACATTTTAAAAAAAATCAGATTTGAAAAATCTAAAACTCTGAAGTTATGAAATGCCAGAATTAAGGATTCCAGTGCAATCTTTATTCAGATCCCCTCTGCATATGTCTTTATGATAGTCTCTAATTACAAGATCAAATGTTTCCCATGGGTACCCTGCCTCATTTATTGCACCAGTTGGATAGTACTCACTGAATGGTAACTGTTCAATAGTGCTTTTCATCTTCCCCATTTATTGCACAGGCTCCCATGCTTTTTTTACTAAATGCTATCCAATACTTTCTCTGAATATAGAATTAAAGGCCAATCTACTGTATTCATAATGTTATGTTTTAGTTCTTAGCAAATACATTAATATTTATATCAGCTGTATGAAGAGAGTTACAGTTCCACTTTATACATGGAAAGCAAAGGCACAGGTGGGCTATTCTGAATTAGCCTTGGGTGTTCAACCAAAGAAACAAAGTGGCATTCCAGAGCATTTAATGTTTGATATCAATTTGTCTGTAACTGACACCTCCTTTATTTGCTAGTAATCCACACCAGCAAACCAGTTAGCTCAGTTGGTTAGAGCATGATGCCAATAACACCAAGTTTGTGGTGTTATCTGTGCATAGGCTATTCACTTGAGTTGGACTCAATGATCCTTGTGGGTCCCTTCCAACTCAGAATATTCTGTGATCTAGGCAGAGTCAAAGTATTAAATTAAGTACCTTTAAAATGAGGGTACATCTGGAAGAGAGAGTAACTTTAAAGAATAAAGGGTGCAGCAGACCTGTTAATAATCAAGTCTCCTTTCCAGAGGTAATAATCACCATGAGAAGAAAGGGCAAATAGAAGCTCTGTATAAAGATCTTCCAGCCTATAAAGGGACAAAACAGAATGTTATCATAGGAATTTCAATTCAGGATAAAGAATCAGTAAGTTTGTAAAAGTACATAAACTCCTTTTCATGTAGTGTGCATACAATGAGATAAATCAGAATATTTTTCTTGTAGTAAGAGATGATGATTTTGTACCAGCAAGATCATGAAACTGAAAGCATCTGTGCATGAGAAACTACTGATTTTCATTTGAAGTAGTTTGGTAAAATAATATACTAGCAGCTTCAAAGGGTGAGGGGAAGTGTGGTGGTGCATCACCCCCACCCACCCTTGGGCCATAGGATGACCTCAGATGAGGAGCTAAAAAGCTGAGACCTCACGTAGAAAATCAGAGTGATAATTGCAATAGTGAATTGAGGATTATTTTTTAAACATCATTGAAGTGTGTAATTGAAGAGAGGGAGGAAAATGTCCTTGTTTTACACACAATCACAGTTTACAGCTGAAGATTGCCTGAGTTCATTACTGAGTAGTCTGCTTATCTGCATGTCTTTCCTTTTGGACCTGAAATACACAGTGAACAGTGTGACCTCAAGAGGCTATTTATAATTATTGGTTAATCTTAACAGCAGGTTCAAACCATTACATGGGATTCAGCACCACAAAAGGCTCTATTTATTCACCTGTCTTGTGACTTCCTAGTGATCTCAGCTTCTCTCTGTCTGTGTTCCTGATACCACTCTAAAATTCTGGTGCTTAGTTTTTCATTTGTGGAGTCTCTCTTTCTTTGGCTACAGTCCAAGTTGTAGGTCTCAGTGAGATCAAAGTAAAACTTCAAAGCAGCTGACTCCTGATTTTTTTTTCAAGAATTGATAAATGAGACTATATGATATTGTGTGCTGTGCAACCTGTTTCCCACAGGTCCAACTAGATTTATAATTCTCCGTGATCATATATAAATCAGTGCAATAACTGTCAAAGTGTGACAATACATTACTACAGACACCTTGTATTCATTTCATTCATAGATATATTATACTTAAGTTCTTGGTCTTAAAAGCCAGAGACAAAATTAACAGTTAGTCAAAATGTTTGTGCCATTTTTATATATAGCATACTGTAAAAGATGAGGGACAGAAAATTTTAACTCTCTGGTTGTAAAACATTCAATTTAATGCTGAGAGTCCATCACTCCTGGAGGGAATGTTCCCTTAACTGCACTGCATGTTTTCCTCTAAAACGCTGGTGACACCTACAGAGACCAAAACACAACTTGTTCTAGAATCAGCTCCTGAAATCAGGTGATCTGCTTGGGCCTTGGCATAGATATTGCCACTTTCTATATCCTTGAACAACATTTAGTCTCTTTGTCAAGGAGCTGAGCTATGAACAAACTATGATGGCCACTGCCAAGGGGACTGGAAAACAATAAACAGATGTTAACTGAAAGGTGTAATGAAAGGTGATTCAACACCAACCTTACGTTCTTTTAATATCCCATAGCAGAGATCCAGTAATTTACATTAATTTAAACAGGCATACAAGGTTAAGAGTCCCACTGAAGCACATCTATTCACAAACATCTATTCACATCTCAAAAATTAAGCTAGAAGTGAAGCTTCTTTACTTGCTCCAATTTAAAGGAATTTCTTTGCCTTTCAGGGACAGCAAAAAAAAGTAGCATTTTCTACAGTTTTTAAAGATATAAGACTTAGTTTTACTTTATTTCTGAGAAGGTTCCTGTATATGCACTGGTGATATACTTTTAAATTACTTCCTCATGCTTGCCACGTTTCCTAAATCTTCTGTTTCTTTTAGACTATTATAGAGTGTATCTACTTTTAGCTGTTTTTAGTCTCAGTGACTGCACAGGTGAAAACTGGACTTGCTAAAATGCAATAAAAAAACCAGATACGGATGAAAGGAAATGTAAAGGACAAGAAGAAATTAAGCACACTCAAGCTTCCTTCTAGTAGTTAGTTATGGTATGTATTTGATGCTTAGGCTTCATCAGAGTTTGACCAGGTCATTTATTGCTGAGTTACTTCTGGGTAAATTACAAAATTGTGTCTTGCATTTGCATGAGCAAAATGGTAGCATTCAATATAAAAGTTCATGCATGCCTAATGATTTGATGTTCTTTAGATTTCAAAACTGAGTGTTTCTGTACTGGTACTTTCAAAAAAACCCACCTATTTTGCAGAAGAAAATGCCAAATACTTACTAAAAATCAGGCCACTTGAAAGATACACCCCAAATCTTGAACAAATGCTAGCACCTACCTACTTTGCAAATGCAGGACAACATAGATATCTTTCCAATACAGAATGAAGCAATTAATGTTTGTTAAATGCTCAGAGAGAGTATTTTACTGTGCCCTTATCTACAAAATTGATTTTTTTCTGACAATGGAAAAAAAGTTCATCATTGTACGCAGTGTACTTTAAGTACTCCCAAGGCACAAGTACATAATTTCAGCAGCATTCCATTTTCATTCAAAAAAACAGAATGAGACTGAATTATGTAGTCAGATCCCAGAGTTCTTGGTAACTATTATCTTAGAAATGCTTTCTCTTTTTCAAAGTCTTTTCTTTTCATGATTGAATAATACAGTCGTTTGTAGCCATAGGATGCCTGCCTTCAGAGACATGGCAGAATAGCTACAATAGTTTAACCACCTAGCAAACCTAAATACATCTATGCCAAGGAAGAAAATACTGCACACTTGAGCTGTGACAGACAGAACAAATGTTCCCTAATTTTCTGTTGAAGGATTTGCAGTTTTTCCACTTGAGATGATGATGCTGAAATGAGGATTTTCACTTTTTGAATATGACATAATTTATGAAGAAGACATGAAGTAAATATTTCAGCTGGATAAGTTTAAAATTAGCCCAAGCTCAAAATGTTTAAAAAGTATTTTCTGTCTTTTTGAAAATTATTTAAGCTGTGTGGGCTTGTTTGTGCCACTGATGAGTGAATGACCACTTAGGAAAAGGGCTTTGGGCAAAGGCTTTGCTTGCGAAGAGCATGCTGTTTCCTCTGATCAGAAAGGATCTGGTCTATGTTGTTTACAGTGTGACCAACAAAGGGCAAATTTGTCAGGAATATGCAGGATTAACAGTTCTTAGCAAACAAATGTGTACATCCCCTGCAATGTCATTACAGGGTTGGTGGGGGTTTTTTCATAGCAGAAAGCTTTATCAGAAAGAACAGTGACAAGGAGTTCCATCTTATTTACAGTCCCTGATGCTTTTACCTAAATTCAGCCTAATGACCTCCAAGATTGTACCTGTTGTGCTGAGGACATAGCTAAAATTACCTCAGTTTCCAGGGAAAAAATCATACATTTTACAAACAGCAGATAAAAAGGTGAGCTGTTACAGGTTTGGGGAGTTTTTTTCCCCTTAGAGATACCCATTGGCATTGTGTTATCTCCATCAGATGAACTCCAGGATCCAGACAGGTGTGACCTTAGCAGAGGAGCAGGCAACATAGCAGAAGTGATTCATTGATTTTATGAAGTATTTCCCTTCCCAGCTGTGCCCCATCAGCACAGGACATTTAAAAAGAAAGAGATTAGAATTAATTTTTCAGGACAGAGTCAGATGACAGAAAGGTCTCTATCTCTCTTGGTTAGAATTTGGTGTATTCTACAACCTATTTAGAATATCACACAACATTCATGAAGGGATTAGTGATTTTTTTCTGTTAAACAAAAAGACTTATAACCTACATTAAGTGAAATGCAGAATAGTGAGATACTATGAAAATGACTGTGTAAAACAGGAAAAGGGAGCATAAGCTTACAAGAAAATTAGGTAGAGTAGTCTCTAAGGAAAATGTTTAATAAAACTACTGGATCAACTTCCTTCAGTTTATTGAGGCTCTGAAGAGCCTCTTAATAGTTATGGCTTTCATAAGGGGTACTACACCAAGTAACCAACATGTGTATTCATATATATTAATCTTTTGTAAAAACTTGTCTGGGCATATAATTACTCCAAGTGAGTCACATATCATGTATTTTTATTTTTTTTTTCCCTCTGAAGTATTTTAAACATTGAAAGACTAAAAGTCTGAAAACTGAGTTATCTTAATTAATGATAGGGAAATAGATTTTCCTTTGATCTTGCTTACCCATCTAGAATATTGTTAGCATATATATTGGAGTAAACTGAATATTACTATGTCTCTAAATGTATAATCTTTTGGCTAGTGGCACATATTTTTATGGAAGCCTGTAAATTAACAGATATTGTGGCAAAGACTGTAAGTATGAACTGTAAGTGCGTTCTGTGCAGAAATATATACTCTTCACCTCAGAACAAAGGACCATCCCAACAGACCAGAAACCAGAACTGAGAGGATATAGTGTGTCCTGGGTGATTGTAATGCCTGTGAAAGATGCTTGTGAGCATTTTCTCCTTTAGCCACATCATTGTCCCACTCCTAGAGAAGGCTCTATCCAGTTTCCCATATATCAAGTATTTCAATACCTCTCACTTAAATATGGAGAATGCAATTCCCCTTTCATCTAGCACAGTGATGGCAGCAAGCAAACAACCCATTGAAAGCTGGGTATTATTCACTTATAAGACTTCTGTGGAAACACATCTTAAAAATGTTAGACCAACCTGAAGGTTTGGATATCTGCCCTAAAATTTATCATCTCCTAAATCTGAGATAAGTCTCTATGTAAGTGAGTCCTATTTCTCCCTCACAGCATGTGCCAAATAACTCTTCTGATTCTTCCAATAAAGAATTTCAATTGCATTCCTACAGAACAACTTCATAAGCAAAGGTACAGTGACTTCTCCATACTGACTGCATGTTTGCTAGCATTCAGAATATCATTATATCCCGATGATCTTAAATGAAGAGCTCATATCTGTTGCTGCTTATTCTTGTGCTGTCATAGACAAGGCTCACAGTGGCTTTAGAAAACTGCAACAGATTTGAAAGTACTGATGGGATTCTGCTGTAACACCATTTCTGCAAGGATTCTGTTCCAAGTTAGTTCTTTGTCCTCCAGTGTTGCCTAGCATCAGTGTGGGAATCCTTCTGCCTCTCTGCTAGGTAGCAGGCAGATTTTTATAACTCTTTTTAGTATTTTCTTGCATCTGAAACAAGTAATAGATGTGATTTTTCTATTCCATGGATCAGAATGCAGTTAACTGTGGTTTATAAGCTTCCAGCATGTGTTTAAAAGCTATTTGGATATAATATCCATCTTTGAAGGCAGTGGGCCAACCTTCTAAACTTTGCTTGTTGGCTGTATGGTTTTTTTAGGGAGGGGAGTCCTTTTTTTCTTATTGCAAATAGAAAGATTCTGAAGTTACTACGTAGTTAAATCCTCATTATATGTAGTATTTATAAATATGCCGCTAGGGCAGTCTGTTCTATTAAGTAACTTTGCTAATCTGAACAAATTTTAGTAGATTTATACTGTAAAGGACAATCTCTTGAAAAAAGCAATGAAAAAATATAATGCAGAAAATCCAGATTTATTGTTGTCTTTGCTTTTGTGGCACAAAGAGAAGGACAAAAAATGTAAAGGAGGAGAATTTGCATCAGAATGGCTGCAGTGAGTTCTGTCATTGGTAACGCAGATGATCTTTTCTGGATTCTTCCCGTATCCTCATGGTTCTAAAGCATCCTTTTTTCATTTACTTTCAAAATTATCTCCCCATGATAAAATGGCTAATTTTTAAATGTCAGGAGCACGATCGTTTTGGTGCTGCAGGTCTTGCATCATCCCTTTCCCTATCATCCCTTAAAGATCCCATAATACCCCTGAACCCCTCCAGGTGTCTCCCAGGATGCAGAGAAAGGACTGGTGAAAGATCTCTGCAGACCAGTCCCGCAAAATGCAAGGTGGTTCCCAAAAGTGAAGAAGTGATGTACATGTTGAAACTCCTAGACATACTGAGCCTTGAAATAAGGACCTTAGTATTAAAAGGTGCATTACTATCACTTGAAACAGTTGGAAAAATGTATTGTTAAAGTTTGTTTTTCCCTGGCATTCATGTGCAACACAGAGACAAATTTCTTTGTGTATTTTTGCTATCTATGCAGCCACTGTACACTGTCAGATCCATACACCCATGTATTCCCAGATTTGGACTGGTCAGATTACATTACAGCTGAATCATTCAGCAGGTACCTGTACAAAACATTATTAGTTGGCCACTTAAGCATATTACCTATCACCAGAACAGAAAGCAGGTCTCTACTGTTTCAGCCAGGACATTTGTTTTACAGTAGTTGCTTCCTATAGTTAAATTTTCTTTATAGATTTCCAGATATCAGTGAATTCCACTAATGCCAGGACCTGTCAGACAGCTTAAATGAAGCAAAGAACTCATAGGTTTAAGTTGTTATATTTCAGTAGCCCTTAGAACTCAAAGGCAAATATTCATGCTGAAATAAGAGAAGAAAGTATCTTTTGTCTTGCTACCACCTCTTCTCTGTTCCACTTCTCTTTTATCTCTCCATTTCATATTTCCAGCTTTGCACCAAACATTGAAATCTGTAGTCCCAGAGACTAAAATGTCTCCATGATGCAAAATTCACAGTTCTGTAACAAAACAGTCTTTTCTGTGCAATCAGCATGACAGTGCTGAAGTTCTCTACAAACATTCAAGTGCCTGTGCACACCTAGGGACTCCAAGACTGAGCACATCACCCATGAAACTTGAAACACTCAACAAATGAGTTCAAGTGAAAAGAAAGGGGAAATAATAATAATAATAATAAAAGAAGATTTAAATACATCAGAAGCTCAAGAGATGTAGATTTGACAGGATGGTCCAATTTGACACATTTATATTAGAATAATCTTTTGGTTTTCAGATTTCAGTATAATGTGGAAATTTAAAGATATACTTGCTTTGACTTTAACCAAAATCCCTTTGTAGCAATGAGACTGAATCTTTCAAGAAAGGCTATCATTGTTTCCTTCATGTAACAGGGAAATACTAGTATATTTGTGTGTCTACTACCTCCTTTAACACAAAAAATAATACTAATTAAAGATATGTATCTGTCAACCTGCACTTACTGAAGAACGTCCTGATTGACAGGAAGCTCAACATGAGCCAACAGTGTGCCCAGGTGGCCAAGAAGGCCAATGGCATTCTGGCCTGTATCGAAAATAATGTAGCCAGCAGAACCAGAGAAGTGATTCTTCCCCTGTACTCCACACTGGTGAGGCCACACTTTGAGTACTGTATCCAGTTCAGGAGAGATATTGACATGCTGGAGCGGGTCCAGAGAAGGGCAATGAGGCTGGTGAAGGGACTTGAGCACAAGTCTTATGGAGAGAGACTGAGGGATCTGGGGTTGTTTAGTCTGGAGAGGAGAAGGCTTAGAGGTAACCTCATTGCACTCTACAACTACTTGAAAGGAGGTTATAGCCAGGTGGGGGTTGGTCTCTTCTCCCAGGGAACCAGCAGTAGGACAAGGGGGCACAAGCTTAAGCTCCCCCAGGGGAAATTTAGGTTGGATATTAGAAAGAAATTCTTTGCAGAGAGAGTAATCAGGCATTGGAATGGCCTGCCCAGAGAGGTGGTAGATTGACCATCCCTGGAGGTTTTTAAACTGAGATTGGATGTGGCACTTAGTGCCATGATCTAGTGTCTAGAATGGTGTTGGATCAAGGGTTGGACTGGATGATCTCAGAGGTCTTTTCCAACCCAATCAATTCTGTGATTCTATGATTCAAAGTGTTTAGTTTGCTCAATAGGAAAAATAGGAGATCTCCATTAGCTCTGACCTCTAGGAAGTAGCTTTTACCCAAAAACATTACTGTCTCCTGTTAAACCTCACCTAGTGTTGCCATAGGCAGTAGTTAACAGTGCACAATGGTAAACTTTGTTGATACTGTTCTTGAGTGTCTTCTTTTGATATTATCTGCTTACTGCTGTATAAGCTGAGAACACTTTGAAAAGTCCCATGGGGACAGATAGTGTAGAAGATGATCAGATGGCATGTATACAGCTATGGAGACTGCATTAGCCACAAAATTAGAGTTGTGCATGAATGGCATAATCCATTTTATTGAAATGATTTTCTCACTGAGACTTAAATGTATTTCATAAATTTCAAAAATAAATTACAATACTTGAACTGAATTTTACAATTAATCAGAAACAGAGTACATACTCTTAGCCATTTACAACTCTAGGCCTCAGCATCTTGCCAGCATACACGAACTATCCTGGAGTCACATGCTAGGAGAAAAGGGAGGATTCAGCATCCCAAACTTTAATCTTTTAATATTTTCCTTCTCATTCTTATTATCTACTTAATGGATAAGCTGTCTAAGATATCAGCTCTGCCCTTCTATTTTAAATACAGCTAGACGCGTGCAGCCACAGTTCGTTCTATCCAGTAAGTGCTATCATGATACAGTGATAAGGAAAAAACATGATGTATTGAAAAGGACTCTCCATGCCAATCTTATGGAAAGGCCATATAGTTTTAACTTGCTATCAACTCTGATCTTGTTCCTAGACTTCCCATTTACAATTGCCAACACTTTCTGACACTATGAGGAAGCTCAGTAATGAAGTTAATTATCTTAACAAGAAGAGATCTTAGGAGAGATGTTTTACCTGGTTTAACAGGAAAAGTTATTTTGGTTTGGAGGGAATTGATTGGACTGCTCTCCTCTGCATGGGTGCAGCCTCACCTTGAATATTGGGTGCAGTTTTGGTCACTGCAGTATAAGGAAGATATTAAGCTATTAGAGAGTGTCCAAAGGAGGGCAATGAAGGTGGTGAAGGGCCTTGAGGGAAAGCTGTATGAGGAACGGCTGAGGGCACTTGATCTGTGAACCTGCAGAAGAGAATGAGGGGAGACCTCATTGCAGTTACAACTTCCTTGTGAGGGGAAGAGGAGGGACAGGCACTGATCTCTTCTCTGTGGTGACCAGTGACAGGACCCAAGGGAACGGCTTGAAGTTGTGTCAGGGGAGGTTTAGGTTGGGTATTAGAAAAAGGGTTTTCAGTCAGAGAGTGGTTGGGCCCTGGAATAGGCTCCCCAGGGAAGTGGTCACAGCACCAAGCCTGACAGAGTTCAGGAAGCATTTGGATGATCATGATACAAGAGTCATGATGTGACTCTTGGTGATGGTCCTGTGCAGTGCTAAGGATTGGACTCAATATTTGTGGGTGCCTTCTAACTCAGAACATTTTGTGATTCTGTGGTTTAAAATTTTGTCAAACTAGAGCAAGATTTCATCAGTGATGCCAGGCAGTCTCATAACTTCTTTATTAGATGCACAGATCCCTAAGAGCTGATAATTTTTCTCATCTCCAGGTTAGACACAAAGTAAACCCAGTAGCTATTCTTTAAAATAACACCTCACTCTTTGCTCTTCTGATTACTTCCCTGTGCTGCAGCTGCTTCTACTTTTCTAGCTTCTCATACTTTAAAATTTCCAAGCCATTTCTCAGATAACTTTACCATCACTATTTCTTTTCTATCATCTTAGACATTTTAGATGTTTAAAAATCCATCTTTTCCATCTGTAAGGCTTTAATAAGTTGTCTATGACCACAATTCAAGAATTTTCTTCTGACTGAGCAATAAAAACATGCTTTACTGAATCAAGCCACTGAGCCTCTTATAAATGATTATTTTATAATGAACCTGATCCTGATATCCTCTTTCTGGGTACTTTCAGCAACAGAAATCTGGAGTACTTAGACTAGATGTAATGGTTCCTTGGGGAAAGCACTGTAGTCTCTGAGAAAAGATAGAAGTAGATACTCTAACTTAACACTAACTTCTCTCCTTACAGTTTTTGAACAATTTTCCCTTTTTTTGTTTCCATGAATGCTTAGCAATCTCACATATTACTGAAAACTCTGTGGCACCAAGGAGCCATAATATCCTTTTGTGTACTCTTTGCCTTCAACTCTTGAAAAGGAACAAAGTGTCCTCTGCTCTTTTCATGCCTCTTTAGGTCATTCAGAGTCTTGGTTTTGCCCTTGTTAAACTCTTGTATCAATCAGTGGTATGTTCTTTGCAAAAGTGAGTTTAATGCCAGCTTGAGTAGCAGACTGAGAGTGCTAGCCCTGTGTTATGACCTGCCCCAGAAGGCGAGGGTAACCCAGGCTGTTGTTAATAGATTCCTTGGAGTCGAATAAGGTGTGTGTGTGTGTATGTATATATATATATATGTATATACATATGTATATGTAAGATTTATTTTGGAACAATTTGGTTGCAATTGAAAGTGAGCATGTAGCTGTTTTAGTTATTACTATCTGTAGAAATGTAGGAATATGAAAGCACAAAAATATCACTTAAGAAAATGTGAAGGAAGGAAGGAAGGAGGGAAGGAGGGAAGGNGGAAGGAAGGAAGGAAGGAAGGAAGGAAGGAAGGAAGGAAGGAAGGAAGGAAGGAAGGAAGCTTACAACTAAGCAGAGTACAATTACCATGATAAAGAGCACCATCCTGTCTTGCAGTGTCTGCTTCTTATTGGCCTCCAAGTCTGGCTTCAGGAAAGCACCCTGGTGCCTCCACGAATGGGAAAGTGTTTTGAATCATTAACCATTAACAGCCCAGTCTCTCACACTCTGGAGATTGCTGTCCATTGTTTATGCTCAGAGAAGTCTGAGCACTGGCATTAGTGCAAACCTGTCTGTAGACCTTCCTCACCTCTGATATGGAAAGAACACCTCCAGGCAGGAAGATACTCTGGTCTCTATGGCCATTCATCGGCTGGCATTGGAGGCATGTTGGCTGGTTTCTGTGAACAAAGCTTTTTTGCAAAAGAATTCAATATTCAGAGTTACCAGCCTGGTTCTTTTCGGCTCATAGTAAATACACTTCTGAATTCAAAAATCAAAAAGCAATAATACAACTTTGTCTTTATTGTGTGATGAACAGCAACATATTCAAAAGCAACTTGTTCAGCCTTGTACCAGAACAGCAAACTTATATTCTGCTGCTTTCTTCTTGAACTACTAGCATTGCAAACACATTCAGATCTTATAGAATAAGCAACTTTTTCATTTTTGGACACTGTGTAATTACTTCATCTTGGGAGATCATAGCACAAGTCTTAAAGATCTGTTTGACTTGGCTGAAGTAACAGAGAAGGCATAAAATACATCAGTGTTCGTTACTCACTTCAGACATCATTGTTACTACTGAAAGTGCCTGTGTTGTGGGTCAGGCAATGAAAACCCTCTTCTTAATGACTTTGGCAATTCCTGATATAAACTACTGCTTTGTAAATTAATATTGGTACTGCAGTGGATGAAAATGTGCCTTGTCAGCTAACATCTTCAAAGAAATATTCTGAGTTGGAAGGGACCCACAAGGATCATCAAGTTCAACTTGTAAGCAAATGGCTCTTACAGGGATCAAACCCACAGCCTTGACATTATTAGCACTGTGTCCTAACCAACTGAGCTAATCAATCTTGATTAGCAAAGAGCAATCCATTACTCATCATCCAGCTGACCAGAGTATTTCCAACACTCTTCTCTGACAGTAAAGGGAACACAACCCAGCATATCTCCACTCACTTTGCATAAATACCAAGCCTTACAGACAATGTAAAGAAATACAGAGTGACAGCAAATGCACGGATAAGTCATAGGACTGCAATTCTGAAGATCTGGATTCTCAGCCTGGCTCCTCTCAAGACTTTATGTGTCATATTGAATAAATCATTTTTAGTTCTCTGTAGCTCATTGCTACAGCCAAGTTAAATTTGTCAAGTACCTTACAGTATGTAGGCTAAATCCAAAAGTGCCTATAATTGTAAGACTGAAAGGATTTTTTGCATTTTCCTTTTATGTTATGGGAACATTTAATGTATATATATTTTTTAATATAACATGAAACAAAAGCTTTCCAGTGTCTGTTTTTTGGGGGGTTTTTTTGTGATGATCTACTAAAAATTACTTGTATTGTGTTTGTTGTTAATAATATAACTTATGAGATTTGCAGAGATACATAATTCTATTTCACAGACAATGCTTTGGATTTAGGGTTGTTTCAGGACAAAACTCAAAGTTGCTTAAATTCTCCAGCAAAGAGGCTAGAGATCTGACCCCCATAGTCTTCACAGCACAGGTTCCCTGGGGCATGCATCTTGTGGAAGTACTCTGTGGATTTGCCTGTTCCACAAGATGGAAGCCCTGGGAGCCCAGACTGATAAGCAGCTGAGGGTGCTTGAATGCCAGGCTGTTCATATTCTCAACTCTGATCAGCACACCAGTTGGGATGCTAAGGTACTCAAGTCCTAGGACCACAAACTGAAGATCTGGCAGCATCCTGGTCACATCACAACTCTACAGAAACCAAATCACCTCTCTTGAATGTTTCAGTTTCAGAAAACTGGCAGATTTTTCACAGCTACCTCAAGTGTCGTACATATCAGTCATGTTCTTACTTGTTTTCTTGTGCATAGATATATAGAAGTAACAGTGATAAGTAAGAGAGAATTGAAAGAAGGATACTGTGGAAAGGCACTTCACAAATCCTGATTTATATGTTGCAGGAACTTCCTATTAGTCATGCGGCTGTTACTCAGCGGGGACATAAAAGTGAACAGAAGATGGCTGTGATAGTGCTTGATTTAGTAGAAAAAGTAATTTTTCTCTGCTTAAACTGACTAAGGAATTAGAAAGACATCTGATTATTCTGGTCTGACATCATTTGGGGATAGTTTTCGTCTGCAAATTTTTGTCTCTCCTGCTGACAAGATTGTTGCTCACCCTGGCTGCCTGGCAGATGGACTGTGGAGCTGTGGGACCCCAGTCTGTCTGCTGAAGGAGTTGCAGGACAGCTAGAAACATTACCTCACCAGTCTAACAGACTAGCTCAACCACAGAAGAATGGAAAATATGACAGTGTGGAAAACATAGGGACTGAGCTTCCAGTGAATGAACTTGGTGCTAGATATGTAGTGGGGTTTAAAAAAAAAACCAAACAAACAAAAAAAAAAAACCAACCAGCAACAAAACAAAACAAAAAAACCCCCACCAAAATAACATAATAAGGCCTATCAGGCCTTACCAAAAGGTGAAGATTTGTATACCAGTCCCAAATTTATGAGTGCTGACTCCTCCTGGTCTATTTGGGCTACGGAAATATCCAGTAACAGACTGAATGGATTAATCTTAAAAAAATAACTCTAATTTTTAAATATTGGTGACATTCATTAGGTTTCACAGAAATAAAATATACATGTTAATTCAATTGTGTAATGATTGAACATCAGCTCAGTAACCTTATTGGAGACTGCATGAAACTGTGGTTTTCATAGCTGAAGTTTCTAAGCCCTAACACTCTGTTAGAGCATAGACATGTCTCTTTACAGAAATTCAGAAAATCTGATTTAGATGGAGGTAGAGGGGCACTCTAGAAATTATTTGCAGTGTTTTTCATTATGTGTGTTGCCATATCACAGGTTGAAATAACTCAGTAAGAAATCTGAAATGTTCTGACCTCTATCTTTGGTTTACTCACAGTGTGACTTCTTATACTGAAGAACTAGTTTAAAATGTCTGTGTGTTGTTTCTCCCTGTAGAAAGAAATTATAAAAACAGCCACCATAATGGAACACTATGTGGCTGAAATCAGGACATCTGAAACTGCAATTTCTAGAAATGGGAATTGCAACTGAAAAGTAAAACATTTTCAGGAAAAAATTAAAATATACTGATTCTGCTAACTGTTAAAAGTAAAACAAAACAACCCAGATATGCTAGAACAGCAGGTAGTAGGACTACAAGTTTAAGAAAATAATTGCAAGAAGCATGTTTTTTCTTGCAAGCTGGCCCTTTTGTTTTATATCATTGTAACAAGTTCAGAAGCATGGTGTTAATAACCTCATGGTCACATGTTTGATCCCTGCATAGGCCATTCACTTAAGAGCTGGACTTGATGATCCATGTGGGTCCCTTCCAACTGAGAATATTCTGTGATTCTGTGAAATGTGGCTGCTTCTAACCTTGATGGCATGTGCAAGACTGCACAGGCCAGTGGGTGAGCTGGCACAGGAGTATCTGAGAGACAGGGCTCAGTCGGCTTCACAGGGCAAAAAAACTGCTGAGGGTTTGGAGTTTGTTTTAGATATGTGCACTCCAAGCCACACTAAATATCTGTGCACATTACTCAGTGAATTTCTTCTTGGTTTTTTGTTATATTAAAAAGAACACTAGCACATGCTTGAATTAGGAGATTACTTCCCCTGCAATCCTTTTCAGGGTTTGTGCATTTGTCATCAAGATTTCATGGCTGCTATGATGAATTGCCATTAAAATATTATCCTCAAAAGAACAAAGAAGGGCTTTCATACCTGAGTAATTTTGGAAATAAAATAAGCATTTAACTAAAGTGAAACCACTGCTAGAGGAATAATTCTTACTGTGTCTGGAGATATATTTTTGCTAAACATTTTAAAGCTTGACTTCCCCTTTGACACAGAAATGAAGATATTACCCTGCCTGTAATGCTAGTGACATTGCAGCCTTCAGTCACAGAGATCTGTGTATTCCTATACATGTCCAAGGCCTGAGGCAAATTTATATTTAAAAATAAGTGTAAGTCTGTAAGGATGGATCTCTTCCAATCCAGCTTCAGCTTGAGCATTTATTCCCATTTTTGGTTTTGGTCTACTTAGCACCATTTGTCATGGTGCACTTTCCTCAGCAATAAACTGAGAATTACATGACTGATGGGTAAGTAGACCAGTATTAGTTAATTTCTGAAAAGACAGTGTCATTCACATTAGCATTACTCATTGTTGTTCATATCAACATTGCAGCTTCACAGTAGAAAAAGCAGCTAGAACATGAAGGAGCAGCAGTTTTTAATGGAAATTAGTAAGTATTGTGTGAAAAATTATTTTAGTCCTGTGAATAATGAATGAGCTAGTGTTTAACTGTCAGGACTGTCCAGTGCTGACCCAAACAAAGAAGTAATGGCAGCATCCTGTGGGACATGAGTTGGCTTTATAACTCCCCAGCTGTTGCTTTCAAAATTATTTTCAGCAATTTTTTTTCCTTTGTTGCTTCCTTTTTTCGTGCCTTTTATTGGAGGAGACAAAAAGTATTCTAAGAAATATAGAATTATAGAACAGGGCAGAATGGGATTATGCTGGCATGGAAATATGGACTATTTAATTTTCTGTATTTACTGGATCACTTGGGTTGTCATTAGCAGTAAAAGGACAACATTGCCACTCTAGCTCCAGATATAGATATGTAGCAATTCTATCTGAGCCATACTTAGATCGTATTTTGTTTTCCAAAAATAGTCAGTTTGTTAAACTGATTCATATTTGTGATTTCCACAAAATCTTATGCGAAAAAATTTCTTATATTGACAAAAATTTGGAAAGTTGTTGTTCTGTATATCTACATTGACATCAAACATCATAATCACTGGCCACTGGTTTTAATCTGATATATGTTATTCTTGCAACCATGGACCACAGCCAAGATGAAAAAATGTTCAGGTGGCAATCATGTGCCTTTATTACTTAGTAGAAGATAATGAAGTTTGTGAGCACCTCATAAGATTAAAACAATTCATTCCCCCTGTCATTTACAAATAGCAGGCATAAAGATAAAATCACAGTCGAGATAATCAGGAATGCTGTGGAACATACAGTAATTTGTTATCAGGCTGCTGCCTTTAGACATTTGCATACAAGTGTGCATCTAGGATACTCAGAACTGCTGAGAAAGGGAATGCATTGTTAATATTATTATTGCCATATTATTCGTGCTGTAATAACAGGAGGTATAAGTCTGAGTCAGGTTCCATGTGCTTGTTGCTATTCAGACTTAGTCAGGTTTACAGTTCAATACGATGTATATTTGCTTGTCAGATAAGGAATTAGATATATCTAGTGAATTAATGTGTTCATATTGTCTATTAATTCAGAGCTTCACGCTAATTATTTACTAGTTGAAAAGCATGCTGTTGATGGCTAAATGTGGTCACTGGCTTTTTTATTTAGAAGGATGGTAAGTAAACCTTTAAAAAGAGAACACAAAGAATGAAATTAATTTTACAGTTTTCCAGGGATCCAAACTGAAAAATAGCAAGAAAAATGTTAGTCAAACAAGAAGACAAAACCAATTGTGCTTACAATGTTTTGTTATAATGCCCTACAACTTGTCATATTTAGTTCAATATTCTTTAACTGGGGGAAAAGAAAGATGTGTGTGACAATATTGTGCATAGAAATCAGCTTTGCATTACTTTCAGATAATTACTACTGAGAGAAGAGAGGAAAAAGGAGAGAGGACAGTCCAGACTTTTTACATTATTTGTTTTGTTAATGTAGTGCTTCTAAAACAGAAAGTGAAAAGAAGATAAAGAAAACAGACAATTTTGCTTTCAAGTGAAATATGCCGTAAGAAAGGCCTGAGAATCCACGTTCTGTCACAATAGCTGTTATATAGAGAGGCTTACCGAATCTAAGTCTGTGTCAAGGTGGAGAGATTACCTTGGCTACTAGTGTTGGGAGATAGCCATCACCAGGGTAATAGAGGCAAAGAGAGAAAGAGAGCAACTGCAACGACAATCAGCTATGTGCATGTAGAGAAATGTCATCTTTCTACGCATAGAAAATGAGTTTGCACTTTATCTCCCAGCACATTTTTATTGTACACTGGAGCAATCCTGCATTTCTGGCTGTCTGCAGTATGTCTTACAGAAAGGGTTGTGATAAGACAGTATCGGGATAGCCCAATGTGTGGAAAGAGTGTCAGAGGCACACACATAGGAGTGCACATGGAACGCTCACTGGTACAGCAAGTCTCCTCAATTTCTTAACATTATTTGTGAAAGCAATACAGCTGCAAAGATCAGTATCATTATCTGCTCTGTCACAGGAGGCTGATAGTTTCCACTTGGTCTCTATTGCACTTTGTGGCAGAAATTTAATGGCAATTACAGATTTTTCAAATTCCTTGGTGTGGTAGATACACAATGAATGAGATAAAAGGGGAAAGCAACAAGGAAAACAGGTGATAGCAGTGGCCTGTTATCTGGGTATCAGAACACTACTCCTATCCATACAGCTTTCCCCTATAAGGATTCTCACTGCCATTAGGCCTTGGCAATGTCTGATGGAAAGCTAGACAATGTTGCCTCCTAGCATTTTCTCAGTAGGTCTTAAAACTAAGTCTTCAGAACACTGTACCTAGTCTATGCTAACAGCACTCTTTTGCCACCTGCTACTACAGCAAAGAGGGTACTAGTAGGAATTTTAAACTAAAACGTTAAAATAGGACATCTGAGAGGAACAGGTCAAGTCTTGCCTGCTTTCTGGTAACAAAACTCCTACTGAGAACTGATAATTTCACCTACATAAAGGTCATATAACTCAAGGAAGTGTATAATAAAGTTGCAGAGACATACTGACATGGGAATATAGGTGGAAAGCTAGTATGCACATCTACTTTTCCAAGAAGAATGACAGGTTGTACAGAAGAAAAAAAATAATTCTGTGATGTAGATTTCCATTTCTGTCCTGCTAATAAATAGGCCAATGAAACAGCTGACTGCTCCCCTATTGCAGGTGTGGGAGTTATTTACTTTCTAATCCTTTCCCTTTTGGCTCTGGCTGGACACGAATGAAAATCCCTGGCATTAGGTATTAGAAGAGATGGAGAAAGTGCAGGAACCAATTTACAGGGTTTCACTTGACTAGTTTTCTTCGTTTGACTCCTATTAGCTTTGATAATGTATCCTCACCATTAATCAGCGAGGAAGAGAAGAGGTGATGCCTGTTTTTTCTTGTGCGTAGGAGGATGTAGGCACACCACAGCAATCTCACTGGAAGAAGTTCAGTGCCTTAAAGCACCTCCTTCAGGACTTACAAGGCACAAAGGCGCTGACCCTGAACACTTGTACAGCTGTCAGCAGGCACAGAAGATTTTGAAAGAGTGTCTGAAATAAATTTTTGAGTTAATGGTACCTTCAGCATAAACTCTATGGAACAAATGGTTCCATGCTGTAATCCCATTACAAACAGTTGGACCAAAGGACTGTAGAGTCAGCTAATATTGTTAGACGTGAACTTCTTCCACGTAGTGAAATTCCCATCATAAAAACACAGTTAACAACAATATAATAGCTGTTGTGATTGTAACAACAGCTACTTCTGCAGAACTAATGTTCTGTCTGTTCCTGATGGCTCCTGGGGAGATGAAACAGGCTGAACAGCCCCTGAGCTTTCACCTCTTCTGTCTTGCACTATAAAAACCAAATTGTTTCCTTTGATGGCCCCATGCAGATATCACAGCTTCATTAGTATGGAGGTTGTATAATGTTTCTGCATGTTACGCCAGTCACTAGTCAAGCCTGACAGCTTCTCATTGCTGGATCATTACACAGAAGTGTAAAAAAATACAAAAGGTGTTGATCAATTTCCATTAGATTTGATGCAAATGCATAATCACTAATGTATTTTAAAAGTTTAGTCAGTAAACTGCAGTACAGTTGGTTTCCATAGCAATGACGTCCACAGTAATGCTACTGAAATTTGAGATTTATTTCACACAAAAACAACTATGTCCACAGAGAGTCAGAACAACAGTCCAGCAAGACCAGTATCTCCACTGGTGCCCTAGAAGGATGCCTAGGGCAGAGTATAAGAGCAGGGCAAGTGCAAGGTAATATATACCAGAGATAAGGGAGCAGTATCCCTGGGTTTGCAGCTTAGAAACTTTCAAAGTTAGGGGTAGCTTCCTTGTTTTCAATGGTCCTTCATGGATTTTTCTTCCATGAGTTTAGTCAATTGCTTTCTGAGTCTATTTAATTTTCTTCACCAGCTGTTCCTCTGTCTGCCACATTGCTGCATTTCAGAAATCTTTACCAATATACACATATCAGGAATGAGATAGGTAAACCAAAACTCAAGGTGAAGTCAGTTCCAAGACTTGTAAGACCAAACTTAGTTTTTCCTTTGCTAGCAGTTAAAATCTAGTATAATAGACTTGCCAAAAATTCATCTCTCTGGTTACTAATTGAACTAGAAGCAATCACGTCTGAGCTAGAGGACCCCAAATATGCTCCAAAAGCTAAGCTAACTCTTGGGAATATTCTGTATTTGGGTTATTTCCAGAAGCTCTAAGCCCTTCAAAGAGGAACAAGTAAGGTTTTATGTTGAAATGAACACTGATGTTGCACAAATCTTCTGCCTTGGAACTGATATCTATCTGTTCCAAATAGGAGATTTCCGCCTTCTCTGCTTCATTCCTTCTACCCCTTACACCTGAACCAATCTGAAAGGAGGTTATAGCACACAGTCTGGGCTCTGCACCTAATTCAGAGCTTATTTTCTGTCAGTCACTAGACCAGTTTCATTAAGACCACATATTAGTTCCTGTTTATTTAGAGAAAGAATTTTTCTTTTCAATCTGTGCATTTTGACATGGGGAAGTCCTGGAGAACCATATGAGCCTATAAAGTTGGGATAGAAATTTAAATACTTTGAATTTAAATACTTTGTAATGTAATAACTGGGGGGAAACATAAAAGAAAAAGAAACCAAAACAAATAATAAAAAAGCCAACAATAACCAAAAAGAACTCCCAACCTAATTTACTCTTCTTATCAATGCAGAAATATTTACCATTAAGGGAAAGTGTCCCAGCAGATTGTGAGTCTGGCCCTCACTCAGGTGGAGTAGGCTACTGAATCTGTGTAGGGGAATGTGGCTTCACTAGATTCTCACTAGAAAGCACACTGAAATTGCCACATGCTTTCCCAGCAAATCTGATTTGGGAATGTGCTCATAGCAAGTAATTCAATGTGTTCTTCCCATGCTCTGTTCACAGCTGTTTCAAAGCAAACACATAATATCTGTGAATGTCTATGCTTGTAATGAGTATTCAGCAAAGAATCCATAAATCAGACTACAGCCCAAGAGCTATGCCCTGCAAGAGTTCACTGCCCAGTGTTTGCAGTGGGTTTTACCATCTAAATCACCTGGAATGTTACCTGTTTCTGAGTGAGTGACTGCAAATATTTTAATGAGTGAATGAATAATAAATAACAAGTATAAAGCAATGAAAACACGTCAGGTATTCTTATTTGCCTATATTCATCCTCTCTCATCTACCAGTTCAGTCTGCATACAAAGAAGCATATCCTAAAATATTCTTGTAAACAGTCCTGGTCTGATTCATATATATGAAGAAATTCAGTCTCAAAGGTAATTTTTCAGTAAAATATTTGTGTGACTATATTATGATAAACCAGAAGCTATTTTACTACTCCAGTATTATGGTTTCAGAGAAGATCATAGGAATAGATGGCTGAATAGAACTTTAGGAGCATCTGGATAGCTGATGTTAAGACGCTAATCTCACGTAATTTTGCTCAGTTGTTATCCTTTGTTTCAGTTAACTACTGAGATGTGTCAAAAATCTGCTGAAGTCAAATAAATCATCCTTCCCAGGCCTCAGCCTGGTTATTGAAAGGTTACTGAGCAAATGGGGCAGACTCTGTAAGATTAGCCACAGTATTACTGCTTTCTTGTGCTCCTCTCCATCATAAGAGGAACTGAATGGGTACCATTGGGTAGCTGGTTTTACCTTGAGACTGATCACTGAAATTAAGGCTTAAGTGACATCTATGTTATTAATTCATGCTGAGAATTAGTTGCACAATCCTAATATCATTCTTAGATCCCTTGGAGTCCTAGAAGATGAGAAACTGAGAATTTTTAGGTAAGGTTGATAACACTTTGGAAGGTTTTAGCATATTGAGAGCATTTGGATAGCAGTGAAAGTCCCAGGTCTGGAGTGAGGTGTATTATCAAGGTGAATACAACGGTAGCATTGGTGACTCCTGAAAGTCAGCACACCAGTGAGCTGGGACACAACACATGAGAAATAATGGCTAGAGATCAGAACCTAGTTTCAGAAAACTGAAAATAATTGTTGACCCTACAGCATATGACTTTTTTTTTAAAAGAGTTTCTAGGGACTCAAAAAAGTATTATCAAATCCCACTTATATTTGGGAGAGCCACTTACAGTCCGGTATTCAAGGTCTGATGGTTGGATGCCTGCAGATGCAAATAGTTTTCCATTGTGTGTTCTATTTAAATTGTAAACTTCTCAGGGTTGGAATTATGGCTTGCCATGTTTTTATGCTACCTGGAAAAAGCTTTCTAATTTTGATTGAAATCGCCAGGCATTATTGTAATGAAAATAACTGTAATTATCTCCAATGGGATAAAATCTGAATGTCAAATTGAAATTGAAATGCTGGAATGGACATAGTAGCAGACAGGTACCTACAGTGCAGTAGAAGCCCCTTGTATCAAAAACACTTTAAAAACATTAAATTTTTGATCATCATTTTCCTGAACCACCCAAATAAATAATTCTACAACTAATAGTTAATACATCCTTGCATCAGGATCTATGTCATTTATAAATTGAACTAGCCAAAATCCCTGTAAATCCACAAGGACTTTCTTCTGACAGTACTTTCTTCCATACCCCTAATTTACAAACCCCTCAGCCACCTGCCAAAAAAGCTTACTCTCTAAAGATACAAAGAAAAAATGGTCAGTGAAAAGCAGAGAGTTCTCACATGGAATCAAAACTAAGAGAGTAAATGCCTGGAACCAAAAATTTCCCCTTCCATTTAGATTCTTTTCACCCCCTTGGCCTAAGAATTGATAGCAATAATTCTATTTATTGATAAAATGTTGCTCAAAATGTTAAAAAGTTTTATTTTCTGTAGTTAGTCAAAGCTGTGTTAGAAAATAACACATAGCAATGCAGCTGTATGTGGATTCCATACCAGCGAGATCCTCAGTGCCTTTTGGAGGTAAAAGAATACTAGGAATAAAGTAGAGAGGGAAAGGCAATGGGAATTCTCTCCTTGTGTCATTTGGTGGACATATGAGAAAATATTCATGTTAATGAACAGAATGAACAAAAAAAAATAAATTAGATAATCAGTCAAAGTAAAATAAGAGTACAGTTTTAGTAGATCTGCTCTTTTGCACAGGGCAAAACTTCTTAACTGCTCCTCTGTGATGACTAAATACGCATATACCCACCCTCGCCCTGAATATACTTCTGTGAATTCCTGGAAATTTGGATAGTAAGTTAAGCTGCCTGACAGGAACTTGAGATAAGATAAAGGTGGTACTGTTGTCCAAATTATCACAGGCCTAAGGAAAGATAAACAAGGCTGTATAAGAATTTATCACTGTGAAGAATCCACAAGGAAGGCCAGCTCAACAACTGTGCCTAAGGTTGGCTCTGGCTGGGTTCAGCAGAGGGAGGTCATAACCCACAGACTCAAAAGAAGAGAAAGACTGAGCATGGGACATTCATAACCACACACAGGCTTGAGGCAATTGATTTCTTCCAACAGGGAATAACTGACTCAACCACACTGACCTGAGAGGCAGCTGTCCTGTCTTAGAAGGTGCCATAAACCATCAAGGACCCCCAAAGTGCACCCAGTCTCATTTCTGAGACTTTCCACCAGAGGACTCTGCATGATCTCAGTGTCACAACAGATCCTCAGTGTTGCAAAAGACAGTGTAAAACTCCCTCCCCAGGGGACATTCTTGGTGTTCCCACATAAACCTGAGCGTATATTAATCCACTGAACTTTTATGTTTCAAGGGCTTCCTCCATCCCCAAGGATCAGGACTGCAACCATCACTTCAACCAATGGACATCGAACCTGCAACAGTCAAGTGCTGTCACTGGATCCACAGGTGGTGATGTTTTTCTACTCTTATAATTTCTTTCTCTTTCTTTCTTTTCCTTATATGTTTTCTTCTGTGATATTTTTATGCCTTTATATTGCTCTAACACTATAGATAATAATAACCAAAATGGTTACATACCTACTTTCTATTGCAGCTAAATTGTTCTAAAATAAACCCTATATATATATATTTACAAACACTGATCATTCAGTGACATTTCACTCTAATCCTTTCCAAATGATCTATGAACAAGAACTTGGGTTTCCCTCGCCTTCTGGGGTGGATTGTAACAAATGCTCACAGAAAGTTTTTGAGCCCTATCAATAAATTTTCCAGGATTTTTTTTCACTTTTATTTTCCCTATCTGTTTTTGTCACGTCTCTTTACTCTGTGTAGACCATCTTGGATCACTTCTGAAGAGCCCTGTCCCCATCTTTCCTTTCTCTCCTAACCTTTTGAGAAGAAATAAAACTTATTAAATATGCTCTTTCAATGAGGCATAATGAATATTTGCTCATTTGGACACAACCTGTTATCAAAATCACATTTGTTTCTTTTCATGATTTTTTTTCCATTCCTATTCTTCCTCAAGGCTCTGGTTTTGCGTTGTAAAAACCAGTCACTCTACCACAATTTTTGGCATGTACTGCTTTCTCAAGGAAGCCTAATTTACTTTATTAGTCAGTGTAACACCTAGGTTTTGTTATCAGGCATTGGAAATTACTTAAATTATTGCTGTTCTAAAATAGAAATACCTTTTTAACCAGAGTATATGGCAGTTTTCACTGGGGGATCTTTGGAGCTTTTTAGGATTGTTGGAGCACTTTAAAAGACACTTAAGCAATAAAATCCCTAGCTAAATGGCATGAGACATGGTCAAAACTTAGGAGGGATACTTTTGCAGCTTTGAAAAGCCTGCTGATTTGAGTACAGTAATAATCGGAATAAAAGCACTAAATTTACTTTGTGCAAGTCTGTTACCAGCTGCTAAAACAAGACACAAGTATGGAGAGCTGTGAGGATGCAATGTTCAATATGAGGATGTAATAATGCATGTGTATTTTCTGAGTGACTTAGATACCAGGCATTATTGTATTGTAGTTCTGCCTGAGTAATGTAGACAATAGACTGCATTATTACTTTTAATAAAGAGTGTGTTTAATTGTATTAAACACAATTATATTGTATTTCCCCCTGAGCAATGCAGACAATGGAATTCATTATTAAATATAACCAAAAATGTATTTAATTTTCTAGTAAGTAATCTCATTGAAATTGAAATAGTCTACTAAAATATTTTCTGAAAACAAATTGCCTTTGGCTGTAATATTTTTGCAAAATAGAGCTGTCCATATTCAATTAAGTTAATTTCCTTTTAAACTGAACTTCTGGAAAAAGTGATTTGCTTCTAATTTTATGTGGAATTGTTTCACATTTGATCTAAACATTACCTGTCTTTTATGCTCTAGTTATGAGCTTTCTTTATAATATGAAAAAACAGAAGCATCCATGTACATATGTAGATATATTTACAAAAATGCTTTATCATCCAGTTCAGGGAGAGAAACTAAGAGAGTTCTATGGTTCTGCTTCCTTCTCAAGGTAAGAAGGTAACAGAAAAGAATAAAGTGCATCCCCAGGTGTCATATGGAGTCTGAATGTGGCCAGAACACATTCCTAGATCCAGAAATCTCGATGATCCAGGAACCTGAAGGTCTCCCAAATCCTGTAAATTAGACAGTAGCTGCTGAAAGCCATGTATATTTAAAATAATTCATGAGACAAATAGGTGAATAGGCTGTTTAAGAGAGGTTATTTACAGGCAACAATTGTTCATGTGCATGGAGGCAATAATGCTCACTGTCGTCTGGGTCTGGTCACAATGTCCACATGAAGATGTTAATTTGTGACTAAAACAGCAGATCTCAATCCATGTTCTTGCAGGTGCTTCTGGGTTACACCACCACCCTGCCTGTGCTAGGTGCACAGCCTAGTATTAAAGTAACTCAGGCAAAGAAGAGCTTGAAGGCAACATGACCACAAATGGTTTTCCACTTCTGATCTCAGTAGGAGCTCTGCTGAGCCCTTTCTTTCTTTTTTTCTTTAACTCTCTTTCTACTCATCTTACTTCTCCTCTCACTGTTTCAGATTCTTCTTAGAAAGGGAAAGAAAGGGTAGAGGGAATGCATTTTCATTTAAAAGTAATTAAAAAGAAATTAAATCCAAAAATGTAAATTCCAGTAATAATTTCAGTAAAAAAACCAAGGTATTTTCTTTCAGTAGCTCTCATGCAAGTACTTTGTGAGTGAATTCAGAACAGCATGCTCATTATGCTTATATCAAAGAAACTGGAGAAGGTTTATAATTGTTTTATTTGTAGTTTATTTATAGTGGGATCAAGGACTCTCTGATGTGGATCAGAATCTCACTATGCTGGACTTTGTAGGCGCAGAACAAAAAGATGATCTGCACCTCACAGAATTTATTACCACTGTCAAATTTGGGCAATAGCGAAATTAATCTAGCTTGGAAAAGCAGCTTCTGCTAACTTATGTACTAATCCTTATTTTCTTGGGAATTAATGATAACTCTCCATTGTGAATCATTACCATTATTTTTCCTTTTTCCTATTCTCCAAGTAAGCCACCTGAGTTGGCATGGGTTTTATGGGCAGCAAAGGTTAGTAGTAGATTTGTTGGGGGCCAGAAAAGTGGGATGTTCCTACTTAAAATTCACATCTTGCTTCTGCTTGCATTGCAATTCTCAGGACTTCATGTGTCATCAGATTTATTGTTGGGAATCTGACTTAAACTTCATCTTAATAAAAACACTATCTTAATTGCATATGAAAAAATTCTAAACAGCTCAGCTTGCATCTTCCTGCCAGGTGACCCATGATGCAGCAAATTATTTTGAATGGTGCTGGATGTTCATAACCTAGCATTTATATTTGTCTTAAACCTTAAAAAATGGTCATGTGTAGCCATCCTTGACTTCAGGACCTAAGGAAATTTCTTTTTGTCATAAGATGAAATCAGGCTGAGATTTTTGGTTTCTCTGAAATCAGACAAAATTTTGAAAGTGACTCTGGAAGGAATGGAGGAACAGAACAGAGACAGTAGCAGAACTTCTCCACCAGTCAGCTGTATAAATCCAGTGCTGAAGGGAGAGAAAGAATCTTTCTAGTAGGTATGAAATAAAGAAAAATGACATGTGAAATTTAGGTAGCCACTGCAGTCTTAGTAATGGGACCATCAAAGAACACACTACAGTTAGTAGCACTGGTGCACTTAGAGTCTTGGGATGCCAGATGACATTTGTCTCACTTTATGGTAAATGAGTGCCTTCTACTCAGCTGCAGTAGGGAAGCAAAGTCTGGGGAAAAAACTCAAGTTCTGAAGCAGCCTTCACTCCTGCTCCTCTCATATACACCCACCACGACAGTGGCACTTCACAATGGAAAGCCATGGACATACTATTCAGCAATTACCATTCATGATGGACAGGTTCTTGTGGTTCCATTCTCCATGTAACCCTGAAGCCCGAGCTGTGACAGTAAGAACACCACTAGGGTGACCCTGAGGACCTGGATCTTCTCTGCTTGCCCAGACAGATTTGAAATGGTAAGTTTCATTCTGTTGCTGATCTCTCATCTCAACAGAGACAAGACACTCAGCAGAAAAAAGATGCATATCCAGTCTATCCTGCAGTCCTCTTCACACTCTGTGGTAGTCTTTATCTCCATCTCCTTCATTCCTTCCAGCTTCCTGACTACGAACGTCTCAAAAAGTAGATAAACACTGAAGTTCAATCCAAGAGCCTTTGATGAAAGGGTGCAGAGCAGAATATAGCTGCCACTAGTCCCAGGTAATGGGAGTTTGAAAACCAAACTTAAGAGACTTGCCTAGAGTACTTGAACAGGTTATAGCAGTATGGAAAGAGTTCTGAAGTCAGTGGCATGTAGAAGAAATCCCAGATCTCACTCTGACATGCTTGCACTTATGGTGAGGCACTGAAGCTGATGATAGGCACAGCTCCTGCCTTCAGCATCACAGCTTCTGACTTGGCAGAAGAACAAGCCCTTTTTTGAATGAAAGCTAAACCATTCCCCAAAGTTTTACAGCAAGGCAGAGATTCTGTAGCAAATCTAATCTCCACAAAACTGAGAAATGCATTTGGAGATTATGTGACTCCAGAGTCACTCATCACATCCAAGGAACAGAAGAATGATAGACATCATGGGAGTAGAAAGGAGGCCAACAGAGGCACATGATTCCCAAGTGCCCCATGATATTTCAGTTTCTCCCTTGCTTTGACAGCACTATTATCAGTAACAAACTATTCTAGAATTTCTCTCTACAAACAGCAGTCAGTGCCCAATAAAGGTTTTTGAAACAATTTCTTATAATAGAAACAGTTTGTCCTGTTGTCCTTGGCTGTAATTTTCCTCTATTTCTCTCTACACTTCCTGCTGGTGCAGCATTTTGGTGCTGCAGTTGCATTAGCATAGTTTGTGAAGCACTTCAGGACCATTCATCTTGAGAAGAGCTATATTAATGTAAAATATTCTTCAATGAGTGAGTTAAACAGAACACACTATATTGATTCAATACTTCACAAGATCTTACAAGAATTAATTCAGATAGGCTTGGATGTAAGCCTTTGTTGCATGGACTGAAAACGGGCTGAAGACTTGTAAACAAATTGCAAAGATTAATGGCACTGCAACTTGCCTTCTCCAACGTATTTTCTGGTGCCTTGGAACATGAAGTACTCATGCTTAAAACACTCTGGAGGTCAGGACTTCCTGTGGTAGGTTACCCTATTTTGCAGATGGGAAGCAGAAGCCTGAGTAATCTTTGCAATGATCAGCCAAGATTTTGGTAAAAATTCAAATCCAGTCTAATACACTAGCTGCAAGACCATTCTTTCTGACAAATCTTCCTCACATATCTTTGGAGGTATGGATGCTAGATCTGTTTCTAAAAGTTCTGTTTGAATGAAAATATTTCTCAAGCTTTAATATAAGTTAAACCAAAAAATTAATAGTAGTCTTTCTCCATAACATTTCTGTCACTTTATCTTCTCTTTTGAGTCATGCAATATTTGATATTATAACATAAAGTGCACCTTATAAAGCTTGTTTTTTCATATTGACATTTAAAAATATTTAGAAGAACATCAGAATAGCAGAAGTTGACAGTATCCTATCTTTGACATTGACCAAAAAACAACGCTTATGGATATAACATAAGAAGGAGGCAAGTGTATACCTTTCCAGTCCATGGAATATAGACCAAAGATTAACTAATTGTTTGAATACACATTTAGGTTAATAGTTCATGGTGCACCTATCCTCTATCAGTTTTTTCATTCCCTTTTTAGATCTTATAATGATTTTGTTCTCTTCATTCCTTGACTGCAAATTCAACAGTTTAATGACACATTGAGTAAAAAATTGTTTTCTTTTATTTCAAGATCGCTAGGCTATTTTGATTAATAATCACAGTTTCTTGTGTTATAAAAATCAGTGTATAATCATGCCCTATTTAATTTTTTCAAGTTATTTGTGTTTGACATACTATCCTAATCACTCTTTTTATGAGATTGCGTACTTTTAAAACTGACAAAGTTTTGGACAAGAGCATGATCAAAAGTGTTTTGGAAATCAAAATGCACTGTGTCAAAGGGATGAGACATGCCCAAAGATCTCAAACACACATTACTGTTTTTTGAAAGAAATGCTTTACTGACTTTTTCTGAGAATACCGAATTTATCGACATCTATTATTTTTATTCTTTATCACAGCTTCAGTCAATTTGATTGATAAGACAATCAGAATTTTTTTTCATAGGTTTCACAGCCTGCTTATTGCCCCTCTACACACACCTCATGAGGTCCTTTAAAAAATGGGTGTTAGGCTTTCCACCTGCTCTTTCTCTGGAATAAAGACTAATTTAATCAATAGTTCATGCAGAGCAGTCAGTATTTCAGCAGTAACTTTGAGAATTCTTGGGTTAATACCATCTATTTCCAATGGTGATTTTTATTATACGTTTTATTGATCTGTTCTGGAACCTCTTCTGCTGACACCTCACTTTGAGACAGTTCTTCAGAATTGGTCCCTGCAAGTAAATTCAGAAACTTCTCTAAGCTCCCATATAGATAACATTAACGTAAGCTGTTCTTTCAACCTTTCTGCTGTGGCCACAGCATCCTCCAGTGCTTCCATAGCTCAGCCATCTGTCAGCCCTACAGACTTGGGAGGGATGCTTGGTTTTCATGTATTTTTGAGAGACCGTATTATCAATTTCCCTCCCTTTAGCAGCTTGCTTCTCAGAATCAGTTTTGATATAGGTTATTATGTTTTAACATTTTGCATACCAGAATTTTTGTGTATTTTCTGTTTTGCACCTTTGTATGCAAATTCTGCTTTTCTGAGGATCTCATTTTACTTATAGTTACCTCTTTCCCTCTGTTTAACCACACTCTTTTTTTTTTTTATAGGAATAAACATTTACTTTGAGGCTGCAATATGGTGCCTTTAAATATTCTTGAAGAGATTTACCCTTTTGATTATTTCCCTTTATCCTTAAAAACAGTTTCCTGGTTACCACAATTCCTGTTTTGAAGTTAAATTTTACTAGTGATTTTTTTCACTTCTACAAGACTGTTCAATCTGAATCTTCAGTTACTGTTCTTCCTTTTTCCAGGTAGTTGCTTCAAGAGATACTCATCTGTGATTTCTGAGAATGTCATTTTTGCATAATGCTTTTACCTTGACACTTAGCTAACATTATGGGGACAGGAGAAGTCTCATTACAGCTCCATTTTCAGACCTTGCAGGCTCTCTTATCACTCAGAGTATTGTGTAGTCAACATTCACCTCCTGGTCATGTAGCCAAGACATCTCATAATATTTCCTCCATTTAAACATGAAATTTTCATGTGAAGAATTTTTGTGATGCAAAATTAGAGATTTTATTTTTTAAGGTTAATTTCTATTAAACACATACAACAGTCACACAGACTTTCTCTCCCTTGTGCTTTCCTCAGCATAAAGCACTGGGGTCTAATTTTTTGACTTGATTTTCTAGTGTTCCAATCTTTATTACTCTTCCATGAAGTACCTGAAATTAATGTTATGCCAACTGTCTCATTCATAGCTGCCATTTTTTGCCCCATAGCTCCACTGTTACTTCTCCCAGGGCTGCTGTTACTCACATGAACATTCACCAACAGCTCCAGAAAAACATTCTCTAGGTAATTGTCCAGATGGCTCATGAAATGTGCCACTTCTGCATCTGGCAAAAAAGACATCATGCATAATGTGGTGGTTTTTGGTTTTTTTTCATAAAACATATAATTTTTAAAATAAATAAATTAGGAAACATAATTTTTTTTCACTACACCCTTTTGTTACAGAGAGTGTTTATAAGTTGTTTCCTAAGTGACGAGGAAGAGACAGTAATGACTCAAGAACCTAGCATGAACAATTACAAAGCTACTTAATTATCTTAAAACAAGTGTGTCTTTAAAGCTATTATTTGCCATATGTCTATAATTGTCAACAATTGTTAAACTGCGAATATGTGATCACTTTATACTAATCTAGTGTTCCAGTGGTTTCTTTGCATTTGACCCCATTAGGGTGTCCAGTCTCTTGTCTTTGACCTGATAATCACACTGCAGGTCTTTGGGACAAAGTAAGGCGGCTTTCTTTTTATTCTGTATTTCCTGAGTTACTATTAAAATATGGTCATAGTCCACAGTTACCAATTCTATGTAGACTGCATATTCATCCTGCCTGCCTGTGCCAGATGGGTAGTTCCTCCTTACAACACAATCAGCACATTCCTCGTCAGAGGGTTGAGCCAGCAGGGGGTTCCCGTAGTAGACAGAGTACATGCAGGCAGGGAGTGTTGTGATTTTACAGGCATGCACATGCACAGACACTCCTTTTAAGAATGAAGTTATGGTTAGTGTGCGACAAATGTACAGAACATCATTCATACACAGAGGTACTAAACTTGCATGATACAATGCCAAACCTCCAGTAGGGACAGCTATAAAAGTGCAATGTAGTCAGACAGACTGTAATCAATAAAGAACTTATATTTTATCTGGCATGCAGCCTTAGTATAAGAAATTCAAACACCTTCCAAATCTAAGATACAACATTTAAATAGATCTTTATATTTACTCAGTGTTCTGGTTATTATTATGGAGTCTAATGGGTTTATGTACAGTATCTTGAGGGGGTTTTATGTAGTTGACTATATAATTCAACAAGTGATTTAGAACTTACCCCAGGAGGAATCTCAGCTGTTGCATTGGCATTGACAGAACTTCTGAGTGGGATGATAACAACCAGAGGCAAATGTCATAAACAGTGATTTTACAGAGCTTATAGAAACACACAAACCATTCATTCAGATCTGTAGAATTAGTAAAACCTCTTTCACCAGCAGGAAAAAAATACACCTGTTCTCATACATTTGAAGACTAACATGGAGTTCCAGTCTAAGATAATTTAAACTTTCATTCCTCTCATTTCTGGCATTTAGCTCTATGCAGACTTGGCTTGTGTATTTCTTACTTCATCATTCCCTGTTCTTGCAGTCTTTGTATGCACATAGCATCTGAGCAGCCCCCTTGCTTCCTTTGTGCTACTTTTGTTTTCATGAAATAGATGAATTCCCTTTTTCTTTGAGTCACTTGCTGTGAGAAAAAGGAATTCCCAGACTTGACTACAGCCTTGCTCCATTTGATGACATACAGCACCCACAAAGAAGACTAAGCAGGATGACTCATGCCGGAATATGTTTATTGCTTTACGGGAACCTATTAATTCTATTGAAAAGTTATTGGAAAAGTAGTTGGAAACTGAGTTTTAGAGAAAGATGGTTCATACCATGCCAGTAAGAAAATGACTCCGTGGTGACCCAGAATGTTCTGGAAATCAATTTCTATATGTCAGAAAAGACTGCACCTTCTGGCTATGTTAAAGCTCTTCTTTCAGTTTCTCCTAGCATATCTTTTGGAGTACATGCAGCAAGTATGTAATATATGCAGATGAAGACATTAGAGGTGTTTCTGGATCTTTGTTGTACAGTTTAAAGGTACAACTGTAGAATTTACAAACGAAAACAGGCCAGGGAACAACAATAGAGAGGATAATATTGCAAACATATAGGGTCTCGGTCATTCCTTCATTTGTCTTCAGCTTGATGGAAGAAGGCCTACAATAAGTGAAGGATGGGCCCACTGTAATGAAGCTGTCGAGAGTAACGAAAGTCGTTTGTGCATGGCCTACCACACTAAATTACTGCTGACTGCCTTAGGCACAGCTCTCATCAATCCAAACCCACCTGCTGGGTAGAGTGATGTAGACCATGGGGGAAGATATCATTATTCTCTCAGGGATGCCTCTGCTGGATCTTCATCATCTCCCATCCCTCTTCTACATACGTTATCATTGATCAAGTCCTGTTATTTCTTCAGGTACAGAGCCATGGTACATAGAGTAACACCATTACTCTTCCCTGCAATTCACAGCCACCTCTAAATTATTTCTTGCCCTTCCAAATGAGTTATTGTCCAACATCTAAGCATCTAAGCTCTCCTTTTTATCCACTTGTGCCCTGAATATCAATGCTGGAAAACAAAAAGGGATACTCAGTTTAAATCTGTACTTCCTAGAACTAAGTCATCCACTATATGTTCTCTAAAATTGATCACTGGACCACTTCTAATTAGCTTTCATTAGTTGTGGTTCAGGTACAAGTTTTCTGTAGAGTGTGCCCTGAACAAGAAACAAATCCAGACAGTTGCAGTCTGGATACATGGACGATCCTCCATGTCAAAAAGTAAGGTCAGTCATGTGGGTATTAGAAAATTAAATTCCAGCAACTTATCCCTTGGCTATAAATGCGAGAAAAAATCTCTAATAGAGAAGCATTTGTTCAAAATTAATTCTGTGGAATTTGTTTTTCTATACAGGAGAGAAAGATGGTATGTTGTTTGCATAATCAGCGCTCTCTAATTATATTCTTTCTGATGAACTCATCACAACTTGACATTTATTTTACATCATTTTTACTGTATCAGTCACAAAATTAAACCAACACTGAAATGTTTACCCCTGAATCTGTCTCTCCTGGATTTGCCTGCTCCCAGGACTGTTTCTTCTGTACAGTGGTTGCACAGCATAGTGGGAGGATTCACATTTCTAGTGAAATGAGCTGTTTGCTCAGTCAGCTTATGTTCAGTGCTGTTGAAACACCAGCTATCATTTTAACTGTGTGTATGAAGAATGGCCACTTCATACCATTTTCAAATTATCCATCCTATGACCTGTGCTCCCATCCTCAGGCTCTATACAGACACTACATCCTACCTGTGAACAATATGAGATTACAGGTTAAAGCAATAGCAAACTGATGCTATGTCTGAGTGATCTCTCTTTCTTACTTAAGTATTTTTTCCACAGCTTTCTATGTATTTGTTCAGGGCTACATTCAATGGATAACTCCCATTTCTCAAAACTTAGGCACATCAGTCCAGGTTTCACAACAAGGTTGCATTTTTGGTTCTCATGAAAACCTGAAGTGAACATGCCAAAAGACAGCCAGAAAAAGCTCCCTTTAACAGGAATCAGAACAGATCAGACCAGAACAACAGTGAGGTATTTTAGATTGCTCATCTTAAAACTGGTCATAAGTCATCAACTTTCTTAAGATATTGGGCAGAGCATGGAGTACTTAGATCTATTTTAAATAAAAATCACATACCTGTATCTTACTTGTATATGCAAAATACACATTGTCTTAATATATAAACGTGATTCACTCTCAGCTTTCCATTTTGTGTCATGGCAACATAGTTTTGTAATATCCATCACTTCTAACTTGCTGCATTGTTAGCTCTGTATTTTTAAAATGGCTTTATCTACATCGAATGTGCTTTTACAATTCAGCAATAAAAGTTATTGGCATCTTAAAAAAACTAACACTTTTCATCTGCAAATGTAAACCTGGCTCTATCGTAGAACGCAATGAAATGAACATATCAGGGAAAAATATGGAAAACTGGCAGGTTAGTAATTTGGAGTATTGGAATGAAAATGTGTCTGGAGAAACATATTTGGTTATTTGCAAGAATAATTCAGTGTTTTGTCTATTAATATTTTTAACTATTTAGCCTTCAGATTTATACTTGGGTATAAGTCATTAGATGCAACTTCCACATTTACACTTATGAACCAAGCTGGATTCTAAAATGGCATAAGAAGAAAGTGGAAAAATAATGGAAATCTGTAAAAAAGTGTAAAATGTCTTGACTTTTGCTTTAGTTATGCTTGTTAAGTAGATAGACTGTGCTCTGTGATTGTGTGTGTCTATGAGAGAATGTGTATATATATTATTAAGTGTTCATCAAAATGAAATTATTATGTGCACAATTTTAAGAATTTTCTCAAAGTTTCAAGGACATTAGGAAATTATGAGACTAAGGGAATACCTGCATATTTAGTGTAGCCTCTGGTATGTACACATTATGATAGAGCTCTTAATCCCATGATCACTTCTATTTATTTACAGAGAACTGTTGTCTTCTTCAGTACTCAGAATTGACAGGGTGTACTTAATGAACAGCTCTTTAATATTTGATTTTCTTCTTATTGTTCAGTGTGTACTCTTAGTTCTTATTTACTGCATTACATTCAAACACTGCTCTGAATACACAACTGTTCATTTCCTCATGGACTTTTCTGTGGTGTTGATGACTAGTATCTAAGCACTTTGCAAACATTAATGAATTTATCTTCTTAAACCCAAGTGAGGTGAAGGCTGTCATTATTCTGTTGTAGACCTAAAACTGAGACACAGAGGAGTTCAAGTCAAACAGCCACTAATGTCAAGCACACTAGCTGAGACATGCAGCACCTAGGTTTTCAGAGTATTTAGCAGTCAATCTGATTTTATATGCTGAGAGCACATCCCTGATTGACTACAGCTATAGTTGTGAGCATTTTACACTCCTGTCAATCAGGAAAAAGAGTCTCATGCTGGGCACCCTGGGAACAAGGAACAAACTGTTAATGACCCCATCTGAAAATCCCACTTGGATTTGAAGTCACTTCCTGAGCAACACATAAGAATTCAGCAGAAAAAATAAGGATAAAACCTAATTACTGAGTACAGCATACGGCTGTTTTAACTGTGAGACTTTCTCTTCTTGAAATTCCTGCCTCAAAAACCAAGCAACTTCTAAAAATGCACAGCAAAAGAAGGAACAATCCCATGCAAGTTTCTTGCACTACACAACAGGCATTTCCCATATCTTATTCTTCAAAAAAGTTTTAAGTCAGGGTTTAAATAGTAGTCAACTGGAAGTCAATTTAAGACAATCCCAGTCAAGTCTTTTGACTTAATGGAGTCTAATTAGAAAATCATTGTTGAGGAGGGAAAGACAGGTATCATCATGGACAACAGAAGCTGACTGGAGTTGCTTATTTCATGAGCAGTTACAGATAGGTTGAGTTTTCTCTTCTTTCTGCACTTGTGACTTCAGAAACGCATCCTTGTCTCGTGTAACAGATGGAAAAGTGCAAAGAATCTTTGCTATGTAAAACCACCACTTTTATCATATAATCAAAAAAAAATTGAGGTTAGAAGGGTTGTCAGCCTTTGCCATTTTAGGAGTGTCCTTAACCAGTAGCAATTTAGAACCTTACTACTGATAATTTCTGATTCCATTCAGGACACATCCTCTGGTCTGCTCATTACTGAATGAATGAGCAATATTATCAGCTCATTAACTATCTAAATACTCTAATTATCTACATTACCTTGCTGAAGATGGGCCCAGATAAAGAAATTGCACCTACATATTTATGGCTTGGTGCAGAGCACTGGTAAATCTTCAGAGTCACTGTGAATTAGCAGTAAATATGGACAGCTTTCCTAAGCTCATGATAATGTTAAGTATGGTTAAATATAAAATATGGCATAAAACTAGAACAAGTCTTAATACAGCTTCCAGATGACAAAGGGGGTTTCAGTGTTATTATTACAAGTCTAATCAAGAACAGTCATCTGAACAAAAGAGTCTCATAAGACATTTTCCAAATGACTCTTTTAATGTCATTTAGTAGATTAAAACCAAAGGGCAGCATGCTCAGTTTTGAAAGGAAAGATACGAACAATTACTAACACCACATTGATTGCAATTCTTTATTCCAGTGCAATGGAGTGAGCATCTGAATTATTATAATCAAAATACAGGATAAATTGATATATTTCTTTTTTTATCTTGATCCTAATAATACTGTTCAGTAATCATTGCTGAAGAATGGAACAAGGTAAGCATTGTGAACACACCCTGGAAAAGCTAAAATGTAGGGAAGCCTAATGAAATAGAGCAGAGACTGAATGGTCCTGCCAATAAAATTATCCAAGACAACAACAGTAGTTTTAAACCGAAATTTTCTTTTAGTTTCTTTCTCTTGCACTTTCTTCTCCAATTTTGCCATATCACATCTACTCTTCCTTCCTTTTAATACTAAAATACTCTGATTGTTTAGAAAATGCCCAAGGCAAATACTTCCGTGAAAATTGTTAATTCAGTGATGAAATAAAGTCGTTTCTAGCCTGAAATACAGGTATTTAATGATCATCTTACAGAATCAAAGAGTTCATTATGGACCACAATGACTTTCTGTATCACCCATGTCCACTGAACGCATATGTCCCGAGAACAAAGGTACTACAGTACTCTGAGTTTCTTTGGTTTTCTCTATGCTTTTTTTCCCCCTCGTTTCATCTTCTCCCTTTCTCTGTACTGTATTTGTTTCCTCTACATATTTTGTCCCAAATTTAATTGCTTTTCTAGTCTTCCCATTTATTCTTCTTTCTTTTCCAGGTTCTTTCTTACCTTCCTATTTCTCTTTGCTTTCCTTCAGTTCTATCTCTTCTTTTAAACCCTTTTTCCCTTTGCACTCAATTCTGCCCTCCTGTAACTTAAGTCTGTGAACTCCCCATCCCCATCTCTCTTTCAATATAACCTTCTTTCTAGATATATTGCACCCTTCCCTCTTGCAGTTTTTCCTCTCTTCCCTGTCACCCTACTGACCAGTGGCCAGAGAAATAAGTAAATGCCCAGAGTCTTCACTACACCTTCTTTTCCTGAGTGATCCAGATTCTCTTTATGAGCATTATTTGTATTTCAAAAGAAATGAGACACTCTAAGTGAGCCCAAAGGCCTTGAGAGCTAGAGGAAATACATGTAGGAATAGTACATTAAGAAACAGTGCTCATGCAAAACAACTTCCAATTGAGTAAACAAGACCTATCAAAAAGGAGAAGGATTTTAGAGACAACAAATGTAAGTGAATTCAAAATTTCTTGTGAAAGCCTAGGGAAAAAATCCATCAGATTTTGACTGGGCTCAGATGTCTTACCCCTTGACCCCCATACCTTGAGTATAAAGCCATATCTGTTTGCTTACTATCATTTGTTCTGTCTACTTCTCCTTCAATTAGGATTATAGTCTTTTTAATGGCCTCTAATTATTACTTTTACAGGGGAGAACAGTATCTGGTTTCTGTTTTTGCATGCAAATCTTAATTCTTTAAAGAGGTGAGGCTCAAGAAGTCCCCGTGAGGAAACCTGCATATAGCTAAAAGAAATAGTTTATTTTCCTGTGTTTTCATTTTAATTGAAATCTAAAAGTAATGAGTATAAAAGAAGTAGCATGTGTAGTTTGTGTTTAAGAATTTGCAGATAACCAAGGTAACTGCACAAAGCTCAGGGAGTGAGTTCTCTCTGTGTGAATGCCTTGGCTTTTCAGGTCAAACCCTTTCTTCTAGTCCTTCCTTTCACAGCAGATGAATACGAACTTCACTGCAGAGACACAAGTAAGTGCTGACTAGAGAGAATGGCGTTTTGTGATGAGGAATGAAAGACACTTCTTCTGTACTTACAAAGAAACAGTCAGTATATTTTTCTTCTCTCTTTCATCAAATGGCAACAAAGCTGCTTCTCCCACCACCAATTTTTCAACACAACTTCACTTGTACAAAGCTAAAATTAAATAAAGTGAAACAACTATATATATTTCCATCTCTAAGATCTAATATTAATTTAACCTGCTTTAAAACCCATCCCTAGTCAACTTGTAATGGTTATTATTTAAAGATACAATTGCAACATCAATACAAATAGAGCTTTCTGTTGCTCAAGTACATCTTAAAGAATAGGGTAGCATTAATCAGTTCAAAAATAGCAAGACTCTTTTTAACATAGTTTTATATTAGCAGGAAAAGAACAACTTGCAGACTATGGGCATCCCTTCTCAAGCTGCTACACTCACTCAAGCAAAAGATCCACACCTTTGCTTTGGGTACAAACTGACAGAACTTTCCTTATTTGACGTGATTCTGATCTGCAGTGTTCTAATGCTACCTGTATCATACCTTTTAATTTTCACAGGTACTCCTAGCTGCAGGAGCAGCTGCTATTCTGTGAGACACTTAATGTAACAATTTAGTCTGTGTTCAGATGTTCCCTAAATTTTCAGCTGCAGAGGTATTAGATGCTGCTAAACCTCATCTAGTTTGGTACCACATCTCTGTCGTGGGTTGCCCACTCCACAGCAGGGCCAAAAGAAGGCAAAGATCCTGTTTTGTGAGTGATTCTCATCTACTGCAGTGCAAGAAAAACATTTCAGCTGAAAACACCAGGAAGGCTGTCTAAACTGTGCCAGCTGACTTTGCACTGGAACAGAAGAACCACAGTAAGTGGCTGAGAGCCTGTTAACAGCTCACATTATGCACTGAGCTATGCGAAGCAGATGATCACAAAGGGAAGAGATGTATGCTGACTTTTTGTTTCCTGGGTTTCATTGTCCCCATGACTAAACTTAGAGCTTGTTCAGACTGAAAGCGTCCTTACAAGGGTGCATTCCATACACTGCATACAAGAAAAATATAACATAGATGACCTTGGATTTGTGTATATACATACTGTGCTTTGTACTTTATAAACTGCTTGATAAAGTTTGTTGAATGCATTGCAATGTTGGGTTAAATACCAATTAGTCTTTTATACTTTGGAAACACTCTCGTGAGCACTTTGCTGTATCCCCAGGTAATAGAGCTGCTTCTAAAAGACAGTAGCAACCTTGACAGGTTTCCAAGATGTCATTCTGCCCTGCATAAGAATGCAAACTAACATACAGCCTGTGTCAAACTGGTCAGTGCTGCTGGCACCCAGTCCCAAGATAATGTTTAAAAATTAGAAAATTCATAACCTGAGTTAACAGTTGTATCTTGTTTTCTCTTATCCTCTTGCCTGCCCTATCTTAAAATAATTTAGTCTGCAAAAACTCTTCTCTGAAATCACATTGTGAGAGATTTTGATAAGCTATCACTGTGTTAAGACATCTCTCCAAGGAGGATCTGAGGAAAACTTACAAAGGCCTTGCATACATGCATATGAATTCAGTAACATATCGAATTGCCTTTCTCCTAGGATATGGAAATTCAAACAACATAGACATGGCTGATGTGACTGGAGCTCACAAATTGCAGCTGAGCTCCCAAAGCCTTGGAAGCCTTCCTTTTCTAATTGATGTATGTGATTACTTCTGGGGCAGAGTGGGGTTTCTTTTTCCCTCTCAGTTTTCTTCATCAGACTTGAAGTACTGACTGCTAGAGGATGCTGTTGAAAGGTGTCAGTAAGGTAAAGTCTTTTCTTTATTAATTTCACTGTTTGCAAATTATGTTTCTACATTGAAAGATACATAATTCACAAAAAGATGCATTTTTGTTGGTCAGTAGCAAAAGGCTGTAAGTACCTAGATAGAATTATTTTAATAAGACTTTCCCTTTCTATTATGCTCAGCTGAAGGGAGAGTATGTGACTGAGAAGTCCATTGTCTGGTCCCTTGTCAAGGCAATCCAACAAAGTCACCTGCTTCCATATTTTCCAAGCATTGTCTGCAGGGTCAGATTTGGCACTGGATTTTCCTTAGCAGCTGCATGTTTGCAACTGCCCATGAAATCAGTGTCTGCAGTATCTTAATAAAGGTGCCCAAGATTAGAGGATCTTGTGAAAAGTCAGAACATTACTTGATTTCCTTGGGAAAGCAAGTATAATGATACAAATACCTTTCAGTTTATTCTAAGATGAACAGCTTATACCTTAATAAAAGAACCATAAGCATTTCAGATGAAGTGTAATACTGAATTTAATTAACAGTTGATGTTTAGAGCCTAGTTTTCTCCATTGTCTTTTCATTAATATATTCACTTTAGATGCAAAGGACCTGTGTTTTTACTTTTGGCAATTTTGTAGTGACTGCATAATTCTCAAACAATAGGACAAATAACTCTAGCTACAGATGAAATGGTCCAGTCTATTAAGGCCAGTTATTTCTTGTATGTAGCATAAATCATTCCATTTGGCATGTACCACACACACACTGTTTCTGGAGCCAAATCCTCCTGAGATGCAGGCTCATGGTGTAGATATTACTTTTTGTAGTTTGAAAATCTTGTTCAGAGGGCCTCCTCAGTGGAAGTAGAGATATTTTGGAATAATGCTGTTTGAAATGTTAAGTAAACAGTTTATTCTTCCTATGTGTATGCAGCAAAAAAAATGTGCTTATGACATGTGCCTATTCTATATCATTGATAATATCCTATTATCAAATATTAATTGATAATAATAAGTATTGAGGAATACACACAAAACTAACAGCATAGGATGCAGTTCTATCTTGCATCTGGCCCCACACACCATCCTGATAGTTTCTGAAGCCACAAATGAAACTCAGAAGATCATTTCCCAGGCAGAAAATTTACTTTAGGAAGAACAGGACTTATGCTCCCTCCTTTGCTATTTTGCAGAACAATCAGGATCGAAGGTGGAAGCAACTGGCTTGGCATGTAGAAGTGCAATAGACTCTGAAGTTGTACTGCAGGACATCAGTACTCTTTCCTACATGTCACACCTCCTGATGTCAAGTCCAGCCTTTACTAGTATGGCCTTCTTGTCATTCCTCACAGGAATAAGCATGTAAACCAACCCAGCCAAACTCCACCATATACAATAACTTTCTATTGAGTAAACTGCACTGGACTTTCAACATTTTTCATTATTATTTCTCTTAAAGACTGAGGATCTTTGAATGGTGTTGAAGTTGCTGTCACATTCAACTCAAGAAGTGGCAACTTAGTCATTCAAAAAAGCTATTTTACTGAGCTAAGTAGCAAAGTGCCAAAACCACACAAGGGTTTCAATGGAGTCAGCAGAAAATCAGTGTAAAGCTGAAAAGCAGAGAGTAATTTATGAAGGCAGAGAAATTATCAGAAATAGCATTCCATCAAGGGCATTATAACAAAACAACTGGATTCACATTCAGGACTATCTTCAATGACCACAAAAGACTGGGACTTTTGTTCTGTGTTTCTGGAAATATGGGAACTCTGACAGAGCAGCAGTTTCTTGGTGCCACAACACCAGAATGATTCCTCTGATACAAAGACATTGAAAAGATGGAGATAAACCATGCACACAAAATAGCTTATGTAAATTGCCTCTGGTGATGCTTCAAAATGCAGCCTAGGTGGATTAATCAGTGTTAAAAGAAATAGCCAGCTGAATAAAAAATGCTGTGGTGTGTCTAGACTTCTCTTCAGGGAAAGAATATTTTGGTCCTGGCCAAATCTCCTGATTTGTTTATGGAGTTACAGGATCAGATATCATTAAGCACTGTTAAAAGATGAAAAGCTCAGTTTGGAAGCTGAGAGCTTGGATCTGGAAGGATGAGTAGTGGCAGGTTGCTGGATTTCTGGAGCCAGTTTTCAATGGCATCTGGAGTATGTAATTAAATTTATCTCATGTGGACAGCTGTTTGCATCAACCTAATAGTGATGACTGTATGCCTGTGGTTTTGTACACCTGATTGAAATATGTGTGCATTAGGTATTATCTGATAGAAATGAGGACTTAATATTCAGGTGATAAGATACTGGAAGATATTGTCCTTTACCCTACTCCTGTTGGAGCCATATGTTTCATGTATCATTTTGATTTATCAATATGTATGAAACAGCAGCTCTGACATGATTATAATTAAAACAGCAATGTGGGACAGATTCTCATTTGGCACAAGGGGGTACAGCTCTGTTGACTTCAAAAAAGTCATCCCCTATTCATAGCAGAACAACATTCAATCTCACAGTGAGATCGGTGTACAAAGCCAGAGCAGGCTGAATCAGCCCTACTACGTTTCAATCCAGAGCCCACCTGTGAAATAGTAACAGAACCCATATGTACAGCATCCCTGGACAGTGTTATATGCTCAGCCAGATGGCATTAAAGTTGATCTGCTATCAATTAAGACAAGGATATTTGCAGCCCAACTAATATTCCTGTTTTTTCAATAGCTAGATTTGATGGAAACAAATCTATCCAAATTAAAGTTATATATTATGTTATGTTATATATATTATATAATACTATGTTTATTATATTATATATATTATATGTATATATTACATATTATATTTATTATATTATATCTTTTATAACTGTGTTACCCCTGTAGGTAGTAATTGCGGTGCATAAACATTGATTTTTTTGTGCTTGAAGAAAAGGTAACTCAGGACATGGGGAAAATACTGTAGAGTCTTTCATCTCCTAGTTAGGTTATTAGATCGGCACTACGGTATGTCAGTTCTTGCCATCTGATACATGATTTATAGACTGCAGAAAATCAGCTGGTGATCTTGTCACAGGAAAAGGGGATTTTCTTGAACCTTCTATGTTTGACCCCCAGTCATCTTCTCACAGATCTCACAAATCTAGAGATCACATCAGAAAAACCTGTATTAAATAGGTCTCTAAGAGGTAGCCTTGCAAGAAATAAGAGCTGATGCAAAAGTTAAATTCTCATGCTATCTTGGAGTAAATTGGTCATGGCCTGATTTGGAGTAAGTGTGCAGTGTTGTATGTATTTGCACTTCACTAGAAAACCATCTTGAGACAAGCCCGATGACTAAAGTAATTTGTAGCAGTGTTAATTAACTTGTCTTATCTCTTACGAAAATGGAAAGGATTGTTATAAAGTTGCAACTATTCCAGATGCAGGTCAAATCATTAAATTGTTAAGCCTTAATCAAAAAGTTTGAGAACACTGAATTAAGATTGCAAGCTAAAATACAGTTTCTCTGTCTACAATGATATATATTTAGATCTAGATAGATACAGATAGGGTAATCTGAACTGGGATATCTTGTTCAATTTGTGTTCAGAAACATCCCCATCTGCATCTTCACTTAAAGTCAGTAGATTCCAGCTAAATCTGCCAACTCAAAGTTTGTGGTCCTTTGACTTGGCTTTGTTGTATACTGTTCCATACCGCAGAGAACAAGCTACACTTGCAGAAAATCAGTTCTATTTCTCCTCAAGACTTGCCTCTTTTGTTGTTGTTATACAACTTCTAGTATTGTCCATTTTTGCAATCTAGTTATGCATCAAGGTCATAATAGTAAATTTACACCATGGTAAGCTTCATTTTCTGCTTCCGGGTTGTCAAGTGAAAAGAAGGTCATCACAGAAGGAAAGGAAAAGCAAATGAATGCAGAATCTCTTTCTTCATTACAATGTTACGAGGTTGGTTTTCTTCATGATAATTTCTCTATGGAACATTTTTAAATGCAAGAAGTTCTGCTTGGTGGTTACACTGAAGAGATTCAAGATGGCAGCTTGAAAAAGAAATCTCTATGTCATGCTCCCTCATAACAAATTTTTGTTTGCTTTTTATTTTTCACTAGGTTTTTTTGATGTAAAGTGAAATTATTTAGGCTGAAAGTGCCAGTTGCTTTTTTGCATGGATAATGGAACTCAGGAAATGCAGAGTAGGTCTTGTCAAGAAAGTTCAGATTTTAAAATTATTCCAGACAAATTTGCAGAGGTATGAAAATCTCTCTTCTGTAAAATTGTTAGATTATGTGTTATATTGTGACTACAAAATGTTAAAGATGATCATATATTGCCTCCTGCCTCTATCCAGGGACATTTAGAAGGACGTTGCACAGTTTTTTCTGAATTCATTGTTTTTCACTGGATGAAATTGATTTGAGGAAATTGTCTGAGTGTAAAATCCATCCATCCCTAACCTGTCATGGAAGTGTGCCTTTGTTCTAAAATAAAATTATAATTAAACAAGACTTGGTACAAAATCGCAATTTGTAGAACCTACAAATGAAGAAGGAAAAAAAGAAGAAATCCTTCCAAGTAACCTGTGAGGAGACTGATTCGAAGCAAATTATAGAGTCATGGGATCTCATTGTCTTATCTGCTTATACAATTTTTCCTTGTTGCTATTGCACCTTACTAACACTAGACTAAAACTGCTGTAAGTAATTAAGAACCAAGCTTACATTGTTTCAAGATGCCACAGTAAAATGATGTGATGCACCTATGCTTATCTATTGGAAGATGGAGGAGTGATAGTTAACTTTAAGGGACTAGCTGTGAGAAGATCTCTGTATGCATGTCCACACAAACATCTGTCTGCACACTTTAAACTGCAGTTCTGTAGCTTCAGAAGACAGTACCTGGGGTAGGGACTTGTGGAGGGGATTTGCCCAGGGGAGTCCTCTAACCAGCTATGATACTGCTCTGTAACAGGTGTGTTCTTCAGGCGTTAGGTCAGCACAGGCTGCAGCAAAGGAAAAGATGCTGACACCCACAAGGAGAGAAGGGAGGGAATCTGCCTTTTCCCGTGTCTTGAGTAAGGACCCTGCATGCTGGCAGCAGGGAGGACAGGGGCACCCTTTGGGCTGTGCTCAGTGCCAGAAGAAATAGAAGGTGGACACAGCTGTATCTGGATTTCTTTTAAAAGAGTTGGAAATAATGTGATTAGGGACAGAAAGATGAATGCAGCACGCTGATTTGCCACATTTATGAAGTCCTCACAAGGACATCAAAGAGTGAGGGCAGCAGCACATTCTGTGTCCTCAGCCAGGCAGTGTGACAAAGTTGCTTCTCTGAGTGCCACTTTCCATGGATTATTACAGTAAACTAGTCTCGACAGAAATACCAAGAAACCATACGAATACCAGAGTCCAGTTACGATGAGAAAAAAAAGTAGACCAAGACTTTGATCCAAGGAAAAAGAGAGACCACTGAAGAAACAATTGTGGCAAAAAAACAGAAATTTTTGAACAGCTCTTGAACATTATATTAAGAGAAAAAAAGCAAAGACATTAATTCTTGTGGAAGGACACTGCAGAGTCTTTTACAAATGCTGGACTAAGTGTGTGTAGGTACTACCTTTTATTTGTAGGTGAATGTCAATCAATGCAAAGAGCTGAAAAATCAAGTATTGCTGTTGTAGGACTGATTAAACTTCATGACTGAGTTCACTGCAATCAACAACAAAAAAAATCTGTTCAGTGGTTATATTGCTGTTTTTTCTCAAAGAACTGAGGTCATTCTTTTTCTCTCTCCTGTTTTTCAAAAGGTGGAGGCAGGGTGCTTACAAGAGAGGCTAAACAAATCAAGAGTTTTTCATGTCCCTTTTTTCATTTTAATATTTCTCATCTTCCAGAAGGGATGCAAATGTGCTGTACAGACAAACTGAAAATGCAAAAGTGTTTATATTTGACTCTTGATAAAACTCCTTTCAAAAACTATAACACATACCATGAGAGTATGAAAGGGAGAGTGAGGAAGTGGAGAAACACCTTACATTGAGAGTTTTCATTAAGACAGGTGCAAAACCACTTTTCCTGTAGACAAGGTGATTCAACCATCAGACTCACCAAACTCTTTTTGACCACTGTGTTTTATCGGCTTTGGAAATCATGCTTCAGGAATACCCAATACAGATGATATTATCAGAACTAGATAAGCTCTCCCAAAGACCTGTTGCATTAATTGAAAAATTGCAATAAATGTATTGTACAAATGGGGCTACAAGTAAGGATTTAAGTTGCAGGACTGGCCTACTCCTTCCCCAACATCTACTCACCCACTCCTACAGTCTGAGAGGAGGAAGACAGTGCAACTCAGGCTTATTAGCCTTCAGCTGGTGTCCCACTCCAAGGACCAGGAGGAGAGGCAGTCTTTCAATCCTTTCTTAGCTAAAGCTAAGCCAGAAAGCTGCTCCTACATCTCTCAGTTTCTACCTGCTATCACAAAAGAATGTCATATAAGGGACACAGCCGCTTTCCTACCTTCTGTCTCATACATGGGGGGATGACTGTTCTATCTTATGAAAATGTTTCCCATGTCTCTCTACATGTGAAAATTGGACATTTTACCAACTACTGTATGCAGAAATGTAATATTTCTGTTTGCAATTCCAATTTCACAGTTGAGCGGGATCTGCAGATACAGAGAATTCTAATAAAATTGCAGAAACATTTAATGCAATGACTGGCAGATGGGGAAAGGGTTTGTGGCAGCTCCATTTTTCTGATTATGTTAACAAAATATGGCATGTGCTTTTCTAATACATAGACAACAATTCCATTTACAATTTAAATCTGATGACTGAAAGTCATCAGACGACTATTTTAGAGAATGTGTTTACCACCTGAATGATCTAATAATACAGAAGTAGTTATTTTTCTTCCCTCGAATTGATGATCCAGACTTGAGATTTAATGAAGTTACATGGGGTAATTTCAAATACTGTCTAAGGGCAACAATGTAATTTCAGTAAATTATTTATGCATACTTGATCCAGCAATTAGAAGACAGGAGCCTATAGTGATCCACACTAGGAAGTCCTTTAAATACAGATAGATATTTCAGTGCATTAATGGAGTAGGGGGATAGTAGTAACAGAAAATATGAATAATTTCTGCAAAATCAACTAAATGAAGTAATGTATAAAGTTTTCAAATTTTTTTTCAAATATTTTTTATAGGAAACTAGATTGAAAATGTGCATAAAATTTGTCTAGCTAAGTAACTCCTCTTATCACAGGTGCTAGGTTAAATATTCCAAGTTCTTCCAATGCCTGAACTTAGATTACTCCAGTGTGACCTGTCTGATGTGTCAGATTGTCATACTTGCTGGAATCAGAAGTATATACAACCTCTCCAGTTCTGTTACCCAAAACAAATTCCATCTTTTAAGACTAGATTATTATTATTATCATCATCATCATCATCATCATTATTATGTCGACAAAGTTTTCAAATATCAGTGAGAGAGAAACTGAAGGAGACACTGAAAATCAGGTTAAACTGTATGGGTCAAGCAAATGCAGACCTTAGAGAGATGTTGGTTTTTGTTCATTTAGCTGTGGGTTTTTTCCTTTGCTTTCTCCAGCTGAATCAAAGCTAATTTTTAATGCATGTTTAGAAATCGAGTGAAAATTGCTTTAGCTGACTTTTGTTGACCCCAGTGAGTCTCAATCATTTTAGGTTACAAGGAAGTTATCATGCAATTTGCCATGTGATTTATTCCTGTAAGTTATCATGAGGTCTCCAAATGACTGAAAATGTGAAGATAGTCCTTGAGGCACAGTTTAGTTGGTGGTGCTGAAAGTCTGTGTTGTAATACTTCTCATTTATAATTTCATCTTTTCTCCCTTTCATTCCCAAATAACACCACTGCAGCTGTAGTGGGGCTAGGTCTAGGAGCATTATCCTGCGTCTCTAATTAGTGGCCTTTTAATAATGGCACAGAAGAGCTAAGGGAAATTTGCCTTACATTTATTCAGTCTGGCCTCATCCTAGGCTTACATATGGGAGTTCTGTTTCTAGCACTGCCAAGTCTTACATGAAAGGCATTTGAAACTGTATGTGTTGCAGTTACCAAGGAAATGCCTTACTGGAAATAGGTCCTGAAACACCACAGACTACTAATGCAATCAAAATAAAAGCAGGAGTCATCATCAGTGATTCAGAGGCCCTCATCATTGCTTTCCAAGACAGGACTCTTTCACTGCATCCCTCTCCATTGGTTTGCCAGCAGGGCCATGCCAGAGTCACAGAACAGAAAGACATATCTTCTGATCCCATCCTTAATCCTCCCTGCCTTTTTTTTCCCTAGTGTTACACTGTCAGGCAAATCTTCATTTCTCTTCTGTAATCACAGTTCTGCTTCCTTTCCATGTCTGTCTCCCCTTATTACAAAGCAGTCCTCCTGCTGTCCTCCCCAGCCACCACAGTACAGCAGCCAGGGCTGGCTTCTGTGACACTTTGATCCCTTGCTGAGCACAGATCAAGTTGATGCACTCTCTGTCTTTTCTGGTCTCTGCATGTCATCCAGAAAAGTAGCTATCTAAAGACTGCACCTTCTAATTCAACAAATCTGCTCCCTGTGAAGGAAATTTAGGGGTGTGCTGCAGCAATTTATGCCAGCAGTTGAGGAGGTCAGCTAGCAGTGCTGGCATACAAAATAGGCTTGAATACTCTGAGGCAAAAAGCCAATCCTGACTGATGTGGAATCTGTATAACCAGTTTTAAGGCTGGTATTCCTTTTTACAGTGTGAAAAGCAGAAATTAGTGTGATTTGGGTGTTCATACATGCCAACCACACTCAAATGCTAGAAGCTGTACACCCAGGCTGCCTAGAGTCAGAGGGGCATAATGTCCCCTTCTCCAGGGTCTGCACTGAGCACAGGGGAAATTACCTGCTGGGCTCTGCAGTCCTGTCACTGCACTCACTTGTGTATGTTTTTCCAGTCACATTGATCACATGATGACACAAGGAAAATCAGCTGTGATGGCATCATGTATCCACAGGGAAAAAAAAGGGGGCAGAGAAATCTAAGCTCTTGAATAACTTGTACTGATTTCAGAGAGATTTATGCCAGTGGGTTTTCTGTGACTGTGGGGAATATACACATATTAACAGTCAGAAGAAAGCCACGAAATCTTTTGGCTTGGGAAAGGAAGGATTCTGAGAGAAAGCACTGATGAAGGAGGGATGTGGTATCAGGGATGCTGCCTCTAGAGTCACTTTCCAGATTAGGAAAAGACTGACATTTAAAACTGACAAAATCTGACTTTAAACTGACATCCAAAGTTTGTCGGTCTGAAAAATTTTTTTAAATGGTGTTTTAGAAAAGACTGTGAACTGATACTGCAGGTTTTCACTGTGCACTATAAAGCAATAAGCTAAATACCAGCAGCACAGCAACTCTGTGAGTAAATGTAGCAGCTCACACACAGAATAGGATACGTGATCTTGTTTTATCTGAAACAGGGAGGTTTTATAGTACCCTTTGTATATAGTACCCATCTATGCTAAACATAATGGACTTTTTTATTGACGATAAGTTTGCAACTTCTGTTATCTTTCAAATTGATGAAAATAGGTTACAGTGTGTGATATAAAATTATGTAGTGTTACCATGCATGAGACCAATTGCATAAGAAATTATCTAGTCTGTAAGTATTGCAATATGAGTTTACAAAATTTCCAAACAGAAAAAGCCCAATACAAATAAAAAACAACGAAAGTACTTTCTGCCACAAGCTTTTATTTTCACCTTTTTTTGTGTGCCGTTTTTCTCTGTTTGGGCTTTTGGGCTAGTTTTTATCATTGGGTGGGTGTTGCGGGGAGTCTTTTTCACTTTCATAGCATTAACAAGACTAGAAATATCATTGGGTTTTGGTCTTATGAAATTTTTATTTTTCTCAAGTGGGTAGTTCAAATATCTCTCAGCTCCTCTTAAACTGAACTGAATTAGACCTTATGAACTCCCCTTATCATTGTGCATGAAGTGGTACAACCACCTCCTAGTTCCAAAGACATTTTAATCTATCAATTGCCTCGTTAGTCTTTTCCCCACCCTTTCCAAGATAAGACTGAAGTAAGAATCCTCTTTCTTAATTTGCATTCTTCTTAGGAGTCTACCTTCTTGCTAGTTCATCTGTGCTTCATATCAGCCTTGCATAAAGGATGTGATTATCAAGGCTTCTGACCATACCTGTCTAAATGTAGCACTTCTGTACAATTTGCCCTGAGTCAGTGTATAAAGATGAGTTTTCTCCACCTCAGGAAATATTTCACAGGTTTTCTGAAGGGGAAGGGGAATGTGATTTTGAAATGTATTGTTTTCATCTTATGCAAAGTTCACCCTGACAGTCGGCTGGCAAGGATCAAAGCTTCATATGGCATGTTGAAAGGTCAAAGCGTGTATTAAATTGTGCACTGAAAAATCAAAGCTTTGTAATTTACAGGCAATAGCTCAGAAATTCATACTTGAGGAGCAGGGTCAAAAGAAAGCTCTTATCCTTCTTAATTCACTTGGCAGCACAGTTTGTTTCTGTGTCATAGCAGTGCCTCCTGCTGCTGCTGCCATGCAGGTCTGTTGATGTTTCTCCTAAAAATTTCAGGGCTTGTAAGGGTCTGTGCTCTCAGTCTGCCTCCTGCTATGGCACACCTCTTTCAGCATATAAGAAAAAAAGTGCTTTTGGAAATATTTGACAGCAGTTTTTCTGTATCTCCATGTTCTCTTGGTAATACAGCTAAAATATTATCCATAACATGTAACATGAAGTTTGTAAGGATTGTGTTTGTAAATAAACTGTTGCAATTTTTTAGATGTCATTTTGAAAGATCTCAATTATATATTTACCTCACCCATGTATACAATAAATATCACAAGCAATAGCAGTTCTATATTTAAAAAATCATTTCAATAATTCTGATCTGCTTCAAAAATAGCTTCCAGCTTGATTGTGAAAATGAAGATAATGGCTTATTGCAACCTTGCTGACACAGAAGAGTTGCATTGTTTTGGTTACAACCTAGGCGTGGGTATGGATTGAATTAAATTGCTCCATATCCTATATGAATAGTTTTGGTTTATAACTGATTTATATGGAATTGTCTCGGTTCAGTTATTGAATTAACTGGATCTGTAAAGGATCTGTATTATTTTTAACTACATCAATTTAAAAAATAACCTGAATTAAAAACTCATGCAACATGACTTTGTAGACAAGGCCTATGAATAGGAAAACTAACTTTTCTTTTAGCCTTCTTGGAGCCTTGGTCTTACCTCAGTTTCACATACTCTTCTGTCCATGAAAGATATTTCAAAAGGTTTGCGGAGCCATAAGGCAAGACATCAGAATCAGTCCATTACCTAGATGATCTCTCTCTTACTATTGCTTTTAGTGCTAAATGTAGTGCTTATTAATGCAAATCTTTAGTGGTGATCTGGTTAGGGACACACTGGGGAAGTGCAGACACATTGTCTTCCTTATTCACCCTCAGGAGTGCAGAAGTACTTCATCATGGGGCTGTTACTTTGCATCCCTACTCACTAGCCCTGTCCTTGGTTACTCAGTGAAGAGTTCTATGTCATTGAAATTCAATTTCTGTCCTGTCACAATGTGGAGATATCTGTAAGCTCTTGATACTCCTGGCAGAGTGTAGACTATTAGAGACAAACCAGAGGAAAGCAGTAAAAACAAGAGCGGAAAACTGAAGGAGGGCATGTTTAGATTAGATATAAGAAAAAAATTCTTCACTATGAGGGTAGTGAGACATGGAAACAGGTTGCACAGAGAAGCTGTGGATGCCACAACCCCTGGAAGTGTTCAAAGGCAGCTTGGAAAGAGCTTTGAACAAACTGCTGTAGTAGAAAGTGTCTCTGCCCATGGGAGGGGGGTTGAAAGATGATTCTGAAGGCTCCTTCCAATTCAAACCATTCTATGAATGTATGAAAAAAAAAAAATTATCCATGAACAAAAACTGAATGAGGAATGAGCTGGACTTATTTAGCCAGAGGAGAAGACTGAGAAAGACCTGCTAATAGCCTTCAGAGATAGAAAGGTCTGCTCTCTAAAGGAAAGGAAGATCCCATTCCCATTTTTAGTAGATGGAAGAGATGATATCCAAAACCTAAATTGCAGTCAGAAAATTCTGGGTAGATGATCAAAAAACCTTCTTAATCCTAAGAAAAGGGGAGTGCCTGAGTAGATAACTCAGAGACACTACAGCTTCTCCTTCATTAGAAGTCTAAGCATTGTCCCATGTCAGGAATATAGAAAATGATTCAACAGGGTATTCTCTAAACCATTTTTTCTATAATTTCTGTATGCTCAAGGCATTGCTTCTTTCCTATTTATGCTTTCAGTATGTTGAGAAAATGGTTTTCTTCATTTCAAAATCATCAAACACTACTCAATTCCTGCAGCATTAAGTAGAAGCAATATTTATTTATTCTTGACTAGGAAAAGAAGAAATAAAAGCGAAAAAAAGACAACCCCCTCTTTGCCTACATAAATAGTCATTATTTGACAAGCACTGTGTTTGAGTTTGAAATGGATGGTAGTACTATCTAAACTGAAGTTCCTTTAGCTAGGAAGGAAAGTTGCAGAGTGCCTCCTAACTTCACAAATTCGGTTCTTCTCCTCGTATCTCTTAAAACTCTGTTCTTAACACATCTCAGTTCAGTGAATCAAAACCAGTCCGGTGCAATACTGAACTCAAGCACAAGTATGAACCAGTTTTGTAATCATGAAAGAACCATCCCAAAAGTCCTATCTGTCTTCTGCCTGCTGGCAGTATAGAGGACAGTCTGCTATCACCCTCTTAAAGTGGGACAAAATCACTCATGTCCCATGTCTGGCAGGCTGGGTCAGGGCTGTACTCAGGTCTGTCTCAGCTACGTTGGAGTGATTGTGGATTTTAATAATACAGGAAATAAACAGAAAGAGTGTTTCCTTCAAGGGATTTTAAGTAGTTTTGCACCTTTAACCAAGGTCTGGTGTATTATTATTGCACACTTCCTGGGAGAGATATAGTATTAACCTGCTAGGTGACTATCCACAGCACCATTCAGAAGAAAAAGACTGGATGTCAGCCTCTTTAGAGAAGGGGGAGGGAAGAAGGAACTCCAGTTAGAGAATTAACAAAAAATGAGACAACCATTGTCTAATTTCTGTAATATATATTACCCTACTGAAATATCTGAAGTAATCAGGGGGATAAACACAGAAAACAAAACTCTTTGTATATTTTAAAAATCCATGAACCTAGAGTATAAAGGAGCTATCAAGGAAGGTGAGGTACTCAGAGACTATCAGGTCTGACAGCAATTCCTACATGTCTTTAAAGCAGCTTCCTAACCTTTGTCAGTTGATGGTGGGAGCTGTGCAAAGGCAGTCTGTTATCACGGCCAATTCTTACCCCACTTCTGAAGTGAGCAGCTATTATGCTCATACAAAAAGCTGAAACCAGCATAGTATCCCAACTCTAGGCTGCTCTGTCAGAAAGAAGTGTGCCCACAAATCTTTTGGTTTTGCCAACCCTATATTCCACAGGGTGTAGTGAAATATTAGCAGTCAGTTTGACCTATATAGTTGAGCAGCAGAGTATCTGATGATTCATCTGCTAGGCAGGCAGTGCTCAGTAACTGCTTGAAAAGGGGGCAGGGCAGGGCAGTGGTTAGATCAGGAATCAGGGTCTTCTCCTCATGTGGTTACTGACACACCATGGGGCTTTGAACATTGCCCTTAGTTTCTTCTTCAACTCCTCTGCAAATAAGAACCAAGATCTATTTATGAGCAGAAAGTACTGATGGCTTGACATGCTTTCAGGGAAGCTGAGATTGGGCAAAGGACTGCAAAACCCCTAACCTGCATCTCACAGGTTGTTGCACGGTTGTAGCCAGCTTCGTTCAAGACATAGAAGCCTAGAGCTTTGCATGACAGTATATTACCAGCACATCTACCTTCATTGCCTGTGCAAACTCTGTGGTGAGTGTAGTACAGGTAGGGAGTGTGGAAAATGCTTACTCAGAAGGGTAGTGATAAATAGCTCTTATTAATTTATTGTTTCTAACATAAAGAATCTAATCTGTAAGGTAACCTTGAAAACTTAATCTTTTGTGGCTAGCAGCTGAGGAGACCCTTTTGCTCTTCTTTGTTCATCTTCTCCAGATATAAGACAGTAAGAAGAAACAGAGCAAACAATTATGCCCTACTGATTTCCATATTGTGTCACTACCAGTGAGACCTGCAACACTCAGCACAGATAAATCAGAACACAAGGGCAAATCGTCCTGGTCTGTGTTCATATGTTGTGACTAAACCACACTGGTTTTTCCTTCTTAAGAAATAAACCACAGATCTTTTGCATTGCTGGGACTAGTGGCATTTTCCTTTATATTTTGTGGAACAAGGAAAAGCTTTTGGAATTTAACGGCAGAACATGGCATCACAGTGTTGAGAAGTACACTTACTATTCAAGTTCTTATATATTCGTGCAACAAAATTTCAGGGTGCTTCACTGGATGTAATAGGAAAAACTATTAGTGATTTTAGGCACAGCAGTATCATTTTAAATTTAATGCCTTGCATGCTCATCCTCACAATGTTCATTGATAGTAATATATCTTTTTTGAGCATTAATTAAATTCTAAAGCAAATTATTGTCTACCAAGGATTTCACGGTTGTCACTAACCAACTTAACCACATTGATGAAAAGAAGTCAATAAGACAGCACAATCAGGAAAATCACCTTATCTATGAGCTGTGGAGGGCCCACAAGACAACCTGATAGTTTTGCCTGAGTTAGGCAGAAGGGAGCAGTGAATGCAAAGACTAAACAATTTATTATGCTATTAAGCTTACAAGGTTCCCATATTTGTCCCACTCCTGTAGGGAGAATGTGCTATGACTGAAACATTATGAGACTGATAGTCACCTGTGACACTAGTAGTCACCTATGCTATTTTGGTGTCACAGCAGAGAAGCCAAGCACAACATGGATGCTGATTTGAACACACACCTCATGCCTTCTGAACTAGATTTAAAACCTACTGAAGTGAAAGTCTGCATGCTGCTACCTGTATGCTGCCCATCTGTAATTAAACAAAGGTTTATACCTCTGAGGTTGTCCTGATGCTGTATCATTTCCAGATAAACCTAATTTGCAAACATATTGCAGACTTTTTTCAAAACAAATAGAAGGAAGCTTGTCTCCAAAACCTATGCAGCAATACCAAGAATGTTTTCCAGTAACACCTAGATAGAGTAGAGGATGGAGGGGATTTGTGTATGTACCAGTCATTTTGAAAATAATTTCAGGGTGCATTCTTCTCAGTGATATATGCTTAAATAAGCTCAGAAGCCAAAGAACTTAGCTCAGGGGTGCAGTTAACAACTATTCCTCAAGATACTGTGCCATACTACAGTGCTTGCCAATTAACTATTATCAATTGAGAAAAGGAAATAAGCTTCTATTTTGTCTAGTGAATGAAAAGAAGGACAGAAGCAACCATTTTCATTGCTGTACTTATATGAATAATATCAACATAAAGCAATCAAACTGAAGACAATTATCTCTTCATTTTCAATCACCAACTGCACAATGTCCCTGCGTTTTAACATCCAACTCAATCCTGTTTCACTATTGCAAACATGAACTAGATACCAATTGATTTTTAAAATGAATGTGCTACAATTCAACAATAGCTGCAGGGCAGTGAATCAAAACTACTCAAATGCTTGTGACTCTGTCTCTATAGTGGCTGAATCCCTACAAAGAGGATACCAGCTGTAATAATGTAATAATGCAGAGCTGATCCAGATTTTGTGTAGATATTTCTCTCTGTGCATCCCAAACTTACCTTCATCATATCTGAATTCACATAGTGGACAAAGATTGCAGTTTAGCAGCAGGATAGTTTGCTTGTTTTGGTGAACTGATATATGAGATCAATGCATGTATCCAGAGAGTATTAAAGCTGCAGATCAGACTAGAAAGATCCTCAAGTCTCCATAAAGGAGCCCAACATCTTTTGGGACAGAAAAAAATCTCCAAACATACATTTTTCCACTAATAAAACAGAAAACTTTGTGTTCTTCATGCTAGAAAAGGCTTTCAGAACAATAAGAGTGGACCTTAAATTATAGGCTTTTTCCTACTTCTCAGCACAGCATGTCCATGTGCAATTTCTTCTTAGCAGCCTGTCACTTCCTTTAAAATAACAGTCTGGAGATGTTCTATAAAATTGTTCAAGCTTTCAGAAACATGATGGTACAGACTGCTGCTTCTCCCCTCTCCTGAACTAACCTGCCCCATTGCCTCTCTCCATCCCAAAAAGCACTGCAGGGCCAAGTCTACTGCAATTTCACTGGGAACGGTCCTTAAGTCATTTGCATGCAACATGAAATAGTTTGGAAGGGAAGACTTTATCAGTGCATTTTCTTTTTCTTTTCCAAAGGAAACAGAAAGAATAGCTACTGTATTTCTTTCAATGGACAAAATTCTCTTCTGAATTCACCAAAGTTATTCCCTTTGTGACAGGACTGAATTTATCCCAAACTATACTTGCTTCTTACTTTGCATTCAATCAGATGTATTATGATTTAATACTTGCATAAAAAAATGAATGATACCTGCTTGGCTTTTTGTTAATTCAAATGCTTCACACAAGTACAAAGAAAAAAAGCCTTACATCCATTTCTGTGCTGTGTGTGGCTCTTTAGCTCCACTGTCTGGTAGTGATTTAAATTTTTATAAAGAAAGGTAAAATCATTTATTTTCTAATGTAAGTAAGATCTTACTGTTATGCTTCACAAGAGAGGGCAGGGGTATTTAAGGTGCCTAGGTAGTATAGTTGTCTGTCAGCTATAGTAGATGAGAAACATATATTGTTAGATGTTTGTTTGCTCTTGAATTAAGCATGTCTAGCAATTTACTTGTTATATTATTTGGAAATTTTCTCAAGTTATAGAACTGAGATCTATTACTTACAGGGTTTGTGTATAAGGAATCAAAATCCTGGATTGCTCCATTTAAGAATTGGAACATTCTGAAACTTAAGAAATGCCCTTTGAGTAATTCCTTGGTCAGCCTTTCCTTCTCTGTTCTTCCAAGGATTATCATGAGCTCCTAAATAAACAATTTACAAGAAATTAGTTTTGTTACCTTTTCCATCCTTGTGTTGTCAATCTTCTTTTGATGAAGCTGTGATACTTCTTGAGTACTTGACCTAGCAAGTGCCAATCTGTATGTTGAGGTAGGAAGGGGAGAAGCAACAGGAGAAAGAAAGGGTTTCACCTTCTTCCATAGAGCTAGTACTCAAGATCTCATGGTAAGGACCCTGGTACGCACAGTTAGTCAGGTGGGCAGACAGAAATTGACTGAGTAAACAGACAGACAGGTGTCCTGGAAAACACATTTTCCTTCAAACCATCACTGCTGACTTTGAAAGAAGCACTAGTCAGCTACACAGTCTTTACTGTAGAAAAGACAAAGTACATTCAAAGCCAAAGCCTGCCCTGTTGACTTGTTTTTATCAGAGGATCTTATGAAAAGGCATAGTCTGAGTTTGATTCATATGCACTCAGAACAGCTTCAATCCACAGACATTGCAAAAACATCACCTTCCTTCATGCAGCACTTGACAGGGCTCTCTTCAGGATCTGCAGAAAGAACCTGTGCTTCTCAAACGAAGACCTCTGTTGATCCGAAATCTGGGGAAAGAAGAGTAACATTTTTTGAATGTTTTCTAAAAAGAAAATAAAAGGCAAATATAGAAGACATGCAATTTTATCCTTTGTCCGTACCCTACTTCCGTACCACACTTCCTATCACGTGAACTTTTTTTACACCAAGTACATTTGAATGCTTCAGTTGGATGATAAGCATGTCTTCCTATACCTGTTTATTTCCATTTTTGCTATAGTTCAATAAAAAGAGAAATGTTATACTTTGAGGAAACCAGAGGAACTAAATTAAATGTGACAGAGTCCGTCACTGAATTAATAATTGAAAGTAATACCTCTTGTATTTTCATAGACAGTGCCTTTGGACTTCAGTGTAATAAGACAAATATGGGGATTTATATTTTTAATTGTGGGCCAAAAGATTCAACAAGAACATTTTTCAAAGCCAGTCTTCTCTAGTAGAAGGACTTACATGGGGATAATATTTCTTTTATTTCTTAACAGACTATTCTTAGGTAAGTACCCACATATTTGCAAATAAGCATTTCAGTCAGACATTGTATATATAGGGATGTTTACTCATGTACTATTTCATTATATTTTCACAAAATAATTCCACTGTTCAGTGCATAACAGTAGGTTTGCTCTAATCCATGGGAAAGCTCCTTATCCCTCACATTCACCCGTTAGTTTAACTATGGGTTTTGGTGTGGAATACGGGATCCTCTGTGCAATATGTTTCACTTCTCATTAGTGCCTTTTTTGAAAGTCTTGATCTCCAGTTCTCAGCCCTTCCTATCACAAACCACCATTCTATCTTTTGGAGCCCATGGCTGCCTACTGATAAAAAATAGGTTTGATTTTTCAGATGGAGACATCAGACACAGCCTACAGATTCTGCTCCTTCATGCTGCCACCTTCCTACATGCCTCCCCCGGTCTGGGGCACTTGACTGTTTGGGTTCTCTCTGTGTGCCCATGTCCCATGCTCATCTGGAAGGCTCTGCCATGGCCCTGGCATTGGACTGTTTTCATCCATCACCTTGCTCTGGTTGAGCAGTGCATTCACAAAGTGACAGTTGCTCCTGTCTCTCCTGCTTCTCTTCCAGACTTTCCTCCTGATCTGTCAACTCAAAAGCCCAGGGAGGAGAGATATTAAAACACCATGCAAACTGCTCATGAATCTCTGTAACAGATCAGGAGACACTTGCCTTACTCAAAATTACTTCCAAACAAAAGCATGAACAGGCTATGGGACCTGAAGAATTTATTTACGTCCATAAAAAATTGCAGTTGAGCACAGGGTTTGTATGTTATTTCTTGAGCTACCTTCTTAGCTCTGCCTGAAGCTAGGACTTCAAGGGTTAAGCTGGGGATGAGTTTCAAACTTGTAGCTCTGTTCTGTTCGTAGGTCGTTTTAAAATGTCAGCACTCATACTGCTAACGCATTACAACTGATCTTAAACAGTCTAGTGGTTCTCAGTTTTAAAACGGGCCTTTCAGAGCACGTACAAAACATGTATTTTTTCCTGACAGATGAATAATAAGCACATGAAAAAAGTAGCTTTTATAACTGACTGGTTGGACTTGAAAGTGTATGTTTTGTACGCATAAAAATGTTCATGGGCTGGCGGTGTCAAAGCCTTAAAAGGAAAGGCCATTACAGCTTCTGCTAAATGCAGCTATGCTGCTAAATTGCCTGTGATCCTAGAGAACAAATCTTGCAAGACTAATCTATGTTTTTCTAATCAGTGGCAAAAGTCAGGTTCCCTTGAACACAGTCTTCCTTCACTATAGCACTCCCATCTCCATTCCAGGTACTGTGTAGAAGATACTATCTGCCATCTGACTACGGCCTGATCTGTCCTTTCACACCTTAATAAGGCAACTTCATTTGAAATGACGCAAGGAATCTTCCACCCCTCTATGATCATACCCATGAAGGATCACAGATATCAAACCACATGAAATTAAGGATTTTACTACCTGATGGTTGCTTGATGGTTGCCTAATTGTTGCTTTGTAGCAAGAATAGGTGAATTCTGGCCCATGATATTAGGAGGCAAATGTCTACCACTCCAAAGCTACTTTGGCAGTCTGTCACTGTTAGGAAAGACACTGAAATTGTTATGTGTAGAAAAATTATTTCCTCTTTCATCCTGTAGGCTATCAAGGTTAATGTTAAGCCAATACTATGGAACACCAAGTCTAACTTTTGGCACCCAGCCAAAATTTTTATTCTGTCATTTAATAATCAGTTTATGCCTTCTTCTAAGAATAAAGGCATATGTTCTCTTGACTTACAAATCAGGATATGTAGGGAAAGAAAGTTAAACATGGAAGATTTATTCGAGAAGGAAAAGGAATTTTGCTCAAGGATGTTTTTGCTGCTGGGAAAACTAGACCTAGAAAAAACCCAGTGTGGGAGGAAATTCTCTCCCATGAACAGCACTACCTATTTTTGCCTGTCTGTTTTGAGATGTTATTGCAAGAAGAGATATAAGTTCTCACATTTGCTGGAGGCCTCTCAGGGAGAGAAAGAAGCCATGAAGCACAGAGTAGATTATCTCTTTAAAGTTATGCACACATGAAAGGTGCTGTTATAAAGACACCAGAACAGGACTCATGAAGCTGCTTTTTGCCCCTGCTACATTTTGACTTAGCAGTGTATCCAAGGTTTCCAACTTCAGAATAAACTTTTCCTTAAAACCTTTGTCGTGGTTTGGTCATCTGGGTTTACCTGTGTGAAGGTCAGTTCTTACAGGATTTAAGAATATCTATGATATGTTAGCCTTGACTGCAAAATGACTCAAGTGTTTAAAACAATCTTTTGCTTGCTGAACATTCTAGTGATCACGTTTATGGAGCACCCCTAAATAAAGGTTTTACTATTAGAATGATGGGTGGAAAAGCAAGACATTACTGCCACAGGGTAAGAATGACTGCATAAGCACAGAAAAAAACTGAAAATACCTTTGTCTTAGTAGGAAACATCTGTTCTGGACCAGATTTACAAATAATGTTTACTGAATTTCCATCTTGTTCTGAGAGTTGTTATTCAAAACCAGTCAAAACCAAATGCTATTACATGTATATTTGATGGACTGGAAAGTAGATGGATTTCACTGACAGGTGTATGATGAATGAACTTGGGAAAAGAAAATGAAAATAACCAAGTCCAATGTATTGCTTACTTCTTAGAAGGAATGTTTGTAGTCATTTATATTCTACAAGATTAACAGGCAGAAAACATCCTTAGCTATTTACGCAAATTTTTGTCTATTTTAAGCTTTCAGGCAAGTTGTGTATTGAAAAAATGACCTAAATATTAGATTTAGTTAAGAATTTTTACAATATCTAAGGACTGACCTGCATAAGAAAGAATCCTACTTAGTTAAACAAAAGGCTGCTTCAAATTTTTTAATCTGTGCTTGTGAGATTTTTTTAAGTCACAAAGTTTTAAACAAAGCTAGAATCTATTATTTCAAATTTCTAACTTATAAATGTAAATTACGTTATAATCAGAGGAATGAATTCATCACAAACAGTGTCTTCATGGCAAACGTTGAGGAGAAACACTGTAGATAAAGGAAGAAAATCTCATTACACCACTTTGAGAGCGTGTGATTGTAATAGCTCTTGACATCAGCCAGCTATACATCTTAAGGAAAACCACACAGGGACTAAACACAGAATCTCTCATCAGAAACAAATTGATACTTAAAACTCTTGCAAGAAGGACTCTGAACGTGTCCTGAAGATGGTGTTTGAGAAGATGTGGAAAAGGAGCCTGCAATATTCTAAAGGAGGGAACCAGGCAGGGGACAGGTTTTCATGTCATCACCTGTTTTTCTGTCAGTAGCAGAGCCACTGGAGGTAGATCCTCAGCCTCCTGCCTCCATTACAGTTGTGCTGCCAAGCATGTTCCTCTTTTCCTCTCTTCTTTACACAGAAAGGAAGAGCCAAAATTATACAGAGGAGAGATTATACAATCCCAAAGCAGTGGGAGAGGTTTTGTGCCCAGACCTTCATACACTGTTCATGGGGGCCAACACCATGACCTGAGAGGCGAGAAGAGACTTCTGCTCTCCCAGGTGTGTTACAGATGAGCCCACCATGCCTCAGTGGGTCACCTCATGGGGACAGCAGGTGACCAGAACACAAGGTGCACAAACCATGCATGAATTTTCCCTCAGATCAGTTCTCCCATTCAAGAGAAAGAGAGAACATGTCAGGCATAAACCTTGGTGAGGTAAAAAAGCAAATCACAAACAGACCAACAACCTTCCCAGTCTAACAGGAAAATGCAAGATGGTGGAAATGCCAGTTTTGAGGTCTCATGTCAGGAGAACTATGGTTAGTGATGCTGGAGAAGCCCAGTTTAATGTTTTGTTTGATGTCAGAATCATTTTGAATTTTGTTTTATTTTCAATTTTCTTCTTTATAGACTTGTTCTGTTGCTAGCTCTTATAGAAAAACAAATTGAGTGCTGGAAAGATTTGTATTCAATGAAACGCACTCAGAGATAAAACTCTAGACGAAGGAGAGATCTATACTCCTGCCTAGGTTATCTATAACTCCTCCAGCTCTCAAAAAAAGGGAGACCTTACATATCTAACATTTTCCTCAATATGTTTGTTTGTGTCCCACAGCCATGAAGATAACAATCAGGTCTATTCTTCCTGTTTTCTCCTCACCTTGTAGCAATCCACCCATAAATGCTCTGAGTGGTCCAGGCTATATTATGTTACAGTATAATCAGGAGATATGTCACTGTCTGCAGGATTTTCCTTAAATATCTTGACATTTCCAGATCACAATAATATTCATCAACCTAAAAACTGTAGTGGAATATACAATAGTCATTACATGATGTATAACAGTGTTAAAAATGGTCATTGTCTATCAAGCTGTACAGGGCATAAGCCATACAATTTATAAGACAAAGAAATTCCACCTCTGGTTTTTATTATCCAAGATTTTCCTCCATCAAGGACTCTTCTGAACAATTTATTTGAAACAGTTTAAAAATAAAAAGCTATAGAAAACCACCAAAACAACTGTGCTAATGCATTTATAAGCATCAAGTAGAGACCAAATTTGGGTATTATATTGAACACATGGAATAAAAACATTTCTCAAGTTTCTGCCAAAAATTATTAGCTCCTAAATAAATATTGTTGGAGTGTATTTAAAGACACTATTTGGAATTCACATCTGATTTACTTTCTAATTAAACAGTGCTTACAAAAGTACTAAAAATGCAATGCATGCAAATTCATCTTCTACTAATACCCAAAGTGACACATCTTCACTTTTCCTACTTATATCCAGAGCATTTATGAAATCCTGAATGTCCAGTAGCATTTCTTACAATATATTCAATCAGGACGGGAGGTGGAGGGGGTGGTGTGCGAGTAGGGAATTTGTGCGTGTGAAACAATAAAATTATTTTAAGGTGAGCTTGTGAAATTATCTCAGTAATTTTGGTTCACTATTTAAAATAGACAAAGTTCATAGACAAAATAAGCTCTATTAGAAAAGTTTACCTGGAGAGACATGGAGTAGATTTCTAGTATAGAAACTATTTATTTAAATACCATATGCACCTGCCAGAAACCCACTCTTAAAGCTCTTCTCCAGACCCCATCCTGCTGAAACTGCACACAGCATGTATCATAAAAGTACAGTGTTCATTTGAGGAACAGAACCTCAAAAAGTTGAAAGATCTGACCTTGAAGGGATTTGAATGTGCTTTGTAGCAGTTTTATCATCCCCAGGGTCTTTGCACACCAGCTGGTAGAAGTTCAATAGAACCTGGATATTTTTTTATACTAATTGCATAACATAAGTAGTAATCATTTAAAAGGTTTATATATAAAGTTCAAATCTCTCTTCTGATTTGCATTGCATGTATGAAACAAATACACTGAACAGACAGAACATGGTAGACATTTAAAAAGTGTTTGGACATATTGCTTGCATAAAACCTATGAATCTTCTTTTATAGGATCTATGGACTAATTGTATAGGATTTATTAACTACTTACATAGCTTTTTTATGCTCACAAAAACATTTATAGAATGAAAGGGTCATGACTATACACGTGAACACATTTATATCCCATTTATGCAACTGGCTTGAAAATGCTGTGTGAGTTTGTGGAAAAAAACAGCCAACATCTGTGACTGACACACTTGAGTAGCCAAGAGACTAAATTGTGTTGAAATAAACCACAGAATTTGTTTCAAGACATAGCAAAGCAGAAAGTCAGTTCATAGTTGAAATTACATTGAAAACAATTAGAATTCTAGTTGGATTCAGCTGTGTTCATATCTTTTCATATTCATAAAGCTTTGAAGGTAACCTAGGTAGCAAAGTCAAAATACTTATTTCGGCTAAGTACCCAGCCTGCTGTGAGGCAGGCACCTTGTTCATCCAGTCAGGTGAACAGCAGCAAAAGTATTTGATGACAAGTCAAGTTTGGAATTGAAAACTCATTCAAAAGCCATCTTATTTTATTGTGCTCCTTTAAACTATATTCACTTCTGATATTAGCTGGATATTCCCAAGCACAAATATATTTCCCAAACCAGGTCAAGGACACTGCTGAGAGAATCTAGGATTTGGCAAACTCTGTTTGACCAGCTCTGCAGATTTGAACAAATCAAAGTCTGCTCATGAATAATCTGCAAATACAGAAGGAGGCTAAATTTGTCAAACAAATTCTTAACTATACAGTGTTTGTCCAAAGCTACTCCCTGTTCCAAATGCCAGTTAGTCTCAGATGGTGTTCTTTGTCTATTCAATATAGGAAAAAATCCGTACTGGGAATAATTAAAGGGCTAGGAATTTTGGAGAAAAGAGGTCTGCCCCAGGCTTTGGTGCATCTATACATGGATATGACTCTGGCAAAATGCTGGTGCTTCTGCAGTCTATCGCCTTTATTTATACAACAGGAACAGTTTAACTTGAACAAAGGAAAGTCACTCTGAAATAAGGAGGATCTCAGACCCTTATGGCTGAGCAAGCCTGGGACTACTTCATTAAGTCTGACCCTCAGACGCAATGCCCAGTCAGTCCCTCTCCATTTTCTGACACGTGCTGCTATGTTATACATGCATGTAAATGTGCAGAGAATGTCACCCGTGTTTCAAAATGCCTTCTCCATGTACTGTCTTAGGATGGAAAGCAAGTATTCACCAGCCTATTACCACTTGTCAGCTGAGGCAGAGGAACAGATCATGGGCATCCTTTAAGTTTATCCACAAATCCAGTGAAACAAAATATATGACATCAATATTATGTTTTTTTTCATTTTTCATTTTGTTTATGCTTGGCAAGCAGTAGGAAAAGCAATACTTTTCTTATTTACAACTATGCAGCTCTCCAATACAACAGAGTTCCAATTTCAAGATGGAAATGTATTGCTCCAACTTTAGCAATCAAAATATAATCCATCTTTTTCTTACTTTGCTTCTTTGCATTTAGATAGGATGTGACTCTCATTTGGGCTGATTTCCTAGCCTTCTGTGGTCCCTGGATAATGTCTTTAATTGGGGTATTAGACTGATCTAGTTAATTGATCATAGCATACTCTCAAGGCCTCACTAAACCTTTCACAGACTTCTTCCATGCTACTTAGCATAACTGTTCAACTGGCAGAAAAAAAAGTCTTATCTTCTCTCCCCAGAGACAGATAATCTAGCCTCTAAATCTAGCAAAACTTGCAGCAGCTATTGAAAAACTACATAGGATGTCATAAGATCCACAGCTAACTTTCCCCTGCTAGTTCTCAGTTACTGATTGACCCTTGTTTTCTATTTATTTTAATTTTTCAGTAGCAAATGGTGACTGATCAAAGCTTTTCACTGCAAATCAAAGACATTCATCCTGCTTTCTGTACAACTTGGGGTAGTGACAAATCCACAAATTCTTTGACTGAGTCAGTTGTTTGGAAGAACTCGGGCCTGGACCAATGTATGCATTTGATCACTGTAATATCTTATATCCAGTGTGTGAAACTAAAAGCGGTTACAGGAGGAAGTTTAGCCTAGTGCTTAAACAGAAGACTAGACCTCTGTTTTCTCTGGTTAGCTCTGCCACTGAGCTTTCAAAGGTAGTTTACAGATTTGGAGGGGTTTGTTGTTTAAGATGTAAAGGACCTTTGTCTTTCGTGAGAGGAAAACAAAATGCACATGCATTAAAGAGCAAACTTTAGGGCTGCTCTAAAGCTCCTTCAAAGCATTGCCACTGATTTCAGCAATCTTTGAGTCAATTGCTCAGCCCATTACTCCTGTGCCTACCGGCTGGTGTCAAAAGACAAATGAAACTAATGCTTTGGACAGGCAGCACAGTTAAGTGGAGCTACAGGTCAGAATATTTATGTTCTGACCCTTCATTGCCACTAATGCAAGCCCAGGCAAATCACTATAACCTACTCCATCACAGAGGTAGAACAGGATGATACTTACCCACCTTTTAAGGCACTGCACTTTGTGCTCTACCAGTAGTAATCATTCTATGACTAGGAGGCTTAATTATTTGAAACACTTGGAGGTGTAAGATGCTCTGAAAGTATGAAGTGTTAGTATTAATAATAATAATGAAAATGCAAAAAGAATAATTTCCAGTAAATTAACACAGAACCAGAGATCAGTTCCAATCTTGTGGGTTTTAAGCGTAGCATTTCTTCCCGAGGGCTACAGAACGATCTTTCCCCTTTCATTCATTTCAACCAACAGTTAAGTTGAGATTGCTTTTTAAATATTTAATAACTGCTTGGGACATTTTATTTTACGGTAATTCCACACCATGCATCCCTGGGCTTCTAAATTCAGCACCAGGTTTTAGAACAAACAAAGCCAGTTAATTCCTCTGTGTGTAGATTAGAAAACCAACCCTCCCTTGGAGTTTTCTGAAGGTCAAGTGAAACATCCAAAGGAGTTTTTTATCATTTTTCACACCCTTCTTTCCACCCACCATCAAATCAAGCAAAGCTTCTCTTAATCATTATCAGGGAGACAAAAAGTTATAGTGCAGAGCAATGGACTGGAATTTCACACTCCATTTGCACAATAACTCTGAGGGCTGCTAATGTGCTGTTTGCTTTTTAGCAGGCATCTCTGCAGTCATCACTGAAATGCATTTTGGCGCTGCTCCCAGGGCAACTTAACTATTTATGACAGCTTGTCTTGAAGTGCCTACATGAACATTAGGATGTCCACGGCAATCTGCAAATTGACCCATCCACATGGCATTTGATATCAGACAGAAAGAGCTTTAATAATGTAATGAAAGTTAGGGTAGATGTCATTTTTAATTTATCTTTTTTACTCACTTTCTGATTTTCTGTGCCATCTTTTGGCCATGATATGTCAAATTGTGAAATCCTCTCATATTAATGGATGCTAATGACCTCACTCTCACATGGACTGTCTTTTATTACACATTCAGTCAGACAATAAATGGGAAATATAACCAATCACCCTATGTAAACCATTTTCCTCCAGAGAGTGAACCTGCTCCACTAGACCCAGCTGTTTGCTTATTGTCCAAGTTGAGTGATGCATGAGTTATTTAAAAGACAGACATTCTTCATGACAGCTTTCATTTTCATGCTGCTCCAAGGTTCAGAGGTGGATTTTATTCTTCAACCTTTATTTCAGCTTTTTATTCTCTCTTAGAAGCAAAGCTGCCTAATAAAACAACATTTTCAGACACATAATAACAGGGAAGGAAAAAAAACCTTTCAGCTGAGATACAACTTCAGAGCCCAGCAGGAGTGAGGAGTTATGTAAGGAGGTTCACCAGGAACGGGAGAGGTCCCACCTCCTAAGTCTGTTGCTAGTTTATTCACAGGGCAGCCAGAGTTAAGCTACCTCACCTCATTAGGCCACACTTTCTCTGTCAAAGATTGATGTGTATCACGATCTGTGAGAGATGCAATTTGCTACAAAAAGTTATAGCAGAGGAAAATAAAGAAAAAGAGTTACTTCCCATCTTTGCACCTTTGTTTCCCTTAACCTAGTTTGGCTATAAATATTTTGTGTAGCTATTTGTTTAAAATATATGGCTGTGTAGTACGCATTCCAATATTCCCCATAACCCACCTCCTGAGGTGATTATCTTCTTCTCTTTTTCCCCCACAGGGTTGTAACATAACTTCTCTCTTTGCTAGCACCCTTCCTTCCATGGATACCAGACAACTTTTCCCTCCAATTCTCAAACTGATTAGCAAAATTAAATTACATTAGAACAACTGATCCCAGCTGCACTCTGAAGGTTTTTTTGCTTTTGTTCTAATGAGCAAAGGACTTTGTATATGGCAGGCTTATTCATTTTTCTAGCTATCAGTAAATTCTAACAAAATACTTGTTATACTATCGCTGGTATTGGTGCTCCTCTACCACTGTAACATGAAAGAGCTTCAGGTAACCAAGAAGTATCTGGTTTAGGAAGTGTTATGGTTCAAATGCTGAAAATAAGTTTGGACTAGTTTTTCGCTTGTTCTTGTGACAAGGAGACTTGCACCAGTAATCATAGGGGGTGGGAAAATTCAAGGAAAAGGGTTATAGCATGGTCAAGGACAAACACTACTTCCAAGTAGCATAGCAGTTTTCTGTGCACAGTTGAAAGAAAACCAGTCAGAAAGCAGACTGCATGGTAACTAAAATGACAACTCAAGAAAATGCATCAGTTTTGCTCTTCAGAGAGAAATAATTTAATTTTATTTGTTGTGGAAAGCTTAATTTACTCCTGATTGTAAGTGCAGTAGAGAAGGTAAGCGATACATATTTCTTCATGCTTGAAGAAAGATGGCTGCAATTCAGGGGAAAAATCCTTCAGCTGAAGCTGGCTGAGGCTACAAGAGCAGAAAAAGAGCAGAGTTCCTTGCTGCCACCCTCTACTGGTTGGGATCAGCTCTTAGCACTCTACTGCTTTGTGCAACTAACGATGCTCTTATACAACTGCCAAAAACAGTGGTCCTGTTTTTTGAATGGTAACATTTCAGTCTCTTCAGTCTTGCTTTAAAAAAGGGCTAATAGCCATAACCATTAATGTGACACAGATTTCTTGCATAAAGTTTTTCTGTGTAAACTTTCACTGCATTCAATATCCTAGAAAAAGACACTTCTGAATTACAGTATTGGTTTGGAGAAGATTGTGCTGGAAAGATTTTTTTATTACTTTGCTTCTTTTTTATTTTGTTTTGCTTGCTTGTTTGTTTAAAGACAGATAGACAAAGAACAAGAAACGGTAAAGAAAGGGAAATTGTTGCTGCCTTAATCTTAGACTTTCGACAAGAGACAACGTTTCCTGTGATTTAGTATGGTGGATGGAATTGTATCTTCTGAGGGAGACTATAGATTACAAAACCTTCCTTCCTTGTGGCTGCAGACATTAGTCAGCCCTAGCTTACTCAAGACAGCATCAGGGATTCATTCCACAACTGTAATAATTCACAAAACAAAATGTTTGTTGTTTTTTTCTTACCAAGAACCTGATCTAGTGTCAGTAGTCTCAGCAGTAAAGCTCTCATTGCCTAAGGAGGGGTGTCTGAAACAACAGCTACAAAGAATTCATCCTGTTCCTGTCTTCCTTGACTGATAAATATGAGATCAATTGTGCCTGAGCAGCATTATTGAGCTTAGCACCAATATAAGTTGCACTGACTAGTTAATTTGCTTTGGTTGTTTTCAGTCCCTTTTAAAGGGAAGTGTGGCCTTACAGACTTGGGAGCTTTTATTTGTTTTGGGTTTTTTGTTTTGGTTTTGATTTTTTTCACTACTGAGTCCTTGCTGCTCCAGGGAAATCACTCCAGCAAGCCAGCTGGGAGCAATCAGCTCAATGCCTAGTGTGTTATATAATGTCCAAAGCCACAGAGTAAATAAAGGTAGAAGTAATAAGGAAGACTGTTTCTCACATCTGAATGAAGTTTTAGTATCTTCATCAATTTAAGGGAAGAGTTCCAAAGTTTACATCACATGAAGCATCACTTTTATTGGAGAGTTTAAAGCCTGCCAACTGGTAAGTCCTTAAGACAACTCTTAGATCATCGCTTGGAAGACACAGTAAACAGCTGGCCTGTGTTCACCATCTCTGTGATGCTCATGGTTTTATAGATCTCAAGTCATACCTTTTCCAGACTCAAGAGTCACAGGACTCACAGTCACTCCTCATGTGAAAACTAATTCCCAACCATTTTCTGAATCTTTTCCAATTCTATTACATCCTTTTCAAGATGATCAGAGTAGGGCTGTGCACCACACAACTGCAGCATTGATTTCTAGGTTGGTATCATGATGCTTCTTGTTTCATTCATTTAATTGGCCCTAAGAACTGGATGATTTTTTAGACTGTTACTGAACACTGCTAAAATTTTCCTGAAATTTTTTATTATGAGTGAAATATCTTAGTCTTGCATGACCACAATAAGCTTAAAATCCATTGTTTTGTGAAAATCAACTCTATAAATAATTAGTTTTATATGATGAAAGGAACTATATAAATGAGAAACTTTGTCATTTCTCTGAAGCACACTCAGAACTTCAGCTCAAACATGCTCCAACATGGTCTCATTTTTTTATCTGACATTTGAAGGTCATTCTCACGAGATGGAAAAATATATGCATCTGTAAATAAATAATAAACAAATACTTTGACAGTTCTTTTTTAAGCTCATATATCATTCATGGAGAATAAGTGCTGACAGTTCTGGATGAAGATAAAGACTACTACTTATAGAATGGAAACAGAGCAAGCCTTCCTTAAAAAGCCTGCCTCAACCAGAGCTGGAAGAATATTTCAAACTAAAAGTTTTAGGTTCCAGTTCTACCTTCTCATCTATGGAAAGAGGACCTGATACCCGTAAAGAACCTTCATGACATCTCTGGGACACCAAGCTAACTTAAAGGTCTGCTGGTTGGCTGGGCAAACATTCACCAAGGTCAAAAAAATATTGTCTCGTCTTTTCTGTATGCAGATTTTTATTAGAAAGCTATGGTTATCAGCAAGCTCATATTCCTGTTGTTGTCTATATGAAATTAGAAAAATAAAGTCCTTCTTAAGACAACTCCATTCCATCTGCACATGTAATCAAAACTGGGAGTACCCAGCTGTAATGCTGATTTTCCACCTTTTAACTCTTGTGTGTCCACCTATACACACACAGTGTTTTGTCTATCTTTCCTCCATCCCTCTTTGCATTTCCCATAACATATACTATGCATCAGGCTTCCCTTCTAGCTAGTTTGGAAGAAAAACACACTCTAATCCTGTGATTCTATCTGAAAAATTCCCATGGCAAACTGAGTGGCAGTCTCTATCCACTGCTCCTGACTGCCCAAGGGAAGCCAAGAGGTGTTCCAGCATCCAGTGGCTGCAGCTAACCCCTTACTGTCTCCCTTGGACCTTAGTGATTTTTGAGAAGATAGGACTGCTTGCTTCTGCATGTTGTTTTTAGGTTCCTTGTAATCCTGAGGCAATGCTGGAGTTAATAAAATTCTGATGTTTTTTTCAAGTCCAGATAAAACACTTCATTGTGTAGATGTGTGTTCATGTGCACAATTTCAAAATTTAAAACTTTTATAAAACATACATATATTTTCTGGGCTTTGAAATTGACAGTGTCACAATTTGCATGATGACAAGCATGAAGGCTATATATATAGAACTATATATGTATGGAACTCAATACATGAACAGCCATGAAAAATATGTGAGTATAAATGTTAACCAAACCATTACAAGCCCAAATTTCACAGTACAGTTTTGTCAACACACATTTCATCCTTCCTCAATTCATGCAAGAACTCCCTTGCATTTTATAATCTGAAATCCAAGAGGTGATGACAACTCACTGAAAAAAGCCATACCAAAAAAAAAAAAAAAAAAAAAAAAAAAAAAAAAAAAAAACCAGCAAAACCCCCAAACCAAACCAAAATTTAAAAAAAACTGAACAAAAAAGCAATAAAACAAAACAAAAACAGGGAAAAAAAACCAAACAAAACTAAATTCACCAAAATATAAATGTGCTACTTAATTTAAACCATCAGAAACTATATTCTTTCAGCTGCTGAAAAGCCTTTGCAGAAAAACAGTGGGGGTACGTGAGGAGGGATTAAGCACTGAAAGAAACTAAGATGCCAAAAGAAATGTGCAGCTTGTGTGGGGATCAGGGACTCTTTTCTCAGCAATGTGTTCATAAATTTTATCCTGAGTGTCTATCGTGAGCAGAAAGTCAAGGATTTAATATTACCAGCAGTAAGCCAGCAGCATGTTGGGAAGGTTTCATATTAAGTCCCCACATACCACTCTGCTGGTGCACCTCCAATCAACCTGCACAGCCCCTTGCTACATCTATTTCAGCTCCACCATGCACAGATCTATTGGCATGTCTCAGGGGAGGCTTATACAACACCTCGCTACTCCAGCCCAAAAGGTCACCCATGAATTTGCCATACCCACCATAATTCTCAGTTTCTTCTGAAACTCCCTGCAGCCTCTTTTGCTATAGCTCAGCTCCTTCATGCCAACTCCCAGTAACTTTTTGACTTTTCATCCCTGTTGCTTTTACAGCAAAGAATCCTGTTCCTCGTTTGTCAAAGGAAGAACTTTGGAAACCACTTACCCAGGCTGAATTTGAATCAGCAGCCTGTTTAGAGTCACTTGAGATACTCAGCCTGAAAGAAATATTAATCTCACCTGGAATTTCCATGAAATCTCCAGCCAAGAAGTTAGTCATTAAAGTTATGCATATTATATCTTATAGTACCAAAATGTTAAAGCAATGAAGGCCATATAAGTAATTTGAAGATCTAAAGGGAATGCTAGCTAATAGAAGTACGAAAACTGAATTATATGATATATTCTGTCAAAGATGAGCCTGGAAGTTGCCTTGTTGCTTTGGGAATGTATTTTGAATATTTCCTTAACCACAAGAATATCATTATGCCAAAGTGTCATTGACTTCAAGAGGGGAATAGATCATGTTTTGGTTTTCTGAACCATAGTGAATTCTACTGTCTGCTCAGTGAAACAGAAGATACTGACTAAACAAAAAGGAATTCCCAGTTTAAATGGTTTGCAGCAAGTAATATGATGCTCCCTGAACTGACTTTGTTTCATTGGAACTCCAGTAGATGTTACCTATTTAAGCTTAGAGATTTGGGATTAGTGTGCTTCCATCAGTCCTAATTTCTAGGTCACCCAGGTTAAAGTTCATCCTAATTACATAAGGAACTGTCTAACCAGCAATGACTGGGGAGGAGCAGCTTGGAGGCATCAAAGCCAGCTCCCTGCCTTAGGACATGATTTCAAGCCACAGGGTCACTGTAGTGGTTATGTTTAGCAAAGCTGAGTCACAGCAGAAATTATAGTGAAAGTCCTACTGAGTGATGTTTTCTTAAAAGGAATAGTCAAACTTGTTATATGAGAACTGAAAAAAGCACCTTCTGATTTTGAGAAAAAAAATGTAAGAATATAGAAAAGGAGGAAAATGTCTGCTATGAAAATGCAAAGATTTAAAAAAAAAAAAGCATCAATAGCTTTTTCCCAGTCTATATCCAAGTAAGGGTTAGTTTCAACACTTTACCTTGGAAGTAAGCATATAAATAAATTATAATTCTATACATATTCCTTATAATGCTATGAAGTTTTAATAACAAGCCCAGTCTTCCTGCCTTCTTCACCCAATTGTCTTTGGCCAATGGATATTTTATTATTATGAAGAAAGCAATTAGATAATTAGATGAGACTGCTAAACTCAAGTGTCACTGAGAGGGGAATGGGAAAAGCTTCTATCTTATGAGCAAGCAATCAAGTTTTTAACAAAGTCTGAACACCAAAACTTTAGCTGAAGGCAGCAGAAACTGGCTTCCACATGCTAATGGTTTATGCCACCTGGCTTTCCATTTTCCTGTCATTGACTCTTTATGTAGCCTCTTTCAAAATAATTTTGTAGTTACTTGAAACACTGATTCCCAAAACACGAATTTTGTTATTCATCCTCAGGAGACAGCTCAGCTAATTCTTTATGAATCAAACAGATTCCTGAAGTTTCTTATAATTATATGATAATCACCTTGTGTCAGCATTTGTGCATACAAATTACTGTATATACCAGTGTATACAATGTGTGTGTACCTGTAACCACAGGAGAGCAACATCCTTTAATGAACACTATCAGAACAATGCAAGACTTTTGTCACTTTCTTGAAGATCTCCATTAACTCACAATTTAAATTAAAGCAGTTGTTTCAAAGCTGGGTTTACACCACTAGTGTCTACACAGTGCCTAGGTTATGTTCACAAACTTAATACAATATATAATGATGTGCAACCTTAAGATCATTTTGTTTGCCATAGCAAAGCCACTACCAGAGGATGCCCTGAGGAGCACAAAGGAAAAATGGAAAGCTTCACAGAAAGGAAGCAAAGGCAAGCATTGAAAATGCCAAATAAAGCTGAATAGACACAACAGAATTACCTGAAGTGAAATATTGTCATGGTACAATTAGCCCCCCACAAATGAAGCACACTATCTGTAATCAGAAAACTTGTAGGCTTTCCTAAGGTACAACAACTTTTTCACAAACAGTTGGTTCTGCGTCAGATGGAAAATGCCACCTATAGATTTTTAACATCTATTCAGCAGTAAATGTTCTTCCTAGATCTCCTCAGTCAAATACTGAACCTGACTATCACACAAGATCTGATGAACCCATGCTGCAAGACAGTACTACTTAAGAAAAAGTGTCCTTGATACTGTTACAAATGCTTCCAGAGTGAGTTTTCTCAAAAGAGAAACTGTCTTAACAGTAACTATTGTGAAAAAATCTTGACACATGTTAAGGTTTACATATTGTATCTTATTTCACAGTATTATTCAATCTCTTTAAAATTCCTGCTTGCCTATTTGCAATCTATTTTGCAGCCAGCTCTGTGAAAGCAGTCAGTTCCTCTTCTGCCTTCCTCTTTAAGGCTGCTAGTAACCCTGTTGTGAAGAAGGCATGTGAATATTAACCTATGTATACATCTGTCTGCAATATGGGTCTCCCCAAACACTACCTTAATACACAAGATTTCTCATTCATGTAGAGCAAACACATAAAGATCAAAGATCCATGCTCATTTCTCCTCATGTACCAAGTTAATTCAATCAAGCATTCTTTTTTAACTATCTCCTATTCTGGAAAAAGAAAAGTAATACTGAATTTGATGAAGTGGTGTGATGTATGTCAAGTGCGGAGTGAGAATAAACCTTTTGTAAGCTCCTTCCTAGGACCTGCAGAGTGCTTTGCCATACCACTCAAAAAAGCAGTGCCAATGGATCAGATCAGTTCAGAAGGATCCTGTCAAAATGATGAAATTCTTCATTCCAGTGACGTTATAGATTACCTGTAAGAAGACCCTTAGCAGTATAAATCACTTGTTGTTATCTGCAAACCAGACTTCTCACATTCTTGAGTCCCAAATAAATACCCTTAGTTTTACTGGTTATTTCTAGATCAATATACATAGCCTCAGAACAGCAGAAAATGAGTTCATCAATAGGAATTGACCAGTGCATAATCCCAAAATTGCAGCTATACAAACTAAATGAGGCTATTTTGTGTATGTGTGTGTCTGTATGCACACACAGGTGGGTGGGTAAGTAGGTATTGTTTTAAGACTTGTTCCCTCATGTGCCTGATCATGAAATTCCAAATTTTTCATTCATTTCAGACCAAATCTAAGATTATTGAATCTGTAATTGGAAGGGAAGGCAAGAAAGGCAAGGCAAGGGGAAGGGGAAGGGAAGGGGAAGGTAAACATTACCTGTGAACTACTCTATGCACCACTGGCTTGGATAATTACTTATTTCCAGCAAGACTACTTTAAGCTTTACATGAACATGGCATGAGAATAACAGACTTGAGAGGAGCTAGCCCTAGACAGGAACATTATGCAGGCTTTGTCTTTTCATAAGCAATTAATTATACACATCTTTCAATTAGCTATCAGTTATAAACTTTTGCACCCTACTTTAAACAGAATGAACAATCCTTCAAAATGTGTTTGAAAAGCTAAAATGCCTTTATTAAATTCAGGATACTTTGAACATCTGTAAAAATTGTGGATAATTGCCATGTCTTCCAATAAAGCATTAAATAGCCAGAAAAACAATTATTCAATTAGTGGCTCAAGAACCATGAAAAGCAGGATTTGGATCTGAGTTCTTATTTGTAGTTTGCCTCAGTAACTTTATTCACTTCAGCTTATCACAGTGGGTCAAGAAACCTTTTGGAAGAACAGGTTTGGGAACTGTCTGGGACTTGCTCCTTCTGTTTGGACACTCTTCACTGGGCATCCAGGAAGGAATGTAGAGTTCAACCAGGAAAAAAGGAAACAGGAGAATTTTAAGAATGCTTTTAGCATTCATCATTTATCAGAAATCCTGATTGAGACTGAGTAGCAAATGAAAATTCAAGATAGTTTAACTTTGAGTTTTAGCAAGCTGGAAAGGAAAGTTCAGGTTGATGCAGAAATTCACAGGGTTTTGTATTTCAAAGGTTTAAGATAAGCATATTATTATTGCTAAACAGAGTATTTCCAGACAAGACCTCTGAACTAAAACATTCAAAGCACCTAAAGGCTTTCTGAAAACTGTACCTCTTGGGACCTCAATTTGTTGCTCCCTCTAAATATATGACTATAATCTAAGAAATGCTTAAATTCAGGAGAAAAAATTAGTTCTCTGCAGTTTTCTCCCCTATTATATTTACTACTATGTACAGAAAATGTGCTGGAAACATTTTTCCAGCTAAAAACAATTTCAATAAATAGAGCCCCGCACAGAGATCATTCTCCAAACATAGAAACCATTTCAGTACCAGTTTTGCAGAATCTGGAAGTTGGTAGTGTATTCATTCTGACCAACAGTTTGAAACTCAGAAGCATTTGTTTTTTTGAAGTTGTTCCATTGTGCTTTCCATAACTGAGAGCTCATCAGCAGAGAGATAGCTGCTCAAATGGCTCACATCCAAGGTGACTGTCCTAACCACCCATGCCATGCCCTCAATTCAGTGTCTAGTCAAATCTTTTCTATAGTGTGAAATATCTCCAAATGAAGGATTTCTTTTTTTTGTTTTTAAACATTCTTTGAGGACACTCACCTAAGAAATTATATTCCCCTGTTCCCTCACTCTGTGTTGCCCCGATTGGATCAACAAATAAGTAAATTGGTTTTCTTTTCTCATTGCTGCTGGCCTACCCTTTTCTTCCTTCCCAGGAATTCAAAAAGCAAACCAACAAGTCAATTATTTGCACAGCCCCATGTGGGGTTTTTCACACCAGGAATAGTGCTCCTGTTTCACTTTCTTACTTATCCTCAAAGTTTTTCCTTTCAGGAACTAGATTATAGACTCATAAACCTGTAGGATGTTACTGAAATGGCTTAAATATAGTAACTATTAAAACAAATTGGAGCACTAATTGAATTGTCTTTTTTAAGGGATTTTTTCCATTCAGAAAGGTAAAAGGTACAGTTTCCTTCTTACAACTGAGAATGCCAGTGCATACACAATGTGCTTTTAGCTAAACTCGGTAGTCTGTCTGAACTACTGAACAGTATCAGTACCCACAGATCTCACTCCACAAAACTAGAAGTAGATAACAGGTCTATTCACTAAATATTATTCATCCTACTGCAATGGGAAGCCCCTGGGTAGAGCAACCCCTGTCAGATCAGGTATTGTGACTCCAGCTCTTTTCAGGGCTGGTTTGCATGAGCCACCAGTGACAACAGGACCAGATAAATTGTGAGGGTGCCTGATGGGTCCAGCCTTGGCCACCTACTTCCAGATTACCACTTTCCCAGGGGGCTGTAGTAGAGTATTCTCAGCCCAACGCTACACAGTGCCCACCAGACTGAACAAATCTGTGGCTCCCTTGAGCAGGTCTGAGTAGTTCTGACTGCTCTCAACTGGTCTTGAGACCCCTCTCCTCACAGGCAGAAGCCCATTGAGGTGCCTGGAAGCCATTGACCCTTTGCATTTAGGGGTAGAGAAGATGGATTGACATTGATGGGCTTTGTTCTTTCTGCATATGTTAATCACGCTCTGAGAAAGTACTGACAGTAACTGCATTAACCCACTGGGAACCATATTGATAACTACAAATGGCATTTCTTTTTGCATTGAGAAAAGAGAACTGCAAAGAGGAAAAAACTGCAGCTAATCCTCAGAATATCGCAATATCCCCAAAAACTAAGTAAAATGCAGTTTTCTGAGAAACAGGAAAAGTTAAATATCTGTACCACCTTGACTCAATCTTCTTCCCATTCAGTAATTCACGCATACTGTGCAGGCTTGTACTCTGACCTTGAATTAACAGAATAGCAATCATCTCCACCAGCCCTACACTGGAAACCAAAAAAGAAATCAAACCTGTCAAGTGCTATAACCCTTTCACTTCATGATACAGTCTCTCACATATATGTATATCATGTCAGCTCACATGACCATCTCTCTTGCTCATCATTAACAGCCAGGGTAGCTGCTGACAGTCCTTGCCGCAAGAAGATCTTTGTGTCTCAGGATTGGCATAGAGCTGGAACCAAAGTACACATTTTTTGCCTTTGATTACAGAAATGGCTATCAGCAGGTGGTCACATCCCTCCAAGTAGTGGTCCAGAACACTCCAGAAAAAAAGCACCACCTGCCCAGGAGGCTTCAGCTGTTCACTGAAGGAAGGAGTATGTCTACACTTGGTACAATGAGCAGAGACAATAGTCCAAGGAGGCAAGTTAAAGCTGTCTGAACATATACATTACAGATGAATTTTGGACATTCAATGGGTTGAGAGAAAAGACTTAACTCTTTGTTTCCCAAATTTTGAAAGTGTTACCAGATTCAGTGTCCTCAAGGGTCACCTTTTTAGCACTGTGTAAACAAACAGTTTTGTCCCTGCAGCCCTTATCAAGAGAGCTCTCCTGCTGCTTTGGCCCCATAAAGCCTGCTTATTTGCCTTAGGAGTGTCAGAAGAAGGAATACCTTTTGCCTCTGCTTGTCTCAGGTACAGATGCAGCCAAGTGGCTGTGCCCACAACTCACCCCGTGGGATTGTTTACCACATCGGTGGCTGCTAACATGCAGATGGAAGTTAAAGCCCTCATAACCTCACTACTCGTTCCCAACTAATCTGCTCCTGTGTCTGTGCTCGTGCCTTCATTATTAGATGAGACTTATGCAACTTTTTAATCTAAAGGCTTATCACAGAAAGACTGACCAAAGGAAATGCATGGTTCTGAACTTTATCTAAATCAATGTTCTGCAGATACTGACCTTAATTTCTAGCAGAATTCTCATTTTTGCTCAAAACGTCTCAAACTGTGCTCCTCGTGGGCCTCTAACTGACTGCTCCTGTTACTGCTGTCCTTTTTATCCTTCTCTATTCAACCATTTGTTATTTGTTCATTGCACATTGCCAGATGCTAACGGGCAAACTTTTCAGAACAAAGACTGTCTCTGGTGCCTCTGTGCCGTCTGCTGAATTCAGGTACTGCTTCAGTGTGGCCAGTAACCCAGAGTGTTTCGTCAGGGAGAACAGACACCCAGCATTCCCAGCTCCTGGCTGTGAGCCCTGGGAACTGCAGCATGCAAGCGCATCCAGTTTAGTTCTGGGTTCAGCTTCCACTGAGGTGGGTTTGCTTCAAACCCAAAATGGTTCAAAGTTTAATTCCATAACCATAAAACAGTGAAGAAGTTAATAATAAGATAATAATAGTTTAAAAAAGGAAAAGGCTATGTAATTTGTATCCAGCAAGTCCCTGGTAAAAGATGCCTATCTTTAGTCACTCTGCTCTTCTGAATGGATAATCAGTGATGTTTAATTTTCTTGGGTCTTGTGTGGGTTCATCAAAGACTTCAAGCTAACGGTTGAAGTTCAGTCCATTTTCAGAAAAAATAATGAAGTCTACCATCTGAATCTTGGATTTAATTCTCCAAACCTCGTTTGGAGAATACAGAAGAGTACAACAAACCTAAGAGAAAGATATCTTTTGTTTGAAACTTTTTCTATTTCACAAAGCTGTGCTTTATCAGCTTGGCTTTAGTCTCAAAAGAGATGCACATAGATATGGCAATGAGTATTCTGACCAGTTACCTCACAAAGCCTGCTTCTGGCACTGCATGCACTTACAACTCTACACCATGGAAGTTGCCTTTTCCCCGTAAGGAACTGGGAGCACACATTGTTTAGAAAGTAAAAGGAGGCAAGCACAGTGCACTGAAGCATAATGAACGAAGTCTCATTAGTCACATTTGTCTTCAGGACAGATCCCAATAGTAGAAGGAGGTTACACTCAATATCAGCCTTCTTCATCTGAGTACTGGAGTAAAATCAGCAGAACCATTTCACCGTTAAGCAAATTCAGATGCCTTAGACAAAACAACCTCTTGTACATATTCCCCTCTATCCCTGCCTGGCACCCCTACCCTGCAGACAAGGACTGAATTAATTTTCCATTCTACATTCACAGCAAATAAAGAATACAATATTCGTTCTGCATCATTTTCATCTTTCATCTTAATTATCACTGCGAAGACTACAGAAATCATTACCTTTATTATGATGAACGTCCAATTAGCATTTCCCATATAAATTTCAGATCATGAAGGGGGCTGTAATGGATAATGCAAATTCCTAATGGTCTTTTTTTTCCCTAGCTGAAAAATTGAGGTGCTTAACAAAATGAATTTAATCTGAGCCATTTTGAAACAAGTCAAGAACTTTAATTACTTGATAGGGAGGAGAGAAAGAAGAGACTGAAACTAAATGTTAAAAATGGGCATATTTTAAAAGATCTTGTTTTTCCAGCCCATTGCTCAAGTTTTCTCCTCCAAATAACTAAACACTTGTCTGGTTGTGCTCAATAAGTTTTGAACTATTGTGAAAGTTGATAGAAGCAATTTCTTTTATTAAGTCTACTATTTACTAAATCAAAAAAATTAGTCCAAGTAAACATTCTGTTGTCTCTAATATAGCATTTTAATTGATTCCTATCCATCACATGTAGAGTGAAATTGCCGATAATTCCATAATTGCCATTGCAAGGCTGTAAGAGAAACAACACATCATTGGTGCCAGGTGAGGTACAGAGGTGTGTTTAGAGATATGCCAGTTGGATTCCCTTAGGATGATTTTGCCTTGGGGAAAATTAATTCAGCAGGCAATTTTAGAAATGTCTCAAGTGTTTTTTGCACATAGGACCTGCAACTATAAATGAATCATGGGGTCCATATAGTCTAGTTTGTCATTTCTAATTATAAATGCTAACTATTTACCTGAGCAGAAAAAAATGAGACCTTTGCTGATGTCCTCCTATTTAAGCCAGTAGACAACTGTAGTGATGCAAAGCAAAATTACACTTGGTCCAAAAATGAAGTAGGGATCAGCTATCTAGTCTCTTTTGCCTTTTTATCCCCTCTTTTCTTCCCTTTTTTTCCAGAGAAGTTGTACCCCTTCTTCTAGCCCATGTGACCTGCAAGTAACCCTCACACTTTCCAGGAGGCTTACTCTATGGCAAGAGTGAACACAGATTATCCAACTGAATATCGTCTGCTTTCATCATTTGATATGACCCTCTCTTTTCTTTTCTCTTTTCTTTTCTTTCTTTTTTCTTCTTTCTTTTCTTTTTAATTTTCTTCATCTGTTGAATAGACACCATGTCTTCTTACTGAGATTTTTGTATTTTTAATATTTCTTTTATACAATTTTCATGACCCTTTTTACATGAATTTTTATGTTCAGAAGTAGAGTCCACCTTTTAAGTGATTATGAATTACTTTACTCTAGGGCCATGTGTCCACTGCACCATAATTACACAGCACAACTGCACCTTTCTTTCCCTTATGTATTCCTCACAGGAAAGAGACCTGTGTTTTGGATGCACAGTGACAGGTTTACAAATGTCTGAAGTGCACTTAAACCAGAATCATACATATGATATACTTAGTTGAGGTTTACAGAAACTAATTGACTGATTCCACTTCTTTACAAATTAGCCATAGGGAATGCAAGTTAAAATAATGAAGTTCTTTATATCATTTTCACCTATCTTTAGACTGGTGTCTAACGACACTCTGTAACCTTGTTCTATGCCTTTTTTACCCTCTATATTTCAATATATTTGACAGTGAAGGAAAATTATCAAATATTTAGATTTTGCAAAATTTCATAAAAATAATTAGTTAGGTACCCTACTAGTGACTTTTGAGAGAGGAAAACTCAAGTAGTAGTCCTCAGTGAACAGCAGGGAAAGATGTCATAAATGCCTTAAACAGAATAAAAGCTTGTTTGAGTAGTGGTATCTACTGGTATCTACTCAAGATCTCATTCCAGTTAAAACTTCGTTTACATTTTTCACATTTAATTTTTATCAAATTAATTACATTGTCACATCACTCCATGCCTATACAGATTGTCCAGTGTTAAATATGGTTATCATCTTACTTTGTCTTTAGCCACTGAAATAAACTACTTTTCTGAACAAGACCTCTGTCTCTATGGTAAGGTTATATTAACATAGGCCAGAACAGCATGCATAGATGCATATAATGGAAAGGACATGATATCTACAAACAAGGAAGAATATATAACATTAATTCAGGGTCTACTTATTAAATAATGAAGGAAGAAGTCTTTATAGGTCTATAATTCTAACTGATTCCCTCTTAAACACTCACTAGAATAAATGAGAAGTTGGGACAGTTTTACTGCCCTAGCAGATAAATAACCATACAGTCAAAAGTTCCTGACGGAAATTGCAGAAGCAAATTGATGGATGAGCATCTGCAGCAGAGCAGCTGATTTTTCAAGCTAAACTCATTAAGAAACCCTAATAATGATTGGCAAGTTCCTTCAAATAGAAAGGCAAATAGGTGAACAGGAGTCTGCTTAAGAAGCTGTCATGTCATTGATTAGGAGTGAAAGCCATGTCTAATATATTTTCTAGTAAATCTGCTTGTTGAGTAAACAAATTTAGCTATTTCACACAGAAAAAAGTGTACTCCAATGACGCCAGGTGTTACCTGGAACATACCACAATCTCAGCCTAAGCAGCTCTGGGCACCACCTGTATATGAGACAGTTTCAAAATGCTTGGAGGCTAAAAATTACAAAAAAAAATCTTTACAGACTGTTCAGTCTAATGCTTAGAGCTGACAGAAAGAGCTAAGAATTGGTGGGTTTGTTTGAATCTTTCACCTCTCATTTCTTGACATTTTGCAGTTCAATCTTGTCCCACTGTGAAAAACAGCCTTAGTGATAAAGACATGCCTATATTTTGATGAGAAATTACAAGGTTTAACCAGTTAGACCCTGTTTCTATGCAACTGAAGCTAATGGAAATTTATTATTGACTTCCTTGGAGATAGGAACAGAACATTAAGGACTTTAAAGTCCTTTCATCCAAGATATAGAAGTATACATAAGTATAAAGCAGGCTGCAGTGAAAGCTATTTTGCCAAGAATGTAGGTTCAGCACCATACTCAGCCTTCAGATTCCTGAAGAAATCTTCTCAATGGCCTTATAAGCCATTTGCTCTTATAAGCCATATTTTAGTAATAGAAAATTGTTGGCCTACCAGCAAATATTTTTCTGCTTTTTCCCATCAGAATAATTTTATTAAAAATAATAAAATGCCTTTGTATCAACAACTCTTAACACCTCCCCTGAGCAACTGTGTGCCATTCACGTAGCTATATTTGCATAAGAGGCAAGGGAAATTTTATAATGGAGACAGGGGAGATAGTATAAACCTGGAAAATTAATAACAGGTAAAATGTAGGAAGTCTACTTCTAATCAACTGTGGGACCATTTTGAAGTAAGATGCCTATAAAGCAATTTTCTTCCTGACACAAACAGGTAGTGGTTTATCTATGTGCTCAAGTATAAAAATTGTAGATAGTTTTTAATTTTTTTTATTCAGTTGAAAGCACTCTTAGATGTCATCAATATCCCTGTTTTAATTGTGGTTAATTTTTGGCCCACTGACAAATATTTTGCTGCTTTCTTTCCATCAGAATAATGGAGTGCAATAACTTCTCTTTATCAGGGAATGCCAATAGAATTTACACATTTTGGAAAATATGTATTTATAGGAATGGAAAACGTTGATTTTTTAACAACATTTAACAATAACCTATACAGAAAATTATGTCTACTGTGTCAGTGTACAAGAGTGTGCACATTAGCAGATGGTAATAAGATCATCTTCCAGTAATTTGGTAATTAAGATACAGTGTTTGATGAAAAAGATTTATACTACAGTTTGGAGAAAAAATTTCTGTCCTGTGAAAAGCACCATGAGGTCTTTAATGAATGCAAGCAGACTGGTTTTTCATTGTATATTTCTTCTGAAAGCTCATACTGCACACAAACCCCTCACCCTTAGCTTCCCCACATAAATCACACATTTCTGAGGCAAAGGATTTGCCCAGTTTTCTGAAATTCCTGCCAGATGTCATTTTACTTTGTCACTTAAGAACATAAACAATCTGGTGCAAGACAAGCAGACTTTTTTTTTTTTCCTTTCTGTCTAGGAAAAAAAAAGTATTGCAGAAATATCCCTATTTCACTAAATTATATCAATGAAAACCTGTTCTATTTAATATGAAAAAAATGTTCATTTCCTGCAGTAGCTTCTAATAATGCTTTCTATTAGTGAAAAAAATCTGTCATCATGAGGCAAGTGGTGAAATTTTTAGCAGAATATTTTTCTTTCTAGAAAGCGTCATTTTCTAAGCCTGCCATTTCCTACAACAAATATCAGACAGACTTCCAGGCATAAAATCTAAGAAAACATTTTGTGCATGTCATTCTGAATCCATATATTGTATCCTCACATTCATATTTTTGTAAAAAAAGGTGATTTGGGGAGGATTTTATTTTAACAGTCCAGAGCCAGAAATACATATGACCATATTCCAGGAAAAGTATGAATGTTTCAAGCAGAGTTCTCTAGTTCTCCCTAGTAAATTTGGGCAGGGTGCAGAAGAATGAATGTAATTTCAGTCATATGAGAGAAGCAAAAAGATACAGTGACATTCTAAATATTAGGTAAACATCTGGAAAAAAACAAACAGAATCACATCATGCAACAAATGAGCAACTGGCTCGTTGTCAGGGTTCAAAGGGTTATAGTAAATGGGTTTACATCAGGCTGGTGACCAAGCACTAATGGGGTTCTGCAGGGCTCCATTCTAGGGCCAGTTCTCTTCAACATCTTCATATAAAATTTAACAAAGATACGTGCCAGATTCTGCACCTAGAATAGGGCAACCCTGGATGTACAGACAGACTGGGGAACAAGACACTGGAGAGCAGCACCATGGAGAGGGACGTTGGGGTCCTGGTTGACAGCAAGCTGATTATGAGCCAGGAAAAGGTTTTTCCCCTGGAGTGCGGCTGGGCACCGGAACAGGCTCCCCAGCGAAGTGGTCACAGCAGCAAGCCAGACAGAGTTGAGGAAGCATTTGGACAATACTCTTGGGCACATGATGTGATTCTTGGGGTTGTCCCATGCAGTTGAATTTGTTGATCCTTGTGCACCCTTTCCAACTCAGGATATTGTCTTATTCTATGACTAGCTGCAGATCAAGTTAGCGATTCATGAATAACTGTAATTTGTTCTCATAATAATTCAATACCCAGTTGCTACAGATTATGTATCAGCCTCAGTATTATATTCCACTCTGAAATAGGAAACTCAAAATGTCGAGCAACGGTAAATAGATTATATTTGTTATCACAGCCATTGAAATCAGTCAAGTCAAGTGGCTGGAACCTGGTATTTCAATATTAAGCAAACACTAATAAGACAACAAACAAGTCATCAGCATGGTTTACAGGCTGGCACTTTTTACTTCAGAATGAAATACCCTACTGGCAACACCAACAGTCAGCAATCCATTGCTTCTTCCTTTGGATCAGGAGCTCTTTCAGTGAATTCAGGAGTGAGTTTGATCCTTTGCCCATTATGCCTTTTGCCCATCAGATCTGTCCTAGTCCCTGTGAAAAACTTCTAATAACAGAGCTCAGCATCACTAGTGAATTAATCAATTGTTAGGTACTTTGGTTTTAAGACTGGTCCAGAGCTGTAAAGTCACTTCCCAGAAAAAAAATATAATTACAATAATAATGGCAACCACAATAATAATATTCACTTTTATATTGTTTTAATCTGTAGAAATCTGGGTAATTTATAGCAAAAAAATAATAGTTTGAAAGCTGTTATTTTGTGTTCTCTAATAACCATGCAATGCACCTGCTGAGACAGACTTCTTGCTTAAAGGCAACAAAAATGAATTCAAGTTGCAATATTTAATCCATCAATAATATAAATAAATAATGCCACTGCTATGGGATGGGGAGACATCAAAAATTATAAAACATGGGTAACTTAAAATCCAGTCAAGCAAGTAGAATTTTCACTCAGAGTATGATTGTTAAGTGAGTCTGTTTAAGCATCATGTAGTTTTATTCTTTTTTTTTATATTCAGCCTGTTTTGCTCAGTTGATTTTTTTGCTGAAGAGAAGAACAAGAAATGTGAAATCACAGCACGGAAGAATGGTTTTGTAATTTTGCCAAATCCAGGATTTACAAGGTAGCTCACAAGAAAGTTTAATTTCACTTCAAGGTCAAAGTAGTGAATATTATGGAAAACAAATTATTCATCTTCTTACACCTCCTAGCTCTGTGGGAAAACCCTTATTTTGTTGATCTATATCGGCTGTGTTTCCTGGCTTTCAAATCTCTACAAAAAGCACTAGCATTTCATGAACTTCATTTAGACCTTAGATAGTCAAACTGAATCTTCTTCCTCTCTTTCTTCTGTCTTTTCTATCTTCATTAACCACCATGTAAAAGAATCAATTCAAATCAATCCTAATCAATAAATAAGTAACTTTTAAATATGTATGCTCCTCACAACTTCTGATTATAAATGGAAACTGAGATTCCTGCCCTAGCAAACCTTATGCTACCACTAAGTAAATAGTGATCGTACACTTTAAAATCTGGTATGGGTCATAAAGGCTTGGCCATTCACATTAATATGAGCCCTTCTGAAATATTCTAAGAAAATTTGAAAATGTGCCATCCTGGATGGTATCCAGAAATGTATAACCCTTGCAGAAAATGTATTGTGATCTGTAAGGGAAATTTTACACTACATATGGTTAGTACAGAATTTATTTTTTTCCTTAGATGAGCAATGAGAAAGGCAGGTTTCTCCTTGCTTCATTGTTGTCAGCTTCAGTGCTGGAAAATCACAGTGTCAGTGTGTATTGCCATGGAAACCTACAACTAGTACTGAACAACTTATCTTTGTTAACATATTACACTGTTTGCAGCAACATCCTTGTTCAGTTCAGGAAGTTTAAAGGGTAAGAGAAATGTCTCCAGATCAGACTCAATACAAAATCATGTTCAGACCCACTTTTAAGTCAGTCAGATTCTGGCTTTCTGGACACTCACACAATATGCATTTTTTTGTTACTGAGCCGTATTGATCACTATGGCTTTAGTTTAACCCTGATGTTTTATCTGCACATCTTTCAACGTGTTCCAGAGGGGAATAAGTTATTGCATGTGGATTCTGTCTAATTTGTTATCATTTGCTACATCCAAATCTATTCCTGGCGTCTTTGCCATCACCTTTAGTTATTGTCCACAACCATAAGGTTTTGCAGCCCTAGAGGGATCAGATGGAATATAAATGTGATGCTCTACACCCTCATTTCTACTAAATAATATGCACATGGTAGTGCTATACAAATAGACAACCTGCTGCATCCACAAATTTGCCATGTTTCAGTCTGTTAAAATTTTATTGGGCACAGTATGGGAACTCAATTAATATTAGAAATTACATTGTCTAATGTCACCCAAGTTACATCTAATTAATTTTTCATGATGTCTTTTGTTCAGTCCCAGGCTAACCTAAGAGAGTAAGGCTAGTGTCCTTCCCTTTCCAGCAGCCCTTTGGTAGGAAGGCAGGGATCTGCTGGAGAGTCTCAGTGTAGAGGCCACCAGCATGGCAACAATGGTAACCCTTTCACGTTTTCCCAAAGCAGCTCTGGTGCTGTTATGCAAACTAATGAATATTGAAATTTGACTGTTCAACAGATTTTTCTTCACAGCAGCCTCATTCAGATTGTTCATTTTTATTTGTTTATTTGATTTTTATGTCGGGGCTTTTTTTCTTTAATTTTTCCTAGGTTCTGGGTTCCTGATCCCACAAACAGAAAATGCCATCATGCTAAGGAAAAGCACCCTAGGCAGTATCTGCCCTTCACTTTATGTGTTACTACAGAACATAGTGGAAAAATATGGTAAATAAGACTCCAAAATCCAAACACAATCCTCCCCCAACCTGACCTTCCCTCAGAGCTTTACTTGACTAGATCACTTTAACACAATTCTATTCATAAATCTGTGCAGATTATTAACTTCCAAATATTGGAGGGAGAGAAAATGCAATACTGCCACGCTCTCTGCCTATGAGATGGTCAGCAGAGTACCTTTCACCACAGAGCTGTCAACCCAATATCCAAAACGGTTTCAAGTCATCTCTTCCTTTATACAGAAGATTTTGAATACTGGGGGCGGGGGGGGTGGGGGGGAAGTTAAATGCAAGGAAAGAACAGCACTTTACCCTCCTTAGACTGTATCATGGATTTGATCTCTGAGACTATCCCTGTACTGTGCACATAGAAGCCTAGAATCATTTAGCTTGGAAAAGTGTCTTCAGACCAACATAACACATATTGCAGAAAATTATATTATGAACTATTAACAGAATTTTGAACTGGTTGAAATTACTATTTTGTCATCACTGGAACATAGTGTTTCATTGGGTGGTTAGAGAAACTGAGACACTATCAAAAAAAAGCCAAATTAAGCACCTATCAAGCCCATCAAAAAACTTGGTTCCATGGGATATGCAGTGCTTCAAGAATGAGAGCATTGTGTAAATATACAGTAGTTTATATGTCTGACATATGTGTAAGGTCTGAGCTATCTGCAAAGTGAAGAATTTGTCTTTTGCATTGATATAAAGCTCTTCCTGATTGTTCCCCTACAGGGTTGCTATTGGTTAAACTTTGTGCTACTCATTCTTTACCAGTTTATTGATTTCAGCAGCAGCTGAAAGTGCAAGGCCTTCTTCAGGCCCTTTGATTGAAAGCTAACGCCTGTTAATAAACTCCATAGAAAATGAAGAAGCACCCCAGTGTGTAAAACCTGAGCTTCTATTCTGAGATTCTTGATACTTTAGGTAGGCTTCTCTGCCACTTTAGAGCTCTAAAATGTCACCAAATTACTCCTTTTTTTGTGGTAACTGATTGCAGCATGTCATAAAATGTGCAATACAGCTATTAGCAATTTTGGCCCTGAGATTCCTCCCAACAGGGTTGGTAAATGCAGAATAGGGTCCTATTGCAGAATAGGTCCATAGGGTCCTATGCAGAATCGGTCATATCCTTTTTCTGAACCATGAAGTTTTGAGAAATTACTTATGTACCTCTAAAAGTTTAAACATTATTTATTTCTAACATAACATGATTGTAGGAACCAACTTTCTGCTAAATCCTCGTCTCATGACTTGATATCCCTATGTGTCTTCTTTATGTGATTTATATTTTTGTATACAATTTATATAAAAATGCATACCTATTAAATACATCCAAGTACCTTCACAAAGGTGTGGTACAAACTTCAACAGAAGTGAAGTTGTTCACTCTTGATGATTCTAAAAATGAACAGAAAATTTCACCCATACCCCTCAGTTTTTAGAACTTCCTCACCCTGACTGGCAAGAAAGATTGCACAATCTGGTGTTACATGTGTAGGGCTACCAAAGACAAAGCATAAAATAGATAGACAAATAAACCCCAAAGCTCAGCCTCTTGCCATTGAAGCTGCTACTGCAGTCATCCAAATAGATGGGTCCATCCACTTGTGACAGACTGGTGCTGGCCTGTCTTCAGACACTGTCCCTTCAGTTTTGCTGCTGGATTCATCTGCTGCACCTCCATCCTTCACATCAGGACTCTGATCACCCCCTTCCAACTGGTGAAAGAGGAAGAAGACAGGGAATGTGTTGAAGCAGTGGCTCAGAGGGACTTGCAGGCAGGCTTAAATGCCCAAGAGATACACCTGTAAGTGTTATGGCCAAAAAGCTATGTGCCAAAGTGACATAGACTCTAATTTCCCAAGGTGATAACTTTGGCTGCAATTGCACTTCTAAGAACTGCTGCTCCTTCACCTGCTTAGCCTGGTATCCCGTTGAGCCACTCAGTCACTCTGACACACCTGCTGAGGTACCTGCACTATATACCAGGTCAGTAAAATCCACCTGTAAAATAATCCTCTGGGAGAGCATTATAAGGCTTCTTATGATGGAGCTCCTGGAAGGCTCCTAAAAGCCAAGGTACCACTGTTCAGGGCCCTGTGCCTGGAAGGTAGGATCAGGAAGAACCAATCAAGCAGCAAGAGCTCCTTCTAAAATTTCTAAGCAAGATTAGAGAGGGTAATTTAGCTGTGAAATTGGTCCAGGAATATAGTCTCCTGGTTGCACTCACTTTTCTGCAAAGAACAAGCTTAGTGCCATTGAAAGAACCCCTTTGTAGCAACTCTGAGCTTCAGAATGGGGATTTTTTTAACAATTTTTGCAAATTATATTGAAGCTAAATGTTCAAATTGTATTTTTTAATTATCTCATAATAAAAATAAAATCTGACATAAACAATTTGAACATCTATGTCATAGGAACAATGGCTGATGTGTTATGCTCATGCCACATAACCTACATGCCAAACTTTGACAGCTCCCTAATGTTACTTTTCTTTCTTACCTCTTCAGTCTCCTTTTTGATTTTTATAGTAACATTTCTCTTTTTTACCAATTTTCTAAGCTAAAGATTTTCTGATGATGTAAAGTGTAGTTAATAAAGTGACAGAAGCTCTAGAGTAATCTGCCCAAGGCATTTAGCAGTAATTTGCTTGTTCTGTAACCTAATAACCATTTTAGCTTCAGGGTACAATAAAACAGAAGTGCTAATTCAGTAGTGTTAAAGGAAGACTAATACTAAAGACACATCCTCTTCTGAGCTTAGTCACTTGTGACCTATTGTGAAGCTACCAGAGAAGAGCCAGGCACTCTCCTGTGCTGAATTATTCATGGACTTATCTGCTTCAAGGGGCTGATAGAAGCATTGTTCGTATGGTTCCACTCACCACACTCTGGCTACATTCTGCTTGGCATAATTTAAGAAGTATTCAAGACATGAACATTCAGATAGGGGAACACAGATTCATGTTCTATGTGATGTTCATCTGATATTCAAAAAAATCAGAACATTTCTCTATAAATGAGACAGAATGTGTGAGAAAACAGTGAGAGGGAAACCCTCATGAGCAAGTCTGTCCATGGGTTATAATTATGGGCTGCATTAAGATGAAACAACCTGTTCAGCTACAAAGGGATCCCAAAAGCTTCCCTAACTCCATCACCTACAGGTGTGTAACAGTCTGTTTATTTCATGAGCCATTTATTGTCATCATTACAGGAATCCAAGGACTGTACAAACCAATGTCTTATGAAATTTGATTTTTATATTAAAAAAGCCTAAAAAGCACATTACTAACATTCAAGCCTCTAAGATTTGTCAGCAGCAAAACAGGATTCCTTCATGTACCGTCACCTTCAGTGTGTAGCAGGTCTTACTTGAGTCAAAAGAAGGAAATTCAGTCTCTGTGTACATTCAGTTATTGACTCAAAAGCTGAACCTGGTAAGTACAGTACAGTTTTTCTTCATATTAAGAGATGAGAGTGCCCATAAAAATAATTTCAAATGGTACCAAACAGCCATAATAAAATAACACATTTAATCACTATTAGTCTTGGATGAAGCTAAAACAGCATTAATGAGGAGGAATGCTCTGTTTTACTGCACTGTGTTTAAGCCACCCAGACTCAAGTATACAATACACCTTTATTCTCTGTAAAAATAGAAGCTTAAGAAAGAAATCTTTTTTCCTGTATGTATGTATCATAAATTATTGTGCAGGGTTTTCTGTTTAGAACCAACTGGTATTTAAGGCCTTGACCATGTAAAGTGATTTAAAGCTGGTGAGTTCCTTCACATTTTTATACACACTTGAATTTGAATAGGATGAAAAGCACTGGGCATATGCAGATCTTTCATTCTCAACCTGTAAACATATTGCATACAAGCAATTCACTGGTGCTGCCATCTTAGACATCACAATCTTTACTTCCATCAATTTTTCCCAGAGGCAGACTGAAATGAGAGCCAGGCAGGAGAAATGGTCTGTTCCTCTCAAACCTCACATGCTGTCTAGAACTGTTACAATGAAGGAGACATAATTTTAACACATGCATGATCCTTTTTTGAAATATGCTAACTCAGGACAAAGGAGTAAATCTACAGAGTCTATCTGAAGAGAGCTCCAAATTAAATGGAAAACTAGCAAACTTCACTATATTAGAACTGTTTTATAGCTCAGATAAACTGAATTTTCTTGGTGCCATTGGAAATGCAGAGGCAGAGGAGGAGGACTTAGCCCCAGTGGATGCATATGTCTGTATATATAGATATATTTATATCACAGTACTAGATTTGAAATGCATTGTCTGTATTGTGCTGATATGTTCTAAAACAATCCTCATGTTTAAAAGCTAGCTAAATTCTTTAGCAGTTGCAATCACACAAATGCAGATGTCTGAGTGTCACCCCATGTTCCAAATACAAGCATTTGTATTCATTAGGATTCAGGGGACAAAAGAAAAAAAAGAAAAAGAAAAGAAAAAGAAAAAGAAAAAGAAAAAGAAAAAGAAAAAGAAAAAGAAAAAGAAAAAGAAAAAGAAAAAGAAAAAGAAAAAGAAAAAGAAAAAGAAAAAACAAGAAACACCACCACAACTCAAAAAATAAGGAATTTCTGTTAGGTGTTGGTGTAGTCAAATATGCACCAATCCAGCAACTCAATACCTGCCAGTTTTACTTATCTCTCTGACAGAGCTGACCTGTACTTCACCGTGAAAACGTTAAAACTCTTTCTCATTTATTTGTTTGTTTAGTCTGAATATGTCCTATTAACAGATTCTCTGTCAGCCTCATAATGGCACAAGGCACTCACTAAGAGAACCAGTAGAGTTTATCTGTGAATTTTCAGGGTGATGGAAAGTGTGTTATTTCATAAAAAACTGCTTTCAAATGGTAAGAGAGGACAGCACATGTTTCCTTATGCACATAACTCTCATGAGCAAAGGCAATGTTGTTTTATAAGGAGATCAAGAATGCAGTTTGCAGCACTGAATAATGCAGGCAACAGAAACCTCATTGCTCATCAGGTTTTGACCACTTTGAGTGACAAAATGCCACTCTATTCAGATACATTTATTTTAGGGTAACAAGTCAGTGTTACATCTTTGGATCTTGATGGCACATTATTATAAATAAACATGTCATAAATGTGAATACTATTGCATTGTGTCACATGCTGCATGGTGAGACCTACAAACCTGAGGTTCTGCCACTACTACAGAGGTGGGGCTAGGGAAATATGGGGGTCAGAATAGAAACTCAGAGATGCATTGATCATGGCTCAGTGAGTGAATGAAAATCCCCTTCCTTTGAAGTATCCAGTGTTGAATTTTGCCTGTTACAGGTTTACCTGAAACTATAGAGTACACAAAGGTTACTCTCCTATCTGTAAAGAGCAGTCCAGCAGGTGCTCACATGCTGCAGGGTGCTGCCTCAGCTCTATAGTTCCCTACTTTAACCAGAACTCTCTGTGTCTTAGGAAGAAAACATGATGGACAGAAGACCGAATGGACATGGCGAAATCCATCCTACTCAACCCCTTTTAGTGCAGAATCTCTTGAATAACTAGTTAGCACCAATACTTGCCCTTATTATGAAAACCCTAATGAAGATTCGTCAGAAAGCATAATATTAAAACTTCAAATCAATTTTTCTTGTGTAGAGGAATACACTCATGAGCTCTACCTTGTAATCCAAAGGGTTCATGATTAGAAATCTTCTTCAGTCTTATTTAATCTGCATATTAAATTACATTCCTTCCATATTTCCTCCTAGATTAATGCTCTGCGGCTGGAAGCTTATCTACCCAACTGTTTCTGTAAACACAGAATTTATGGCCAAAATGTGGCAAGCACTGCACATTTAGTGCAAAGGTAATGGAAGGCACGCTAATGCTTCCACTGTCCACACTGGATATTCAACTACTACTGCCAAAATTCTTCCATCATTTGTCATGTTGTGTCGCACATACTTATAGTTGTGATGCTCTTACTTCCAGCACTGAACTTATCTTTATCATTATGAGTATGTTCAGCATGATATTGGTACCTTGTCTGACTTTTGGAAGGAAGGAGGGAAGGAGGGAAGGGAGGAGAGGAGGAGGGGGGGAGGGA